>JAIEZT010000026.1:15244094-15426594 GCA_019594935.1 Periophthalmus modestus
TCCCCCTTATACTCAGATCCTTTCACATCTGCAGTCTGAACGGGCTTTAGTCACAGCCAGGATTGCACTTTTGTTTCATAAGACACTTTTGGGCTATGATATTATTTTCCCAGCTGAATTCTACGGGCTGTCTAATAGAGTCATCATATGAAAGACTTAAGTTGGTCTGGAGCCTGGGATATGGTATGTATGTATAAATCCTTCATGCGTAATTGATTAAAGGAAAACATTCTTCATTGTCCCAGAAGGAAAATTCCCACTTAGACCAAATTCTGTCGTTGTGTCCTTACGGAAGGTACTTCATCCATCCATTCATGCATGAATGTGTGTGCATCATAATGGTCAGAGGAGTCAATAGCACAGATTTGCAACCGCACATTCATCAGGCCACCAGGGCACCAGTGGCAGATGCTTCAACAATTTTGTAAAGCACATTATAATTAAAGGTCCTACATTACACTTAATTGGCTCTTGTGAGCTTCAAGCTATGTTAGAATGGTGTTACCTCATCAAAAACTTGGAATTGTGTTTTGTTTCATTCACACATGTTTGAGTAACACTTTTTTATTAGCCTTCACAAAAGATCAAAACGCTCTGTTCCACCTTGTGATGTTATGAAGTTGTAGTTTTAACGTTAACAGCTACCCTTTACCTTGTTTGTTTAGTAATTCCAGGGCTGAAATTAACCAAATGATTCTAGTGGAGGTGTGTGGAGTTTAAAAACACAGTGGAGCACTTCCTGTATTACCACATGACATCACAAGGTGGAACAGAGTGTTTTCTGAAAGAAGAACTCATCTTAAATTTGCAGGGTTTGTGTATTAAACATGTCTGAACGAAGGAAAACACAACTCCAGGTATGTTTTCGATGAGGAAATAACATTATAACATAGAACAGAAAATAGGGTAAGATGGGCTGCTTAAATAATGTTCAAGAGCTAAGCTAAAGTACTGACCAGAATGCAAAGGGGCTGTGTGAATTCAAGTATTTCTCTCCGTGGATGTGTCCTTGAGCAAGACATGTACTTTGCTTTAACTGACTTGCCTCACTCTTACAGCTCCATGGTGGCTGAGTGGTTAGTGTTTTCACCTGACATAATAGATAGAAATAGATCTTGGGTTCAATTGGGTTTAAACATACTCCTAACAACTTACATCCAACAGCATATTTGCATGTTCTCTGAATGCTACGGTATTGTTTATCAATCCAAAACATATATAAAAGGACACTTTGATTGAATACTGTTTCCCTGCAGGTCCCTGTTCGCAGTCGGTGGATTACATTCTACCTTAACATTATGATGTTCCCCCCAAAACAGCCAAACCTCCTTTTTTTTGCTCTGACAGGTTTCAAACCTTTTGTCTTCCATGTCTTGTCTTAGTGTGTGACTATGTGTTCCCTTTGCTGCACCTGTGAACTCCTAAATATTTTACCAGAGGCTGTTTAGGAGCTCTGCTGAGTTTAAAGTGCTTTGACAGTAATTGTTTTGACAGGTTGGAGTTGTTCATTCACGTTTTTCGGACTAAACTGTCACGATGGATCATTTAAATCTGCTATCTGCGCTCCATCATTCAAACTGTTGAACATGGCTCTAATAGTTTGTTGTGGTGATGTACTAGAACAAACTGTACAAAAACAGGAACATGTATTTATATAGTAGAACATTTTTAAGAACTGTATAGCATAATGTGTTGACATTGGAATCCATAAGAAAAGTAGGTAATTGAGCCTCTGTTATTAAGATATTAAGGAGACAGACTTTCATCAAAAAAGACAGTTGAAGAATGGCTGCAAGGGAAGTTATGGAATATATACATCCATTACAGTGCTTTATTTATTCACTCCTACTACTGTAGCAACGGCTGCCCTGGGGTAGATTGACAGAAGCGAGGCTGCTAATCTGTGCCATCGGCCACTCCAACCACCAACACTCACACCCACACCACATTCATACTAGGCTATGTTTAAAGATACCTTTAGTTTGTGTCAAACGGCTAAACCTTGCTTGAGTTCAACCAAGAGAGCTTAAATGCATACAAAAAAGTTGTATGATAATGATAAATAATGTATCTCTTGTGAATCTGGAAGAACCAGAAGGAGCGGTCTCATGAACTGTCTGCCCTAATTTCACTTCACTATTTGAAATAAGCCGCTCTTAAGGAAATGAACGCATTTGAATATCAACAATGTACCAAAGGGTTTGTGAAAACAAAAAAACCCTTTCAATGCCAACTTCCTCCTTTTGTAGTTTCAAAAACAGATACTCCAGCTTTAAATGCAATTCACTTAACTACAACCCATTTCAAAACAACATACGTGCACACTGCACATTCAACCTCCACAGCCTCACTTTATCGTCCATCAGCTTGGCATTGCTCCATTGTCCTGCATCTGTCCACCGTAATTGGACAATGAAATCTCTCTGCCAAATGGTCCAAAGAGAGAGAGAAAGACGGCTGATGTCTAACACATGTTCCCCCCACAGCCCAACCGAAATAGACGGACCTATTTCCATCCCTGGTTTGCATGTGCTGGTGTTTGCAATCTGCCGGGCCACTGCGGCTTTTTACATGATCAGTAATTCAAAAAGTGGTCGGCCAAAAGAATTCCTCGTGTGCTTCTTTGTTTTGCTGCAGTTGCCATGCACTTGTGCTAAAATACGGACACGTTTTGTTTTTATTCTTTCTCGTAAGCTGGCGTTAAAACACATAGAAAAGTATGTCGGAGGAGGTCCAAGGGGCTATCGAATGTCCAGAGCAGGAAAAACGCAAATATTTTCAGTAGCAGCGGAGAAACCAAGAAGGAGCTGCTGGTGGACAATCAAAGTGAATTAGGTGCTTTATAGAGGTTGTTGCAGGGCTGAGATAAAGCACAGATGTTGGTTAAAATAGTTTGAAGGACATAGGAAACAGTGGGTTTTCCTCTCTGCTGTAGAGCTGGGATTGTCATTAGGAAAATGCAAGGTGTTTCTCAGCAACACATGCACTTGACTTTATAAAGAGGTGGAAAGTACTCGGATACTTTGACCGCAGTAATCAAGTGCATTTTTATGATATTAGGAAAACTGCTTTGTCTTCAGCAATGGTGGGAAAACTTACAATGGTATAGTTATATATATTTTAAGTTGCTGTATAGTAGTAGTTACAAGTACTTATGATAGCAGCAACAGCATTCTTGATAGTAAGGTTTTCCTGATATCAATAGTAATAGTAAGAGTAGTAATTTCTTCCTTTTAATAAATACTGGCTCATTTCAGTAGAAGTAGGTTGTCATAGACCAGACAGCAGTTTCATCTTTCCTTTAGGTTACAACAGAAGAGAAGTGAGACTCATCTCTTTGTCATACTGTCTTATACTTATACTCATACCCCATCTACAAATAGCAGTAGTTGTAGTAACACTGGAAAATAATAGTAAAAGTAAAAATAGTAAAAGTTAAATCTGTCAACTGGACAAAACGTTGTAGGAGTTTCAGTGAAGAAGCGGCTTGGATGAGCACCGAAACGTCTTCAAGTAGGCAGGCAGTCTATCAAGTAGTCCCTGAATACATTTTATATTGTGTCATTCTCTTCTGACAGATATAGTTTTATTTGCACGCAATGATAAGGGAACTTGAGGGAATTTTGGATTTCGTGGAATTAATTAATATAGTAAAAAGTAGCAGGCCCAAAATTGAGCTTTGGGGCGCTCCTTTGATTTAAACCGGCTACTACTGCCTGGCTTCTGATTCCAAGATAATTGTGGAACCAATTACATGTAGCATAGTCAAATCCAATATGCTTCAGGTGCTTCAAGAGGAATTTATGATCTACTGAATCAAAAGCTTTGGTTAAATCAATAAACAGTGCTACATAATGTCATCAAAGGCTGTGAAAATGTCATTCAAAACATTTGTGGTTGGAGTGACAGTACTATATCTTTTCTGAAACCCAAATGATAAGATAATAAATAAATAGAGCATTTATTTAAATAAACTGTAACTTGATTTGCAACTAACTTTTCTAAAACTTTTTAACATTCATGACTACATTTAGTGTAGTAGTTTGTGGAAAAAATACGCTTTCTCATTTAGAAAACTTTAGTATTTATAAAAGTAACATTTAGTATAGTATTTAGGAGTATTATGCACTGAGATTGCTTTTAGTTTTGCACTTACAATACTCTTGCACCTGTTCTTTGTAGACCGTTTACTGAGAGTCTTTAAGCCTTTGAAGCCCCAGGTGTCTGTCTCCTCTCAGAAGCCCAGCTCAGATTTGACTTTTTGTGTCACAACAAAAGACCTGGCTCTTGCCACAGCCACTTCGCTCTCACACATTTGTCCAAAAGCATATTGAAATACATACAATGTGTTAGCAACACCATTTTATAATAACTACATCTCAATTAACCTTAAGAAAACAGGAACAAATACTTTATCGTGATGATTTAAGCTTGGTAACTACTTAAGACTACTTTAAGAAGTTAGAGTATTCATTAAGTAACCTTCATGCTTTATTAAAGCAGACCCATTATGCAAAATTTACTTTTCAGAGCCTTTAACTCTGTTAAAGTTTTGCTGATCAAGTCCCATTTTCACTGCCATTGACATATGCCCACTGCTCATAGATTATAACTGAACACACAAACATGGCAAGGCAAGTTTGTTTGTATAGCACAATTTGTACACAAAACAATTCAAAGTGATTTACAGAATAAGAAAGACATTAAAATCCCCAAAAGAGAAGAGTGCAGAATAAAAGAATAAAGACCTTTCAGTCATATGCACAGCTAAACAGAACTGTTTTGAGCCTGGATCTGAACATCGCCACAGTAGAGGTCTGTCTCACATCTTCTTCACTGTTCCAGGTTTGAGCTGCATAAAAATGCAACATGTTTTCTTTAGGGCTAATTAAAGTGTAGTTATTTTAAAGTGTTTCATATATTATGTTTGCAAGTTCAGCTTTTCTGCTAGAAGAGAGTTTTCAATGTAAAATGTTTGCTTTTTTGATTCACTAAAACATTTTTGTATTGGGGTTAGTTCTATTCAAACGACTCAGTATTTTGGCCTGAGGAGGTACAGAGATATCATGCTAAATGTCAAATATAATCCTTCAGCAGTGTGGAGCATGTCATGCAGTATAAGACTGTTGAAGCAAAATGCAAATCAGAGAAGTAGGCTAAATATCTTAGGTGAAATGTATTTACATATTTGAAAGGAAAAGCACAAGATGTTCCAAAGAAAAAACGTTTTAGCATCAGGTGTAACCTAATACTAGAATCGCAATAGAAGTATAAAAGCACATTAGTAGTTGCAGAAGACATATAACTCAACATATTCTACAATATAATAAAATATAAACGAACGTAGGTGTTTTCAGCAGCATGAAATGAGGGTGAAGAGTGGGAGGAGCGACATTTGGTACCAGGAACCAGTTTTACCACAACACTGAGACATGTACAAAGCTTTTAGCATGTGTACTGCATTTAACAAACCCACTGACAATCTTGCAGCACTGCTTACCTATTTTTTTTTTGCAGGATTTCATAGACTGTCTAAACTGCTAAATTCAGTGACTCTCAAACTATCACCTATGAAATATACATATGAAATATACATATGAAATACACATATGAACTATCGAGTGGCATATTTGAATTGAAACCCATAACTCCTGTCTGAAAGGTGTTGTACCTGATTTTTACTGTCTCAAAAACAGAGCTGGTTCATTTTAAACAGTTTGCAGTGGTAAAAGACAAAGTTTAAATCTGTCAACTGGACAAATCATTGTAAGAGTGAAGACATTTGCTGCTCATCCAAGCTGCTTCTTCAGTTCTGGTCAGATTACTGGCGGACACTGCCTTATACCTATCTGAAGGGAGGGGCTAACCACACTGTAAACATCTATTGTCTGCAGTTTCAGCTGAAACTACCCTATTCAACCTTTAACGACCCTGCTATTGTTCTCATTGTTCTGGGTCTGAGGATGGAGTTATAGATGGGGGAGAGGCTGTGTCTCAGGCCCCCATTCCTGTATGGGGGCCTGAGACATAATCGTCATTAAGGGCTGAATAGGGCAGTTTTAGCTGAAACTGGAGATGTTTACAGTTCCAGTGTGGTTAGTCCCTCCCTTCAGATAGATATAAAGCAGTGGCCACCAGCAACGATTTGTCCAGTTGACAGATTTAAACTTCTTTTGCTATGGATCAGACCTGGACGACTGACGGTTTACACAGACAGTTTGCAGTGGTCCAAAGTTATTTACCTTATGCATTTGACGCATCCTATTATTCACCACAATGAGTTTACAAGCTCTTTTCACAACTCTCAGAAACCAGAATGGCGTTTTGGCATGACGATTATCTCACAATAAAATGCACGCAGTTGACTTATTCTGATCTCAAGAGCTGCTTATACTATATATCTGTACTGGGGCAAGACAAATTATTCTCAGATACGTGGGAAAAAATGTGTACAGGCCCTTTAACAGTGGACAAAACTAAAGGAAGATATATTTCCTCTGCCGTCTCCTCTGAGTCCTGTGTGTTTGGTGAAATCTCCATGGAACATCGGCAGCAGCACAAATCTGAAAATAAATAAATGGGAGACACAGCACTGTATGGAGTATTTCTGTCCTGTCTGAGGTTGTACATGTCCACTGTCTATTAGCAGTAGACATGTGACCCTGAAAATATACAGAAAGCCCAGAAAGTACAAGCAGCTGTGTCCAGACCAGTGTGACTGTGAGAACGAAGCAAATGTAATGTAATGTTGCTAAATATGTCCACTCAGCACATTGGCCAAACTGTACGCCGGTTTATTTTGGGTTAAGAAAATATATCAATGTACAGTTGGTATACATTGGCTTATAGTGAGCATTTGCGGGACCGGTAATCATTTATTTTAATATACTTTTGACGCAATAACTTAAAGAAAATTTCCAGTGCTTTCCCTTAATGCTAGTTTGCCATGAACAAAAGGAGTCACAACTTTATACTATGTACTGAACTTTATCATGAAGTCATCCAAATACTTCTCAAGCGTGAAAGGTGCACTGTGTAACTTTTCCGGTGGACATTTATTGCTTTGCCTGGAATGTGAAATCTTATACAGGTGGTATTATTGTCTGTAAACCAGGGCAGTGAGTTTTTGATATGATAATGATGAGGTCAGAGTTCAACAGATGTGGATTTTATAACTCTGCCCCATTCATACGTCAATATGCTGTGTTCATTTGGCATCATGACGTTCTACAATCTGTATAGTTTAACATTGAGCTGGAGGACAGGGTTGAATGCTTTAGTACAATTTGCAGTTGTGAGATTCCAGATTTGTTGATCTGGTTTACGGTTAATGTCTTTGTAGTTACTCGACCTATCCACATAGTCCAAGGTTTTCTTTGTCAGCATAAATAAACAAAAACAGAAGGATTTACTCACAGCTGATACTTTGCAGTGACTTCACGTTGGGGGTGTTCTACATCAGACATGTCAGACTCAGGCCTGCGGAGCAAATTTGGCCCTTGATATAATCATACTTGGCTCGTGAGATCATATCAAATCTGTATTAAAGCTGGCCCGCCAACTCCTGAGCCAGTATAGTGCATGCGCCGCTAATACTACAAATCCCAGAATGCTTTGCAAATACATTGGCACAGGCCCCCACCATTTCTGTTGACACTCATTAGCATCTGCTCCCTGTCGTATCACTCACATTTAATCCACCCCTTCTGAAAAACATGCTGATGTTGTTAACATTTTTCAATAAATATTTAGTTTGGCCTGCAACTTAGTCACAGTTTTTAATCTTGGCCCTCTGTGAATTTGAGTTTGACACCCCTGTTCTACATGTATGTGCATTGGCAGAATATTCACCTGTTAATTTGCTTGTGACTATAATTTTAATTGAGAGAGACATGTTTAACAGCTTAAATCATTTCACCTGTTGTAGTTCCAGCTAAATCTGTTCTTTTTGGTCAGGTTGTGTTAAATTGACGCTCAGATTAACATCTACCAAGCCTCAGACACAGCAGTGCCTACAGTTATCATTACACCCCTAGGGAATGTTGATGACACGAGCTGCAAAATATCAATAGCTTCAAAAGGTGGAGCCATTTTTTCCAAAGAGTCTAAAGATGTGATTGTTGTATTTGAAAGGACTTTAAGCAACATTATTACTATGGCAAGTGTGTGGACTCCCAAAAAAATCATGACAGGATTCAACATTCGTGTATCATAAATTTGAATAGTTCTCTCGAAAACAGTGAATTAAAAGACCCCTGACCTCCATCTGAAATTGTGACATCACCAGATTCTGGAGAGTGTGCATGACCTTTGACCTCGTGACCCCTGCAGCTGTAGCTAGGGTCACATATTATGGTATTCTCGGGTTTATTATAGAGTTGATTACAGTCCAGAGGTGTGTGCTGGCTCAGCTGTAGATGTGAGGTCCTTCTACACATTTTGACTGCATGGTGCTCCCAAGGCCGTGGCTTGAACACTCAGCTAAACTCTCGTTAAAACAATATTGTTCTACAGTCTACTCAGGGGCTCGGAAACTCCCCCTCACTGCAGGACTACCCTAGGACAGACCACACACCGCGCCTCTCGCTCTCTCTTTCACTCGCTATTCCTCTCCTTTCTACCCCTCTCTAAACCCCTCTCCTCTCTGCTCTCTCCACATCGCCCCTTCGCTACCCCTCTTTATATTCCTCTCTTCCACCCTCTCTCATCTCCACTCTCTACTCCCTAAACCGTTCATCTCTCTCTACCCTACTCTTATCTCTCTATTCCTCTCCTCTTTCTACCCCTCTCTAAACCCCTCTCCTCTCCGCTCTCTCCACATCGCCCCTTCGCTACCCCTCTTTCTATTCCTCTCTTTACCCTCTTCCACCCTCTCTCGTCTCCACTCTCTACTCCTCAACCCTTCCATCTCTCTCTACCCCACTCTTCTCTCTCTGTTTCTCTCTTTCCTCTCCTCTCTCTACCCCTCTAGATCTCTTCTCCCCTCTTTCGCTTTTCTAAACTTTTTCTCTCTCATTCCTCTCTGCTCTACCCACCTCTCTCTCTCTCTCTCTCTCTCTCTCTCTCTCCCTCCCTCTCTCTCTCTCTCTCCTTTAACCTGTGATTCAGATTTGTGTAGGAGTCCCTCTCATTCTTTCACCTTTTCTCCAGTTACTGTCTCAAAGTGACTCATGCTCTGTTTGTGTTTCTCAACTGGAGGTAAAAAAAAGCCCTGATTATACAGGCCCTTTGACTTCATTTTCATTGTGCAATAAAACAACTAAGGTTTGGTTTGATAAAAAAAACGTCATGAGCATTTTATGTAAATTGTTTTATTATTACAGCATTGGATTACACCAGTAGTTATTGAATATGTAGGGTAAAAGTTATAACTGTAAAGATAGACTATATTGATAGATTTGTTTCATACTTAGGAATCCAGTGACACGGTGCTAATTAGGTTATATAGTTTTATGTAAATGCTGGGCAGGTGAAAGCAGATTTCTGTTATAAAACAAGTCTGAGGGCTGTTACCAATGATTCAACATTGAACTGAATATTTCTTACAATTATATAATGTAATTTTCAAAAACCTGAGCATATGTGCACCTTTTTTCCTAATTAATAATGCATTTTCATACCCAAATTAGAACATATTATTTATTTTTTTTGTGATTTGGTCCATGGTCAAACTATAGAACGCCAAAATCAGTGCGTTAACAATTTCACAATTAGCCAACCCCTATCTCAATTGAACAATATAAGAGTGTGGTGATGTCTTCTGAACCCACAGTGAGATTTAACGAATGAAACCCCAATTTTCTTTCCCATGTTTGATTTTTTGTACACAGATTGTTAAAGACAGTTACTATATATTACATAACGGCTGTTTAACCTCATTAGCCTTGTCATCTTTGCCTTTGGATCGTACGGGGAATGACCTGATGACGTTGTCCCGGGATCTCAGAATGGAGGAGGATTCCCTGGTTGCTAGGAGACGGGGGTTCCGTTTGTACACACAGGATTCCACAGAGCCGCGCCTGTTTCAGTCCGTGTGTTTGAAGTCTGCTTACTACGCACACACGTACGCTTACACATGTAGTAAAGGACTATTGCTTCATCGCTGAGCTGAGTAACCATAGCTATTTTCCATTGACAATAATAGCTACGGTTACGTCCAGGTATCAGTCGGCAGTAATATCAGTGACAAATGTGGGAGTCACTATGGCAACGGCATAACTCCGTGAGAAGGAGACGTTAAACCTGTGTTAAAGATTTACAGGAAAAGTACAATAAGTCACCAAGGCGACCGGAAGTCCAAAGTTTGACATCAGATTTTGCAACCAAGAATGTGAATTATCCAGGAACAATCAACAAAGGATATATATTTAGCGCCTAACCTTTGCACCAGATTTTCAGAACCAAAAATCAATATATTATTAGATTTTCTCCATATTTTAACTAGACAAAGTTCATTAGTAACTACTTTTAAGAGCTATGGAAGTTTTTATTACAATGAAAAACGTGAGCGAGCTTGCATCTCCACAAACCTGACATTTATTTGGCCTGGAAGTTGTTTTCATGAAAATGTTGTCCTCTTGGCAATAATATTCCACAGTATGGCATAAAACGTTACTACCTCCATGGAGAATGTACCAAAATATGGTTTTAACTTACAATTTTCATGCAATTATGCTGTTAATTTTCTATTTCCACAAAGTTACGTAATATCACTTATATAAAATATTTGTGCATTATGAATTAAGTCTTGGTTTATGCAATTTTCTTTTCTTACTGAACTAGTTAGTTCAATAAGAAAAGAAAATTGCATTTGGCTTGCCTAATTTAACCAGACTTTATATGAATGCACTTCTGTAGAGAGTGAAGTCCCACACTGGATAAGTAGAGATGTTTTAAATATTTATGAACATGGGATACACAGATACAAGTCCAGTCGTGTGCATAAACAGGCTGTGTAAATAATCGTACTCCACAAATATAAGTCCACTCCACTGAGACGAAAGAGTGTTTATGAACGAAAACATCTCATCTGCTGCCAAATATTTTACTACCATCTCCTGCCAATAAGAACCCCAGTGGAGGTATACAGGCGACTCCTGGACATTTAAAGATTTTATGATTTTATAACTGGTGATTATAAACTCATCAAAACAATTACAGTTTCAATATCAGGCGTTACAGATTCTTTATTACTTTTAGAGACCCCAGCTAAGGTATTTCTTTTGTATATAGCCTATATGTGACAAACAGAACTAGTTCATTTTAAATGGCTTGCAGTGGTCCAGAGTTATTCCTCACTTTCCTAGCATCCAAATTATTAATTGCAATAAGTTTATAAGCACATTTAACAAATTTTAGAGGCCAGAGTAGAGTTTTGTTGTTATGATAATGCTAAAAGTAACTGTTAACAGCACAAGAGCATGAGACTACTTCATGGTTGTTCTTGATCAAACACTCACACATATTAGATGCAAACAGCAGTCTCTTTGTGGTCCTGTGAGTTGATTTTACAATATATATGTACTGGGGCAAACAGATATTACATGAAATAGTATTGGGTGCAGCAACTTTAGTGTGAATAGTTACATAAGAGTATGCTTTGAACTTCTAGCCTAATCAGACATGCACAAATAAAACAACATACACTAATTAAGCCACATGCCAGTTACTCGTGTTAAAGGAGTGTATCGTTCTTGGTAACGACTACATCACAGAATGGATTAACTGAAAAGGACTTCTCAAAAGCACAGTTCTCGTGTCAATGTCCAGAACAGATAATATCATTCTCCTTTCAATGCCTATTATTATGACAAGCCTCATACCTGTCATTCACCTCCGAGCTAAAGCTGTCCCACAACACCGAGCACAGATAGATAGTATCTGAACCGAAGACAAAATAGTTTGAAAGCCCAGATAGACTGCACAGAATCCACAGAAATCCACAGAAATATGACATTATCTATAGATCGGGTTTCAACAGATTAGTCTTAAACTTTTCCATTTGTGCTGAACAGGAAAACCCCATTGCAGAGAACGGCTTTAGATCACTATCTCCACTCGTGTTTGTGTAACTTAGGTGACTCTGGGGGTTGCAGCCAGGTGAAAGGGATAGCCCTGCATTTACCAAGGAATTCAGATAGATAGGGCGCAGGCAACTTGTTCTCAATAGAAAATAATTATCAGCATACTTAAAGCAGACAAGAGCATGAATACAGACTTTTTGAACAAATATAAAGGCATTCAATAGGTACTTTTATAATAAGTTCTAGTTGCATTGACTGGAAGTAGTTGACTTTACAAGCAGAACAAGCACTTCAATTTGGCATTGTGAACCAAAAGGTGCAGGTCTGCCACTTGTTACCATGGGAATCTTATGTCTTTGTCTGGAATGTTCCACAGTATATTACACTTTTCTTTCTCCAAGGAGACAAGCAGGTGACAAGTTGCAAGTAACGATAATAATAATGCATTCCGAGGAGCCACTGTGTGTGTAAAGGGTCATGTATGTTAGTTTGACTAGAAGGCATGTTTTTGAGGTATATTTGAACAAAAACAAGCACCTACACACATGTTTAAGATTGATACATTTACTGCTATACCATGGAACATTTCAGGTCAAGCCAACAAACCCAACGGAGAAGCAAGTTACAGTAAAGTTACATACTGCGCCTATAATTACATGAAATCACTCAAGTGTTACCAAATCTAAACTGAGTCAAACACTGAGTTTACAATACCCCACTGCCCCTCGAAGGCCATAATATTTTGTCGTATAATCATGTGACTCATTTAGTTCTAGCACCTGCTGTGTGGGTGTTCAAACCAAAAACAGGTGTTTGAGGCAGAGTGTGAAGAAGCAAAAATCTAACTGCGGTTTAGGACAATATGACAAGTGACGAGAGTAAAACCTGTTTAAATCCAGGCTAACATCTCTGAGCACCTGTTCCAAATGAGTCACTGGGGTCTAACTATCTACTAACAAGACTGGGATGACTTCATACAAGACCACTGCGCAGGCCCTGGACTGCACAATACTTGGACTATCTGAAGAAGTTCCAGAGAAATTGGAGAGTTAGCTGCGTTTTGAGTCATATCCTTCATGTGTTTATGGAAGGGATGGTGTGAATGGCTCATGACACCACAGGGTAGGGGGATTAAGGAGAAAGAGGTGCAGTTAGGAGGAAGCGAGAGAGAGAAATGGTGGAAAGAACTGTACAGTCATGCGGAGCAGAGACAACATGGTTTGAGAAGGAAAAGTAAACTGTTGTAATTAAAGTTGCACTATGCACCAACTTGTCTATATTATCACTTTGCCTAGAAAGCACAATAGTATGGCATTAAACTTCTCTATCTCCATGGAAACATTCAGGTCACACCAGCAGGTCAGATCTGTGGAGAGGAAAGCCATGCTCACAGAATGCATGCTGGCAAACAAAATAATATAAGCCTGAGATCTTAGCATAATGGCATAATTAAACAAGGACTTCTTTAAATTATGAGGTTTGACTTATGAATTCCCCCAGGTATTACTATGTCACCATGCTCTGCTCTGGGAAGCCCTTCTCTTCCCTCCCTCTCCATCGTCATTTTCTCTCCGTATTTGATTTTGGAGCTCTGCCTGTGAATGACCGAGTGGCAGCTCAGTGTGAAGACTGCTCTGACATCACCGTGAAATGACGCAGAGGCTGTGGAAAGGTTTCTAAATAGACTTTTAATGATTTGAAATGTGAGGTTACAGACAGGGGGAGGGGAAACAGGTGTCCAACTGGAAAACAGAAATTTACAACAAGTGCGACTGTTGTTTACTGAAGTTTCCACTGGAGAGGTATGGTATGGGCCGGACAGGATGGGTAACTTTCCATAGCCAAAAACAGCCTCAGAAATGTTGTTTAAAACTATTTTGCTATGGTCTGATCTGTGAGGTGTAATTTTTAGAGTGGAGTGTAAACCAAGTGTGTAATATCACAATATAATACTGACAAGAAGAAAAATATTCATTAATATTTTGTTGATTTTGGATTAATGTCCATGTTATAAAGACAGTATGTAATATATAAGATTCTGCTCCGCTCTGTTGGAAAACTCTAGGGCAACAAACAAAAAAAAAACAATTACAATTACTGAAATAATCAGCTAATTTGCTAATCAATAAACATTATCTGTATCACAGACCATTAAAGATGCAATGTACAAAATTAAGAAAAATACTTCTATCAGTGGTGGTAAAAAAAAACCCGTCACATTCGCAGGCTTTGACAAACTTATGATATAAAAAATAAGATTTAATCAATTTGCAAAATTATTGTAGTTGCAGCCCTAAAAAGCTCATTTGCGAATTATGCAGTACCTAAATACTACAGATTATTACAGATGCACCTACAGCTATAACTGGATGACACTACAACTTGCCTTATAACAGTTTCTAAAAAGTTTTCTTTAAAACTCACAGTCACTGATATGCTTTGTTCCTTACATTGTTCAATACTATTGCAGTGGTCATTTTGAATATCCATACCACAGTATTGACCCATACCACACCTCTGGCATTGTGCCGACATAATGAGCATCACATGGATCAAATCAACAGCTGTCGCTCCGACACAAATACCATTGGCATTCTCTTTAATACATGTTGTGTAACTAATAACACTGACTTATTACATGTAACAATATATACAGATAATAATCGCTGACTTTATAGTGAAATGGCATCAAAACAAAACAGCTTCTTTAAAAAAAGTTGATTTGAGCTGACGAGAATTGAAGGTTACAGTATCACAAGATGAATTGCAATAATCTCACTGATTGTGTACAATTCATGGTGTTAAAGGTGCACTATGTAACTTTTCTGGCAAGGGTCCACCACCAGCATGTCTCCATGGAAATGTTACTGTTTAGCCTGGGATATTCCATGGTATGGTATTTAGTTTAGTCTTAGCTTTATTCAATAACAAGTGTATTTATTGCTAAAAATACATAAAAAACATGTATTCTTACAGTGAGTGGGGTCCCATCTCCCCAGATCTAACCTACAACTTGACCTAGTGACACCACCTGCCGTCTCCAGCAACAGCAACATCGCCATGGAGATGAGCAGGTGGCAGATCCTCCAGAAAAGTTACATAGTGCAGCTTTAAGTTGAATGTAAACATTTCTCCAGTTTTGTTTTGGCCTTGTGGATTTTTGCACAGCTGCTATCTCAAAGGCCTTTTTTAACACTTGCATTGATAAGAAATGGAAAAATCTGGCGTAAAATAAAAAAGTAGATGCTGGATAAAAAGGAGCGCTAATCTGCCTTCAAAAGATAATTAGCAAACTAAACTCCGCCCCTTCTTCTGGAGGTCCACCTGTCGTCATAGAGCAAGCCCTACTGAGTCCGGAGCTGATAATCTGTGGAGGAAATGAATTCGAGTTAATCAAATGCACAAATAAAATAAAGATTTGGAAAGAACTCAAGAGTGGGCAGCAGCTGAGGTTTCCACCCAAAAATAAATGAAAAGTCGAAGGAAATGAGAGGAGGATGTTTTGCAATTAGCAGCAACATTAGCAAAAGACCAGCATGTGCCCATACGGTAATCTTTGAACAAAAAAATCAGTCAAAATGAGTGCGCTTTCTCAGATTTCTCAGGACGTGGTCATATTGCCTCATGTTCTACACTGCAAGTCTTTTTTTAAACAAAAGTTCCCACCGCATTGCACAGCGTTACCCAATAGTTGCCTAAGAGCAGCACATATGGGCATGCCCCGCACATGTGTAAGAAAAATGATGTGACCTCTCAGCTCACCTCCGTTTTGAGTGATGTAGCGCACCCACGGTAAGGCCTGGTACCCGCTCTTCTCAATGATCTTGAGGTAACGCACCTGTAGGAAAGAAAGCCAAAAAATTCAGCTAGAAAATATGCTAGTTTGTTTGTTTGTTTCATTTGTACATTTGTCTTCTTGGCTATTTCATCATCACATCAGGGGGACATGATTGCCAAAAAAAATAAATATCACTTGAGGTACCATGTAACATAATAATAAAAACTTAATGAAGGGACAGGGATTAGGATATTGATTAGTAGCTTCTAAGCATGAAACCTTATTAGGCTAATTAAAGCAGACCTACTATGCAAACTACTTTTCATAGCTTTTAACCATGATATAGTTGTTTCCCTTTTGCATCCTCTCAAAGTCGTTTTTGGAGTGATTTGTGCATGTTTCAGCGATCTTTAACCACTTATTTTCAAGACACCATATTGCCGATCAACCTCCGTTTTCACTGTCACCAGCACACGCCCACTGCCCTGTACTTACTTTGTTCTTCAGTTTCATTTTCTTAATCGGTGATATGTATAGTTATTATGGTACAAACGAAAAAAAAAATATCTGCTACTCGCTAGCTTGATCTGCAGCAATCAATAGGAGGAGCCGACAGCTGCACTGATCTTTGTTGTGATGATGTTTACGGTGATGTCAGCTCCCATTGGGCACCGTAGTTTTTGCCTTGTTTGATTCATTAAGCCGTTTTAGATGAATATTGCAATTTAAACTTTGCAATACGTTTATATGAAGGAACGACTCACCCATTCACATACACTCTTACACACCAGTGTACATAGACACTGGCGGTGCGGTGGGAAGGAGTGTCTTGCCCAAGGACACAATGATAGCATTCATCTGTGGGAGCTGGAATTGCACCGCAAACCTGTGGGCTGGTGGATCTGACCTCTCTACGAATGATGTTTAGGCTGAGAGTGGGATTCGAACTAACAACCTTTGGATCAGCGGACAAACAACCAACTGAGCTACTGTAATAATAATAATTAAATATCTACACAGACATAAATCTCTTAAGACTACAATCTGGTAAATACCTTACCATCCCTCTACCCATGCAGTACGTTGGCCAGCTGTCCTTCCTGCATCTCTATGTATACAGTGTTTTATTGTAGAATGCTATTGTTAAAATGCTACTAACACAATTTCCACAGGGCATCACAAGCAGTTCCAACATATCAAATCAACAAAGAGCAGTCATGGAGCCAAAAAATCAGTGTTAGTTTGCTACAGCACATACACATGAAGTTTGCATACAAGAAACAATAAGCGCACTATCACTATGTTATCAGCCTAAGGTCAGTGACTGTTTCATATGGCAAGACACTTCACCCACCATGTATTAAAGTTTAAAGGGCCTGCACCTGATGTTTTCCCCACATATTTGAGCAAAATTTGCCTTGTCCCAGTACAGATATATTGTATTAGCAGCTCTTGAGGTCAAAATATATCTGCTACGTACTGTCTGCATCTTATCAGAAAGCATTTTGTGTCCATTAATCAGGAAGTGAGCGTTAGCATGCAAGTCGTTGTTAGCTTTACCATGGGCAAGACTCTGCTCTGTCTCAGAGCCATGAAAAACACTTCTAACCTGCTTATAAACACATTGCAGTGAATAATTAGGATGTTCAGAATGCATAAGATGAGTGAGGAATAACTTTGGACCATGTTTTTAGACAGCAAAACTCAGGTATAGCTTTTAAGTCTTAATCTAGTTTGGTGGTGAAAGACAGCCCTACAGAAGCAGCTAACTACCAGCTAACCAAGTATATCGAAGTAAAAAGGGATAAAAGACAAAAAAGTAAAGCACTTTTGAGAACCGTAGAATATGGAAAATAAATGACTTTCATTAATAATATACAGTTTTGAGTGGACATCCAAAAAGTTAAATTTGCATATTTTTATTCAAACAGATTTAAAATATTTTGAAAGAAGCCTCCAGTCAACGATGTCCCAATTCATTTCAGTGGGAACTGGCTGCATCTCTGCAATAACAGGTGCCAATGTGTTCAGTACAATATGTGAGGAAGTAATAGTATTAGTCACTGTAAAAAGAGGAAGTGGTCAAAGCTTTCAAGGCACACACATATGGGCCATTTAAATGTACTTTCTCTAGATCCACAAAAATTACACATCAGCATTATCTAAGACCACTTTCACAAGCCATTAACCGATATTTCAACACCATGACGAGAAATTGATCTAAAAATACTGTGGACTGCCAGGCACCTATGCATTTACTGTGTCAAAGTTACATGTTTCTCGACATCTCACCCAAATGTGTACACTCGCCCATTCTGTGGGTGAGTATCAATGAAATCTAAAAGGAAAAAAAGGGAAATCAGCATTTTTTGTATTTTTGCTTATGCATCATTTCTATATGCCACAATATGCAAACCTATTAGATTAATGTAATTATTGATGTAATTACTGTAATCACATGTATTTCAGAACATATTTGTAAAGGTCTCAACTAAAGGGTACAGTATATTTGGTTGTTTACAAAGGGGGAAAAAATGACCAATATAATTAAAGCCAATTTAAATAGCAGTTTGTATTTGATTGTGATAGATAATGTAGAGATGGGCTACATAGTCTACAAGATTATATTAAAATGGTTGTAGACTTCAAATACATCAAATTATCATTATCGAGATATTTTTTTAAAAGATCATTTTTGTCAACATCGACCACACTTGGTCCCGTTCCCATCCCGTCTGCACTGCCCTACTTCCTGCTGTGAGAAGCAGGACATTTGGAGGGAGGATCTCCACCACTTTAGATTTTGGGTCCAGTCTTCTCTCTGACTTGTCATTAGCCTCTCTCTCTGACTGTGAGCTCAGTGAGACAGAGAGAGCTTCAGACACATGACGATAAACAGCAGACTCTGGGATCAGCATTTCAAACTCCAAACATGCAGTCGCCCATCTGACCGAGGCGGCGCAAGTCAGCAGAAACTCCTCCGACACAGAATATCATTATGGGTTATGTGAGATGAGAAGGGGAAAGAGGATGTTTGTTGTATCATTTTTTGGTTAAGTACAGCCTACATGTGTGGTCTGCTGTTATCAAGACTTTAAGACACTTCTACCACCGTGTTTATGTGCTTTTAAAACTAAGGTGAAGTTTGCAAAAATAATCAAAGATATAGTGAGATGTGAGAATGCCATGTGGATAATATGGTTTTAAAGGCATTGTGCCTGATTTTTACAGGCTTAAAAACGTGAAAGGTTGTAATAATGTATACATTTCCAATTAGATAATTTTAGTATTTCCTGGTTTATTTAACTTTTCTGGTGAAGGGTCCCCCGCCTGCTTAAGTCTAGGGAGATGTTATATTTAATGCTATAGTGTGGAACTTATCTATATTGCATTTATTCAATTATTGCTGTTTTTATTACTAGAAAAATACCTTGAAAAACATACATTTTTATTGTGACCTCTCATCAGATCTGGCCTGTAACTCGGCCTGGTGGCGTCACCTGCTTGTCCTTGGAGATAGAGAAGTTTAATGCCATAATGCAGAACATTCTTCGATCTTTTTTGGAGATAAGCAGTTACAGTGTTGTACCTTTAATACTTACCACAGTATCATATTTGAAAAAAATACATTTTACACTACTGCTATATTGTCATGTCTGGGTACTTTATCTTTACCTGTGTCAGACACCTGTGCATTGACCACAGTTTAAACTCTTACATGCATCTATTTTTTATTCACATTTTATACTTCTTTATGTAAAATCACCTACTTTTACTTATTCTGAACATGTTTACGCACTACTATGAATAAAATAGATGTCCAGAGAGTTGGCTTACTCCTGTTAAATTTATAAGGTGCACTTTCTTGCCTCACACGCACTTGAAATCCCTCTCCTCTGCACTTAGTGGTGGAGTTAAGAGGAACTTTCTCATGCTTTGATATTTACACGCATCTAATTAAACTCTATAGCCTCCTCTTTCACACAAGCTTGGTGTTAAAAGCTGGTCTGACTTTAGCCTGTAATAAGACAAATAGCTGATGTTTTGACGTAAGAATTTAATGGGAAAACGGCTAGTTAGGTCGCAATGAAGAGGTAGGATGCATTCAATGTGCGTAATAGCCAATCAGAGAAGTCCATGTGTGTTCCAAGCTTTATAGCAGAGAATAAAAGGCTAAGCTAAAGATATGGTGGTCCTAAGTTTAGGTGCACGTTTACTAAGCCAAATGGTTGTTTACAGCCCTTGATTTTACATGAAGTTCAGTTTGCACATTTAAATACGCAAACACCAATCATCATTAAAGTTGTACCCAATTTTTTTCCATGTATTTGAACAAAATTCGTCTTATAATACAGCTGCATTACCTATGCTTGTCACAATAATTACTATATCAACTTCGACTATATTCAACTATCGTTCAATATTTAACTGAAACAACATATTTTTAGCTCAATATTTATCATGTGTAAAAATTCTATGCAATAATGGTGAGATTTTTGTTATTTTAGTTGTATTACGATAAGATTCGAGCTTTAGAGGGGTGAAAAAGTAACTTCTATGGCTATTTATTGTTTCATTCTGCCATTTATTTGTTGCAGTTCAGGCCTTTTAATGATATTGTCCATTTAAAAAAAAATCTTTACTGGGATTATCTTGTATAATTGTTATTATGTCAATAGCAGTATTTCTCTCTAGCGATATATCGTTTGTTATCATGACAGGCCTAAGTGTATGAGTAGATCTTGAGGTAAAAACAAGTCTGCATTATTCTGTAAGCATCTAATTATAAGGCATTTCTTATCAGGAAGTGTGATGTTAGCAGGCTCTAAGAGTTATGAAAAGCACTTATAAAGTCAATGCAGTGAAGAATTAGGATGCTCAGAATGAATAAAGTAGGTAAGAAATAACTTTAGACTACTGCAAACACTTCAAAACACATTTTTAAATCAGATACAGTGCCTTTAATTGTTATATCAGTTGTTTATATCGAGTCTTTCATTGTAATGAAATTTTAATGTAGATTTTATTAAATAAATAGCACACTGATATAAAAAATCTAAAGGACGTCATGGGCAATAATGTGGGAATTTGTCATTTCCGAGTGGGCAGTGAAGTGTCTTAATCAAATTGCGTTGGCTATTGAAGGAAATGTGGAAAAGCTGGACTTGTGATATAGATTAGAGAATAATGCAAAACAATCATTTAAAGTTAAAATGTCAGTAGCGGTTTACATGCTTTTTCAAAACAAGAGGTCAGTAAATTTGATACGTAGAAAGATGGCATATTCAGTTGTAAGAAGAGAACAAAACAAGAATTGAATTGGAGTTCACAAATAGCCAGAAATGCAGTTTTTAAGTAACAGATCTAGTTTGGACTTATCCATAATTGCTGCTACAGAAAGTAATAGTACAACATGTATTATTACTATAATAAGGTCAATTATTATTACTTACTTATTACTATAATAAGGACAATAAGGATATTTATAATTTATATACATATAAGACAAGCCTATTATTGTAGGACTACTATAGGATTTGACTTATCATTCAACACATGACAAATGGAACAATAATTTTTGGGGGTGAATATTTATCGTGGGTACTTTTCTGATTTGAGCTGTAGAAAGTTGAATTATGAACTTCTATGTATTATTAACAATATTTTACATTTAGAATAGTTCTTGGGGATAATTCTGCTTAATATTTTGGTTTCAATATTATCATCTGTGTTTACTTCAGCAATATATCGCACTTGATCACATTTTTTGGGGGTAAATGGTCAAATTTTTATATAGCGCTTTTCCACCTTCAAGGCACTCAAAACACTTTACATCACTCTCCCATTCACACACACACTCATACACCGGTTGACGAAGACGCAAGGGGCAAGATGAGTCAAGTGTCTTGCCCAAGGACACAATGACATCTGTGAGAGCTGGAATCGTACCGCTAACCTGTGGTTCAGTGGCTCTGACGGCTCAATCAAGGATGCTTTTATGTCAACAGCGGGATTCGAACTTCCGACCTCCGGATCTACTAACTGAGCTTCTCCTGCCCCCTTGCCACTTCAACATCTGTTCGTGACAGGTCTACTACATAGGAAAGAAAATAAAGCTAACAAATATCTACTTTAACTACCAAGGTGATACAATCGCGAAAGAGAAAACTTTAAGAGATTCACAAGATGTAAATACAGGGTCAAATATAAACCCCTTTTATGAGTATGTTTGTCAGTGAAGCTAAGGAATACGAGTTGACTTACTCTACTTAGCCTTTTTGCTATTTGAGCTAAATGACCCATAAAGGTTTTTTATTGAAACCATTGTCTTGCCGGTCCTTTCAGATAAATGAGTGGGCCAGCGTTTTTACAGGTGGTAATGCAATATCCCTGCATTGACCCAACAATAAGGTGAGCATCGTGCTTTCTAACCAGGCCACGGAATGCTATCTTACATTGCATAAGCTTTTACTTGACAATATTTTCAACTGGAGCAAATTCGAATAATCCCAAGACAAAGTTGCATGTCCTAGTTTGCCATTAGGGCTTCATGGTATATCGCAATCAAATAAAAATCGCAATTTCAGTCATAATTATTTAGATACTAGAATGTCATCAAAACAAAATATCTTGTTTTTGTATAGAAAAAAAAAAATGTACCTGTCATTTCTGTCAAATAAATGCTACTAGAGTTATTTACAATGAGCAGAATCCTACTTTTAAAATAGCAAGTTGATTTTTTTTTTTTCCTAACCAGGCCATGCAGTGCTATCTTACATTACATAAACCTATACCTGACAAAACATTATCACATAGGCCAAAAAAAAAAGGATATTTCCACAACAAGTTACATGTGTTAGCTTATCACTGGTACATATGGGAAAAGTTCATTTTGCGTTCATCGTGCCGTGTGCAAAGTTGCTACACATATAATGACAGAACAAGTGTAATTATACAGTCAGTGCTACGCTAAAAGTTTGTGGTCAGCAAGTTTCATTCAAGGAGAAAACATTAGCTTGTCTAAGTGTGTCATGGGAACTGAAGCTAGCGAATCTCCATGCAGTTGTGTGCTTACTGAAGCTGTGAATTACTGTCATTAACATACAGGCAAGGGGCCGAAATGATGAGCTCTTGTTTATGCAATTTTCCACACCGCAAAACGTCCCTGGTAATATTTCATACACATTTCTCAAGAAGCTCACATACACATTTCTCAAGCGTCAAGTTTGTAGATGGCTACGCAAACATGGCTCTAGATGGACAATATAAACCCATAGTGAAAACTTTCAGCTGCAATTGTTTTAAAGAGCCATACAAAGCTATTTGCTGATCTGTTATAATGTCGTTTCCTCATCAGTTGAGTTGATTCTTGTTTCATTCACATGTTTAACACACAAATTCCGAATATTTAGGCTGAGTTCTTCTCTCTAACAGGAAACACTCTGTTCTGCCTTGTGATGTCACGTGGTGATACAGGAAGTGCTCCAATGTGTTTTTAAACTTCATACACCTTCACTAGAATTATTTGAATAGTTTCAGCCCCAGAATTGCCAGTCTCTACTGAACTAAAGGTAAAAAATAGCTGTTAACTTTAAAACAGCAGCTTCATGACATCATAAGATGGAAAAGAACATTCTGAGCTTTGGTGATGGAGAGACACTACTAACAAAAGGTTATCCAGACATGTGAATGAAACAAAACACTACCCCAGGTATGTTTTTGATGAGGCAACATTATGACATGGCTTAGAGCTTAAAGGTTAATTTTTTTGTGTTTTTCATTCAACATTAATGACATACCTGGTGTTGAAATGGAGATTTTCAAGTCTCAAATGAAACGTTACAGGGAATGTGAAAAATAATTCAGATCATTAAGCCATTTCTAGTACATAAAGCTTGTTGTTTTCTAATGCAGGAAGACTTAAGCAGTTGTATATAAAAAATGTAGTCAATCAAATATGCCCAATAACAATGTTAAAGGAGCACCATGTAACTTTTCTGGTGGAGGATCAGCCACCTGCTTGTCTCCATGTAGGGATTATCGCTTTACCTGTAATGTTTCGTAGTAGGGCATTAGATTTATCTATCTTGCATTTATTCAATTAGAGATGTTGTTATTGCTAAAGAAAAAGTCTTGATGAATAAGCATGATAAAGTACTGTGAGTGGTGTCTCCTCTCCACAGATCACACCTGTAACACCTGTAACCTCCTGCATGTCCTCACGGATATAGACATAAGTTTAATGCCATACTATGGAACATTCCAAACCAAGCAACAACATCACATGCATTTACTTTGAACAATGCTCCTTTGAGACAATGAAAACATCAACTATATGATTTAATACATTTAATTTCATTGTTTTGTCATTATTTTGTTCCATTTGTTTTTAGAGTTTGAGTGGTATTTACATGTGCATTGTGTGCTCACATAAAATATTGTTGAATAAATATTTAAATGGATCGCAGCTGTTGTTTTCAAACTATCCACACCTACTTTTGTTTTGGATTATGTCTTCATGTTTAGAGGCATGCTATAAATTTTCCAAACAAAATAAAACTAAATTTACTACTTTTCCGCAACTTTCCTAATGTACTCTGAGGGCTTCCAGCTTGTTCCTGGGGCGAGAATGAACCGTTGCTGCCCCCTTTGGCCTTAAGGAGAATGAGCATGAATAGTTTAAATTCCTGTTGTGGACATTGCACTCATGACTACACTTGACAGCACGCCATAAGCTCTAAATCAAAGACGGCAAGGAAACAAGTTTGTACCGCAATTATCCAAAATATTTGATTTGGAAAGAGCCCAGGTTGGACTTGTCTCTTCCGATATAACCTCGTTTAACCTCAGATTTGTGTGTTTGAGAGTTTGTTTGTTTTTTTATGAGGGGAAGAGAGATACCTGGATGCCAGAGGTGGTGAAGTAAGGGATTTCAAACTTGACACTGATTGGTGGTTTGCCCTCTTTGTCCTCAGCTTCAACACTGGGCAGGCCAAAGTGTGCCCGCATCAAGTACTCCTTACCTCCCTGAAAGAAACAAAACATTTGGAAAAAGAAAGTGAAACATACAACTAAGATTCATACACTCATACACACATAAAAAAGTATTTGTTATTGCCTTCTAAATATGTCTTACATCTGTTATGATCTTGTACTTCTTCTGGTGTAAATGTTTTTAACTCTGACTTGATATACCTGCTGTAGCACTTTGAAATGTAACGTGCAATTTACATAAAATGTATTATTATCGTTATTATTATTATTATTGTTTTTTTAATTATACGAACAGTAATTCTTGCAATTCCAAATGCTAATTTAGAAAGAAAACAATACAGGTCTTGTTTTGCTTTCTCTTGCGTTTTCAAAGCAGTGTAATACTCCATTATTCCATATTGTATGGCTAAAATACACAACACATTTCAAAATTAAAACCACTGGAGGAGACTTGGTGTGTGGTAATGGTTCTCTATAAACTGGCAAATCTAAAAATGAATACTTATAACTAAAACTGCACATTTTTATAAACTTTGTGAACATCTTCCCACACTATATCATAATATTTACAAACGTACACGACACATCCAAACTATGTCCACGCCCGAGACCAATTCAAAACTCCACTTAAGCTAAAACAACACCACTTTATGTTTTCTATTGTATTCATCATCTGTACAATTGTATTTTAGTGTTATTATGAGTCAGTGTTTTTTTTCCTCACTGGGAACGACTTGATTGACCAGACAATCTCGCTGTTCTCGGGCACCCACTTGACGCTGCCCACGGTCGTCTTAAATTTGGGTGAGTCCGCGTCCGTTGGCACTGGAATGTGGATCTCCACGTTGTTGGCAGTGGAACGCCTCTTAAACTGACTCTTGGCCTGGGAAAAAAATAACAAGATGAGCACTCAACCAGAATGTGGTTCGATAATATATAACGTACAAAAAACAAACAAACAAAATGGTCAACAATAAGTGCTTGGGGACTCATTATGATGTTAATGCCTTGACCAAGGAGCAGACGAAAATATGCCCAATCTTTAGAACGCAACTTTTTAGTGTAGTATTTTGAAGTAACATATGTTGTAACAATAACTATTATTATAATTTATATAAACTTATTCATTTATTTTTATTTATGCATAATTTTTTATGTTGAAGCAGTATTTATGTATCTTTTTTTAATCATTAATTTATCTTATCAGATTCTCAGGCAGACATACACATTTTTGCTTGAGTAATTATGTATTGATATGATTTTTATAATACAAGTTACTCTTATGGTTGCACTATTTTAGCTGAGCAAAATAGACTTTTTCTTTATATATAGTGTTGTCCTAATATAAACCCTAAACGGTTATGACAAGCTCCTTCAAACAACTACAATGACAAAGGTGGAGTTTACAGGCGAACAAGAAGTCAAAATCATTATAAAGATGTCTATTGTATTGATGAATGTGCCCCACGCCTATCCTTAGTAAACTTGGTAGCATAACTAGCTCTTGCTTACATAAGAGACACTGCTTAAATGCCATTGGAGCTCATGAGAGGCGTGGCCAAACCTTAATCATGTACTCGATACGACTGTGGGAATGCTTCTCAATGACAGACTCGATCCAGATCAGCGGCTTCACCTGAAAAAAGGAAAAAAACAAAAAAAACTGCTAAAGCTTTGGCAAATCAGTGGTGTTATAGTGTGGGAGAGTCGACATCTTGTGGATAGTAGTGAGCATTACAACAAGAGATCATTAGGAACAGGTTTGAAACGGGCACAATGTAGGTCTATTGTCCAATAATTAAACTGTATTGATTTATTTTGGCTTAAGTAAACAGCTCATCTACAGTCTATCATGTTCAAATTATTGTGTTGGGTGTAATGTGTAATGGAAGCAAAACAAAGCGCAATTTCTACTTGAGTGAACGATTCAACAAAAAATCCATGTGTGTGTGTGTATGTGTGTATATAGATAGATATAGATATATTTTGTCATTGTTATTACTTTTTAAATTTATTTTCAATATACTGATTCCAATTCAAAGTGGAAAATGCCTTTTACAAATTGCAAAAATAAGTAAGGCTATTTGTATTTAGCCAGACTCAAATCCTCTAACTTAATGACACATATTTGCTTTAAACTATTTGGAAACTGAATAAGCTTTGCACTTTTCCAATCAAAGATGACGTGTCTCTCACAAGGGAGGATATACAAACAAAGATTGGGAATTATAAGGAAGTAACAATGCACACTTCCCTTCATTTACTTGGACTTACTGGTAAACGTGTTGCGAAATATTTACAGTAACATTTTTACAGTTTAAACTTGAATAACCCAAAATCAATCATTAAAAATGTACTTTCTTTGCCCTCAAAAAATAAGAATGTGGTTTGGTTGTTAATGTGTTAAATTGCCAAAAAATATCCAAAATGACAATAAATCTGAGTGTAAATAAGGTTCAAATTACTAAAAATGCTAACATAGTATTTGTTTAATATGCTTAATATGTTTAATATTTGTTTAATAACTACAGGACAGCTCTGTATGAATGAAAATTAGAACATTATACTGAAATTTTCTGGGCGAACTACAACCTTAGTCACCCAGACCTATGTCCAAGTACGTAAATTTCAAGTCCAACCAGTATATCGGCTGAACTGATATTTGGAAGCCAATATCCGATCCAGCACATCAGTGCCAGTCAAGAGTTTAAAGGCCCATTGAAATACAGTTTTCAGGATCAATATTTACATAGCAAACTGACACTGCAAGTCCAAAACAATTACAAACCCTTGGGTTTAACATCAGCTTCCCAGAGCGTCTTTTTCAGATCTCTTACAGATACCAGCGGTTGCTATAAACATTTTAGTTAAAGGAGGAAAGCATCAAAATACTATATTTAGTGTCTCCTTTCTAATAAATTTGACTTGAGTGTCTGTATCTCTCTATCTATGTATCTATATTTATGTATCTATATATGTATGTATCCATCTATGCATCTATGCATCTATCCATCTATCTATATAAAATTACATTAGAACCACATCCTAAATATATATTAATAAAGCGGTACTCACATGTGTATTGAGGCGGTAGGACATGAGCTCAAACTCTCCATCTGGAGGGATGAAGGAGATGGTGCGATCATTCTCAAAACGTGACAGACGCACACACTGGTGAAACTTCACATCCTCCAGCTCCACGGACTTACTCTTCCCTCCTGAACAAAAACATGAGAGGTAAACTCATTTAGGATGTGGTTCTAATGTCAAATAACACAGACAGGTGGATGTTGTTGTGAATATATTAATGCCAATGTTGAATAGAGTAAAACTCAAGACTTATTTAAAGATATGGGAAACAGACAGGCGAGTGCTTCAACTTTGTGATTTACAGCTGACCTATAGGGGTGCTCAAAACAGAAGAGGAAAATTTGTAACACTCATTACTGTCTGACATGAAATCAGACTTTTCCTTTTTTAGGTCAGTTAGGATTATTTATTTCTATTTGCTAAACGCCAGAATAATGAGAGAAGCCATTGGCTTTAAACTGTAAGACTTGGGTCAAACGTTTTGGATATCCAAGAATATACAAAATACAAGAATATATTAAATAAAATAAAATAAACAAAATACAAGCATCTCACAATAGTTGGCAGGACTTCTGGCCTATTCCTCCAGACAGAACTGGTGTAACTGAGCCAAGTTTGTAGGCCATTTCAGTGTTACCCATAAATTTTCAATAGGATTGAGATCAGGGCTTTGTGGTGGCCACTCCAAAACATTGACTTAGTTATCCTTAAGCCACTTTGTAAGCAGTTTGGCGGTATGCTTCAGGTCATTGTCTATTTAGAAGATTAATTTGTGCTTAAGTTTTAATGATGTCTTGAGATGTTGCTTCAGTATTTCCACATAATGTTCTTTCCTCATGATGCCATCTATTTTGTGAAGGGCACCAGTCCCTCCAGCAGTAAAACAACTCCACAACAAGATGCTGCCACCCCTGTATTTCACAGTTGGGATGATGTTCTCAGGCTTGCAAGTTTCCCCCTTTTTCCATGCTCATTTCTGTGACACAGAACCCATCTCCTTCCTGAGCGGTATGATGGCTGGATATCCCCCTGGTGTTTATAATTGTGTATAATTGTTTGCACAGATGAACGTGGCACCTTCAGACATCTGGAAATTGCATCCAAGGATGAGTCAGACTTGTGGAAGTCCACAATTCTCTTCCTGATATCTTGGCTGATTTCCTTTGACTTTCCCATGATGTTGCACTAACAGTGTGTTTCAGGTGTGTCTTCAGATCCATCCACACGTGTGTCTCTAATTAACTCAGATGTTGTCAATAAACCAATCAGAAGCTTCCAAAGACATGACACCATTATCTAGGTTTTCCCAAATTGTGTATAGGCATAGTAATCTTACTGTAAGAAAGTAATTCAAAATTGTCCAGAAAAAAGTAATTTAATTATTGTGGCATTTAGCAAACAGAAATAATTTTGGTAATCCTAACAGACTTAAAACAGGAAAAGTCTCATTTCATGCCAGACAGTGAGGAAAAAAAGTGTTTATCTTTCTTCTTATATAGTGTATGTGTCGTCTTACATAGTGTAAACTTCTGGTTTCAGCTGTATTTATAATACGTTGTGCTTCAGGGGTTTCCCATTTAAACATTGTACATTCTTACATGTGCTGAATGTATAGTTTGTAATCTTAAAAAAAAGAAAGTAAAGCAAAAAACGGTTCCAGTCAATGAAAATTGATGACTGATAAAGCGTCCTGCACAGGAAACTGTATTAGTGTAGTTTTCCACTACATCTACACTGGTCTCAAAAAGTATTTAGTCAGCCACCAATTGTGCAAGTTCTCTCACTTAAAAAGATGAGGCCTGTAAGTTTCATCATAGGTACACTTCAACTATGAGAAACAGAGTGAGAAAAAAAAACTAAATCCAGAAAAATCACATTGTCTGATTTTTAAAGAATTGATTTGCAAATTATAGTGGAAAATAAGTATTTGGTCAAAAACAAAAGTTCATCTCAATACTTTGTTATATACCCTTTGTTGGCAATGACAGAGTTCAAGTGTTTTCTGTAAGTCTCCACAAGGTTTTCACACTGTTGCTGGTAGTTTGGCCCATTCCTCCTGCAGATCTCCTCTAGACCAGTGATGTTTTAGGGCTGTTGCTGGGCAACACAGACTTTCAACTACCTCCAAAGATTTTCTATGAGGTTGAGATCTGGAGACTGGCTAGGCCACTCCAGGACCTTGAAATGCTTCATACAAATCCACTCCTTCGTTGCCCAGGTGGTGTGTTTGGGATCATTGTCATGCTGAAAGACCCAGCCACCTTTCATCTTAGCTGATGGCTGGTGATGGAAGGAGGTTTTCACTCAAAATCTCACAATACATGGCCCCATTCATTCTTTCCTTTACACAGATCAGTTGTCCTGGTCCCTTTGCAGAAAAACAGCCCCAAAGCATGATGTTTCCAGCACCATACTTTACAGTAGGTATGGTGTTCTTTGGATGCAACTCAGCATTATTTCTCCTCTAAACACGACAAGTTGAGTTTTTACCAAAAAGTTCTATTTTGGTTTCATCTGACCATATGACATTCTCCCAATCATCTTCTGGATCATCCAAATGCTCTCTAGCAAACTTCAGACGGGCCTGGACATGTACTGGCTTAAGCAGGGGACATGTCTGGCGTTGCAGAATTCAGGTCCCTGGCGGCGTAGTGTGTTACTGATGGTAGCCTTTGTTACTTTGGTCCCAGCTGTCTGCAGGTCATTCACTAGTTCCCCTGTGTGGTTCTGGGATTTTTGCTCACTATTCTTGTGATTATTTTGACCCCATGGTGTGAGATCTTGCGTGGGTCCCCAGATCGAGGGAGATTATCAGTGGTAATAATAATACCAATAATTTGCCTCCACAATTGATTTCTTCACAGCAAGCTGCTTTCCTATTGCAGATTCAGTCTTCTCAGCCTGGTGGAGGTCTGCAATTTTGTTTGTGATGTCCTTTGACAGCTCTTTGATCCAGAGTGGAGTTTGGAGTTTGACTGTTTGAGGTTGTGTACAGGTGTTTTTTATGCTAATAACAAGTTCAAACAGGTGCCATTAATACAGGCAACGAGTGGAGGACAGAAGAGCCTCTTAAAAGAAGTTACAGGTCTGTGAGAGCCAGAAATCTTGCTTGTTTGTAGGTGACCAAATACTTTACCAATTAATTCATTTAAAAAAATCATACAATGTGATTTCCTGGATTCTTTCCCCCATTCTATCGCTCTTAGTTGAAGTGTACCTATGATAAAAATGACAGGCCTCTCTCATCTTTTAAGTGGGAGAACTTAACTTTTTTGCCCCACTCTATAAGTTTTATATTTTGAGCAATTTTAGTAGTTCCCTCTCTTTCCCTCTTCTCTTTTCTGAAATTGAAAGATGTTGTTGTGGTCTTCTTTCTTCCCACTGACCAAAATGTATCAACGAACACAATAAACAAAATACACATCTTGCTTTTTGAACTCTGAAAACCCATTACTGTTCTTTCTAAAATAACACTTTAAATGAACAGGAGTCAGGCGTCTTGGAGCCACCCCCCTCTTCAAACACACACTTCCTAAATGACCAGTGCCCCCCAAGTCACCCTCTCTTCTGTGCCCCCTCCTCTGTGTTTGGAAAGAAACTCACGTCCAGTGTTTTCAAACAGCACTTTGTCGTTAAGGCCCAGCCGTAGCTCAGGCATTCCAGACAGGAACACACGCATCTTTATGGAGCCCACAATCTCGCTGCGGAGGACGTTACCATTGGCACTAACCTGTAACACACACAGACAGATAATCAAGCTTGGGGAAGACAGTACAATATACTCTGCCTACAATAAGAATGATCATTGAATCAGAATATACACTAAAAATGGGGTTGTGTATCAAAATTAAGGTATTCTTTTGACTGTGTAATAGATATTCAAAGTAGGGATGGGTGATATATCAGTTCCAGTATCGGCCAGTAGCGATACAGATTCTTCAATATCGGTGTTGACCAATATCAATATTGATTCTTCCATATTGGCATCGGCTGACATTTGATACCGATACTTTTTGCATTATATGGCAGCCTGTTTCTACAAGTATGTCACAAATTATTTTATATCCAATTAAAACACAATTTGTTATTATTCATTAAGTGGAAAATATTGTTGCAGTCACTGGATAGGCAGTTGCCACATAAAAGAATTGTCTGCATTCTAGTGGGTCTAGTGGGTGATTAAAACTCTCAATAATTTGTTACAGCATGGAACAAAGAAGTGGTTTGTGATCCTGGCACTGGAGTCAAAATATGAAATGATGTGGTGATGGTGACATAACAGCTTAGAACTAGTGTTTGTATAGCTACAGCAATATTTGGGGCAATACTCTTTTAATGATGCACCCATAGTATGTGTACCAATATAATGGGCTACACACTATATGCACATTTATGCCTCCATTTTCTGATATATTACACAATGAAGTGTGTAGAAATCCTGGGGGCTGCACGGTGTAACACAGAGGAAAGAGGAAGTTTACAAGAAGAGGGAGTGAATGGGCTGATGTTTATCACATTGTGGGGACAAAAATCTGTTTCCACACACACATTGTGGGTACCTGCCTCCCTTTTTATTAGATTAACAACACAGTTTTAATACATGAGATGCTTTGGACTTGGGCTTTAAGTGAAGTTGTGGCAAAAGTGACTATGATTAAGGTTCAGGATTAAGGATCAGTCTTCAGGAAATGTAATGTTCCCATTACATTAACTTGTATTGTGTGTGTGTGTGTGTGTGTGTGTGTGTGTGTGTGTGTGTGTGTGTATGAATGTATGTGTATATGTGTGTGTATATGTATGAATGTATGTGTGCGTGCGTGTGTGTGTGAGTGTGTATGTGTATGAGTGTGTGTGCGTGTGTGTGTACGTGTACGTGTGTGTGTGTGTGTGTGTGTGTGTGTGTGTGTGTGTGTATGAATGTGTGTGTGTGTATGTGTGATTGCTTCGTACCAGGAGATTGACCGACTCGATGACGTCCAGGAAGACCTCGTTCTTCCTGTACTTGATGCCCTCTGACCTCCAGGACACAGCATTGGTTACTGTTGCTGGGGGGCGGGGGGCACCAGTGTCCAGCTTGTGGCCCTCTTGTGTTATGTATCTGACAAACAAATACAAACATTGAGAAAAGAGGGAATTTAGGGCCTGTCTGGTTCCCTAAAAAGCATCAAAGAGTCTCCCACAGTTACGGAAATGTGTTGTCTGTGTAGTCTAGGAAACGGCAGGGGAAATTCAGACTGAGACAGCTTCTCATAATATAAATATAACTAACAATATTTTTTCAACACTTTAATAGTAAGAGCTTCTGGTATCCATGGAGAAGTAATTGTTTTGGCAAGGAAGCTCCGTGGTATATTATTAAACTGATTTATCTCCATGGAGACAAACAGGTGACACCACCAGACCAAGTTACAGGTCCAAACTATGGAGAGGCGACCTCACTCATAAAATATTTTTCAATGGATAGTTCAATGGTTACCTCCTCTAATTAAAGAAATGCCATACAGTTCAACATTCCAGGTAATGAATTAGCATCTTCATAGAGACAAATTGTTAGCTTAGATTTTTCTGGTGGAGGATATGCTACCTATGTAAAACAAAACAAAAGAACATCCAAAACGTTTCAAAATAGTTTGTTACATGACACCAAACAAATCAGACCAAGAATGATGCATGGTGTGTATTGATAAATTAGTCTGGGAAAATGTTGTTGCTTCCTGGTTATTTTTCATGTCATTATGTAGTAAAAAACAAACTGTCTCTTAAATGGATGAGCAATGCAAGTCATGTGCATAATACTATTCATAACCTTTCGATGGGCTAATCTGATTTTTGAATTTAATAGTGACACTTGACACATCTGGCTTGTGTAGATTACTCACTCTTGCAGAATCTTGCTATCAGTGGTTTGGGGGTAACCAAAGTCCATCAGCTCATCCATCAGCTCGTAAATGATGACGAAGTTATCTCTGATGCTCTCCTCCTCCAATTCTTTGAAATACTCTGAGAAAACCTGATGAAAAAAAAAGATGTAACTTGTTTTATGAATTATATTGACAACTATACGAACTATCAAAAGTTTTGATGTATACATACTTGAACAATTTTGTACAAAAATGAGAACACCAATGAAACACTAGCATTTTTTTTGGAGGTTGCAACCACTGGAGAAGATGTTAAGGTTTATACAGCAGATTCCCTATGAGTAAAATGGACAGCTTTAGGGCTGTAGTCAACTAAACAAAATGTCCAGTGCATCAGTTATTCGATTAAAAGGTGTATGTGGTGCTCTCTAAACTATTAAGTATCTCTATAATCTGACCCAAGGTGCATCGAAACCACAAGATTTAATAAAATTACAAATATTTATACAGAAACGTTGTAATTAGCAGTGTATTTATCTGTAAAAGGGCAAATTAAACTCACAATTGACTTTGAAATCTCAAACTAACTTACTCCAAGCCCAACTTCCCTTTTTCTGTATTAAGTATTCTTTCAATCCCAATAAAATAATAATTAGACAGCTAATAAAAACTTTGGTCGACAAAGACTTAGGCCTACTAAGACTAAGGCCTACCGCAACCCATTTCAAAAATCAGGTTGTTTTAACAGTGTATATAGTAAGGATACAGTAGAGGTTGTTGTGTTTGATCCACATGAAGCGGACTCCCCCATGAGCGAGGATCGGGGAGAGCGTTCCCTCTTCCTCTTTGTCCATCAGGAGGGTCATGAAGTGCTCAATCTCAGACATGTCCACATCACCACGGTAGTTTCGGCACACCAGCACCTGCGAGAAAGAGAAATATAACAAAAGACTGATTGGTGCACAAACAGAGTAGGTTTACATTTGCTTTAATTTGAGTTATCTCAAATTAGGATGCAGCCAAGTAGTAGCCTTATGAGATGACCAATGAGAGCTATCCACAGTCTCCTTGCTGTCATCTGAGAAGTCAGTGTTTCTAGAGTATTACTGATGCACCTGTGACAGTGACACTGGTCTGAAACCAAACATCTGTCAGCTCAGAGGTAACGACAATCAAGCGACTGTAACTTTAACTATGTGTAACCAAAAACCAGAGCACAGATTGGTAACATAAGGCTAATGAATGATGTAAAAAAAATCAATATCCTTCTTGATCCCTGCACTTGGGTTGCCATCATAAAACTCTCTTTCAAATATGTATAAATTATTGTGGTGCACAGTGCACGAAATGCCACATCAGAGCTTTCGGAGCCACTGCTAAATCTCCATCAGCCACATCATAATCTGTGAGGAATGTGTTATCCAATGGTTTTAGCCGCTGTTGGTCACAGGCTACCGTTAGCATCAGAGCAGCTGTTCCGTTATCTTACCTTTCCTTTTAGATCCAAGACATAAACAGCGCTCGCAGACATCTTCACCTAATTTATACGAGCCAAGCTCGTTTTAACAAATTGTAACACTGAACCTCAAAGCGATGTAAAGCGATCAGACATCATAAAACAGATCAAATTATAAGCAGAAAAGCGACCCTTCCCTCTTTGAAACAGCACCCGGGCCTGCACAGCGCGCCCTCTGGTGGAGCGGAGGAATCACGGCAACAGGTGCAAAGAGAAGGCCACGTCTGACTGTGGCAGGTGACTAGATACACTGAACATTTTGAACTTCAACATAAAATATTGATTATATTACATGTGTGTGTTGATGGGTCACTGCTTTATTTATTTATTTATTTCAGGGACTGTGCATTACATTAAAAAAACATTTGTATGTAAACATGCCAGAAATAGCCCGAGGGCTATTTTTCATCCGTAGTCCCGGGACAGGTGTAAAGTGTAAAATGTCAACCTGTAGGAAATAAAATACAATAGAATAAAAACAAGTTTATTATTTACACTCTAAAATCATTCTTACATACAGCCGTATACAACTCCATTCTTATAGTCATAAAACCACATTCAGCCACATACATTCATTTTCAGCCACAAACACAACATACCGTTGTCTACATACACACACAGACACAAACAGACATACAACAAAACTCAAACAGAGGCAGGATGGAGACAGGGGCATCAAGAGGTGGATGTTAGTGGTGACAGGACTGATTTTCAATTAACCATTTCTTTAACTGTAATTTAAATGAGGTGTAAGTGGGGAGACTTCTAATTGTGGTGGGGGTGGTGTTCCAGTCATGGGCAGCTTTCACAGAGAAGGTGGTTTGGCCAAAGAGAGTGGGATGATGCAGTCCCCTCTCGATGCCCCTCTGGTTCTTTTGTGGTCAGAGGTCCTGATGTGAATAAACTGTGTGAGTGGAGGAGATGACAAGCCATGAATAATTTTATATATGAGACAGAGATGAGCATATTCGAACCATGTTTTCCCAGTTCAGTAGATTGTGTTTTTGGAGGATTGGACAGTGGTGATAAGAGTGTGGTTTCCGATCGAGAGTTTTGATGGTCCATTTATAAAGAGAGTGGATGGGTTTTAGAGGTGTAGAAGTTGAGTGAGACCAGACAGTGAGACAGTAAGTGATATGGGAAAGTATCATGGAATGTTATTATTGCTGTTACTATTGCTGCACTGTTAATAACATTATAAAATAATACAAAAGTTTGTATCATTTTAAGTGTGGCGTATTAGGCCCTATGTTAGTGTAAAGAATACAATTTAACATAACTCTTCACACCACATCTTTGGTGCTCCCCACACCAGAGGGTCAGTCTACTGTTTGGATCTGCTGCCCTCCACTGGAGAAAAGCAAAAATTCAACACTGACTTCACCTTTAAGCTTCTATCACCATTGATTACACAATGTGTAGCAGCATAATAGTTCCGGTAAATCTAAATATCTAGTCATGGTTAATAATAGTTTTTAGTAAGTGAGGCAGTTATATTAGGACTATAAAATATAATCAGTGTCGGTCAGATTACTTTGAAAAACTAGTTTGATTATTGACTACTTATTACTCCTAATAGTAATAGGAAAGTTACTTTAAAAAATAAGGAAACATACTGCTCAGGAAACAATTCATAAAAAGCAAAAATTCTACACACTAATCACACTTTCTGTTATAGAACCTAATTTCAGAGGTGACATACACTCCTCCATAAACCAATATTTGTATAGTTTTGTCTCACAGCTGATCTGCATCTCACGCCACAAGAGAACATCACATGCTACCGCTTTATTTTTTTCTTCATAAAGTTCTATGGATTACACACATTTTTGGCATGAAAATATAACTAAAAGTTACAAGTGCTAGTAACTGTATTCTAATTATTGCAAAAGAAAAAGAAAAATCTCTCAACTGGACAAAAAGTTGTAGGAGTGAAGATGTTTCACTGCCCATCCAAGGTTGTTCTGGTCAGAACTGGACCTGTTGGATGAGCAGTGAAACATCTTCACTCCCACAACGTTTTGTCCAGTTGAGAGATTTTATTTTTCTTTTGCTATGGATCAGACCTGGTCGACTGCAGGATTACACAGATTACACAGTATTCTTATTACTCAGTTTTCTATTGTAACTAGTTACATTACTGCATTACTAAAAAATAATCTGATTAAAGTAATACCAATAACTATAAACATAATTCCTTACAGTATCAAGTCAATAAATCCTGTGCAGAAAAGATGTGAATGGCATAATTAATGTTAAAGAAAAGTGCTCCTGCAGCTAAATATAGCCTATCAGAAATACTGCTCCTGGGTATGCCATGTCATAATCCACAGAGGTAATTATCAGGGTAGCAAAAGATTAGTACAAAAATAACTTAATCCTAACCTAAACACATACCACTTTTCACCATGTGTAATAGTGACACAGGGCTCTCCAAGAAGATGCAAATAGATCTATAGTGTCTACACTAGTACTATTATACTTATTACAATAGGGAGAAAGGAAGTTGTTATTGGGCGTGTTTGTATCATTATTATTATTATTATTATTATTATTGGCATTGTTAATTATTTCAAAATACTACTGTATATACTGAAACCTCCACATGCATCAGGCAAAAAGAGAAGACAGTGCTACTGTGGTACATTTGGATCTGTAAGTCTGTAAGACTGCATCTCTGTTTACATGCACACCAAAAATCTGATCAGTATCTTATTTGGAGAAGTCAGATTATAGAAATGTCAAGTAAACAATTACATCTGGTGAGTAATCAGATTTCTTTCTGATTATTGTTGTTTTTGAAAAAGAGCAAACTAATGTGGCAAAGACAAAAATGAAAGAGAAAATGTTGAGGATTGAGTTATTTTTAAATGAAATATTTCGATACCTTTAAAATGCATTAATTAACCGACACGTTACCAGGTGGATTGATTGATCAGATTTCTCTTAGTTATCCATTTTTACTGGCCATGTAAATGTACACACATGCAGTTATAATCACACTAATATCATATTTTGGAGTTAAGATTATTTAAATGACAAGAGAAAAAAGCCAAGTCATCTCATCTCTTCTTGATCAAGGTCCCTCTGATTACTCACACCAGATTTTACAGTTTACATGTCATTTAAATCACTTTAAAGTCCAGAAATTAGATAATAATCTGATTTTAGTGTGCATGTGAACAAGGCCACTGTCTCCTTGTCCTGTGTCTAGTGGATGGTCACAAATCTGTCATTCAAAGAGGCACAGGTGTTTGACTTAAGCTTTGTGATGAAAGGAGGAGAACTTATGAACTGGTACGACAGGGGCTATTATTGTATCAAGAAATGCAACTTATTACCTATGCTGTAAAATGGAAGTAGTAGTAGTAGTAGTAGTAGTAGCAGTAGTAGTAGTAGTAGTAGTAATAATAATTCTATTCATTCCTGTATTTTAACTGCTAATTATGCTTAAATTGCTCCCAGATGGAGGGCAAGAGCCAGCCCCACCTACTGATTGCATACATCATACATCATACATCATACATTAAACATTATACATTATACATTTATACTGTATCATGATGTCATCTGAAATCATTTCCCCTAAATATTGCTTTGGAGTTGTTTTTGCACCTGGTGAATTTCCCAAAACGGCTTTCTCTATGGATCTATGTGCATTTACATATTTTAAATACCTTAGCTTGTCCTCTGCATTATATATAAAAGTAGATATCTTGGGCAGGAGCAATTACAAATACTACTTTAACTGCCACTTTTTTGCTCTAATGCTTTGAAAATACAATGCATGTGCTTCCAATTGGCTCTCACAGAAAGCCAGAGTTACCGCGCTTTTAGCATGACATGAACCACTTAACCCCTGTATTTAACCAGTTTGTGATTTCCTGGTAGTGGCTCCTTCTCATCGCTCTAATCGGCTCCCTCGTTCCCATGGCGTTGAGATTTATACTTAGACGTTGACTGTATTCCCGAGGTGATGCTGTGGGTTTTGGGGGAGTTATGGCCATATAAGGAGAAGAGGAGTAGAGCTCTGTTTCCTGTGGGAGGAGTCTGGTTTCTCTCACTGTATTAACACTTTAATATTCTCAGTGTTTTACTTTGTTAACAATGTTTTACACTACTGCATTTACCAAAGAGAACAAATTACCACTGCTATTAGAAATACTCGACAGCATGTATAACAATGACAGATACTACTAACTACTACTTTAACCATAACTACTGCTACATCAACTATGACAAATTATACAATTACTACTACTACAACTAACACTACTAGCCTACTACTACTACTGCGACGACTACTATAACTACTACAAGAACAACAACTACTACTACTACTACTACTACTACTACTACTACAACGACTACTACAACAACAACTACTACTACTGCTACTATGACTACTATTGCTATGCCAACAAGAACTACTACAACTAACACTCCTAGCCTACTACTACTACTACTACTACTACTACTACTACTACTACTACTACTATTGCTATACCAGCAGGAACTACTGCGACTAACCCTACTAGACTACTACTACAACTACTACTACTACTACTACTACTACTACTACTACTACTACTACTACTACTACTACTACTACTACGACTACGACTACTACTATAACTACTACAACAACTACTACTACAACTACTACTATTGCTATACCAACAGGAACTACTATGACTAACACTACTACTACTACTACTACTACTACTACTATGACTACGACTACTACTACTACGACTACAACAACAACTACTACTACTACTACTATTGCTATACCAACAGGAACTACTACGACGACGACAACTACTGCAACAATTACTACTACTACTGCTATTGCTACACCAACAACTACTAAAAATAACTACTACTGCAGTTTACAGTGTTCTGTAAACCCATGCGCAGACTGATAATAGATAATAAAAGAAAAGACTACACCTACTAATACTTTCACTACTGCTACTACTACTATCTTTACAGCCATTCACATCATTATTACTAATCATGCCAATACAAATCATGACAGCAAATTCTGCTGTTTTTGCTAAAACTACAAGTAGACTTACTAGTACTACAATTCACATTCTCATATTAATACTTGGTTTTACTGGGCATAGAGTCACTGTAAAAATATCTTTCCTCTGTTCTTTATACACAGACATGGAGTCATAGAACTACATGTATAAATCAATGTACTGTATTTAACACCAAATTCTTCTGTCCTCTCCCCTCAAATGCCTCTGAACGCTGTGTAACTAAAACAAAGTGTGCTTTAAATCCAAATATGGTTCAGGGTCAGGCTTCTTATCAGCGCATGACGTCAGGCTGAGTCTGTGAAACTTCTCTCACGTGTAGTAGCTGATGCCAACAAAAATACAATGTTTTATTTTATATTTTTATCCTGTCTGTCAACTCAGGTAAAGTGCTTTTGTTTGCCTTAGAAAAACAAAATGACGTAGATCAGATGAAGCATTACTGACACTGCACAAAATTATGCCGCAGATTCAAACTCCACAGAGAGGCACAGTCCTGTTTGGGAACTGAACCCAAGACCTTCCAGCTGTGAGGCGAGAATCTTAACCAGCCACAAAAACGAAGACAGATGTTATTCATTTGCTCTCTTCACAATTTTGTGCGATTTTCATTCACTTCCCATACGCGATCGCTTCCCCTGGGGTGGACTGAAGCGAGCGTGCCAACTACCCACAGTCTCTCTAACCAAACATTATTCTCTCAGACTCACCTTATTCAATCCAAATCTCTACACACAGAACACACTGCTCCAAGTAAGGATCAAACCATCAACCTACTGAAAATATCTCAAGTGGTTTCTATTTATGAGCTGATGGAAGCGTCTGGGGTGATGGAAATCCATAAGCTTAAAGATATTTTACTTCTATGGGATGTTAAATGCTAACACATAACATATTTAGATTGCCATGTTACTTTTTAGTGTTTTGATGCTACATTCTCCAATATACTTTTTTTTTGGCACTCTGAGTCTCCCCTCCCTTTGCTCTCTGTGCTAAGTCACTCCCTCTTCAGAGCACTATCACAACGCAATCGGCTTGTATCCTGCTAATGAAGCTCCTGCACATCGCGTTAGGTTTGTCAAGTTGTCATGTACAGTTTTGTATCATGCTTTTGGATATTTATGGAGAATTACCGTGACATACTCTTGTGAGCTGAGTTTTGGATAAAATCTTACAGGAAGGCTCGAATACAGCCTGGAAAAGATTGCTAAATTACTGAAACATGCATGGATGAGATCTAAAACGTCTTCAGGCATGTTTTTGATGAGACAACAGTGGGAGAAAGCTAAAAAAAACTATTTGATTTTACATAATACCCCCTCCACAACCTAAATCACCAACTTTACTGCATGCCCCCATTTTGCATGTAAAGCCTTACAAAGCTAGACATGCTCAAAACACCACTTTCACTCCATTCTACATTACCCAGGGTGCCTATTTCCTGGCATGGCTCTCCAAAGACAGAAAACAGGTCTAAATAAAGGCTATATAGACCAACAGTAATTTAGAGGCGCATATAATTTGCAGAAGTCGTGTGGTTTTTTTCTCCATCTTTCTCTCCCCGAGCTGCCTTTCCGAGCCGATTACTTTCCATGTCTTTTTTCATTCACAGCGAGAATGAAAACTATGTCCTTTCTGACCAACTCTGGTATTAACATCAATTTGAACATTCCTAAGAAAAAAAGAAAAAAAAACAGACAGCCATATAGTCCACTGTAGCAAAAATCTCATCTTACAAATGGAAAGAGTCTGGGTGGGTTTGGAGTTCTTATCTGTCCAAAAGTGAGGGTCCAAATAAGGATACGGGTGAATTATTGCCAGGAAAGCAGTTTTGTTGACTGTGGTATGGATAACAAACGTGGCACGCACGATACATTTAAAGTTACACAGAGGAGTTATACAGTAAAAGCTCTTATGATTACATTTTTCCTGTTTAAGTCCTGACTTAGTCCTGGTTTAGTCCTGATATAATCTTTGTTTGGATCAGTGGCTCTAGATCTATCCTTTTTACCTGGTTTTGTCCTAGCTTAGTCCTGTTTAAGTCTTGGTTTAGCCCTGGTTTAGTCCTAGATTAGCCCTTGTTTAGTCCTGATTTAGCTCTGGTTTAGTCCTGGGTTAGCCCTGATTTAGTCCCGGTTTAGTCCTGGTTAAGCCCTGGTTTAGTCCTGGTTTAGTTCTGGTTTAGTCCTAGGTTAGTCCTGATTTAGTCCTGGTTTAGTCCTAGTTTAGCCCTGGTTTAGCCCTGGTTTAGTCCTGGTTTAGCCCTAGTTTAGCCCTGGTTTAGTCCTAGTTTAGCCCTGGTTTAGTCCTGGTTTAGCCCTGGTTTAGCCCTGGTTTAGTCCTGGTTTAGTCCTGGTTTATTCCTAGTTTAGCCCTGGTTTAGCCCTGGTTTAGTCCTGGTTTAGCCCTGGTTTAGCCCTGGTTTAGCCCTGGTTTAGTCCTGGTTTATTCCTAGTTTAGCCCTGGTTTAGCCCTGGTTTAGTTTAGTTTAGCCTAGTCCTTTAGCCCTGGTTTAGTCCTGGATTAGTCCTGGATTAATCCTAGGTTAGTCCTGGTTTAGCCCTGGTCCTGGTTTAGTCCTGGTTTAGCCCTGGTCCCGGTTTAGTCCTGATTTAGTCCTGGATTAGATCTGTCTTACATCTAGTCTAACCCTGGTATTTTTCAAATTCCATATCTTTGTTTATCCTGGTTTAAACTTGCATTTGTCCTTATTTAGTATCGTGCATATTTCCTTTAAGCCCAACACATTTTCTTCCAACTTTCTTCCAACCCCTGCACGGCTATAGTCTTTGTGCAGCCAAATAGTTTATGAAGTGGTAGATGTTAAAATGTTTGCAAATCACTAATGTGGTATTTTCATGAGGGAGGGGGGCACACTGTACTTGTAACCCATTTGGGGAGTGGCAAAAGGGGTGAACGCTGAGAATGGGCAGGCTCTAGACCTCTCGCACAAAGTCAGTCTAGCCTTGCATCCTTGGATCCTCCTCTCCTCTCATCTCCTGCTGTCTGGACAAGAAGCTCCAACAGTGCCTCAGAAAACTTGACATTTTTGAAGAAGAAACGAAAAACTAGCCGGCACCATGGACGCTATCAAGAAGAAGATGCAGATGCTAAAACTGGACAAGGAGAATGCCATAGACCGGGCAGAGCAGGCAGAGACAGACCAGAAAGCAGCGGAGGATAAGTGCAAACAGGTGAGTGGAGCCTGCAGGAAGTTAATAATAAAACAAAGAGCCAATGTTATCCTCAGTACCAATATACTGTAAAGAATGGGGCGTTTAAGTGTACTAGAAACCTGCTGGAAATATTTGGAAAGCAAAGAGGAAGTGTAAAATTAGAAGCACCTGTCATATCTTATGGTAGACAAAATAGACCGAGACTGTTTATACAAAACTTGGAAGTGTGTCTGTAGCCTGTATAATGTTTTTTCTAAATTGAATTTGAATAAAATGTCAGATTATGAGTTTAGAAATGAATTTGAAATGTGCTATGACTGCTCCAAATGATCTAACCTATTTACAAAAACACCATTAATACACATAGTTATACAGATACAAATATTTACAGTGACATTTTGAGGTCAATTCACTATTTCGTTTTGTTTTTTTAATCGTTAAATATTTGGTTTATAGTTTCGTGACATGTTTTTTTAACTCTGTCCACAAACCTAACCCCAGACGCCTGGTTTATTCTAATGACTAATACTGTCAAAAGGCCAAAGTTTGTACAAGGAGCCTAACACGCCAAGTATTTCCCATAGAAGGTAATGTTGACTGTAGTTAACAGCTGATGCAGTCTCTGGACCCTACAGGCTAAAGGATGAGGAGGCAGGAGCAGACAAAAATGAAGTACTGATACTACACTGGGGAGTACTACGATGCTTTGGGACTACTGCATAACACCTGCTGATGAGGGGCCAAATACTTCTCCTGTGTATACTGAGGGGCCTATATTTAGTACAGGAGATGGTAGAGGTAATCATTGTTAACTTGAAATATGCACAGAAGTCCCATAGACAGTTGATGCTAATAAGACAATGAGTTATACTATTTCAAATTAAATCAAGTAACTATTTTGTCCAATATGTTTAGTTTAGTCATAAGATACATACTGAGCACTTGACTACTTTGTTTGCTGGTTCAGTGTTAAAAAAAAACGTTGCATGAGGGAGGGCGTCTGGTGTAAAAAACATCATATGTGAATTAATGTGCAAAAATGCAGTCTCGACAATTTGTTCTTTTTGTTCTTGTTTAGACACATTTGTTCTTTGTGATCCACTAGCCACTTTGTTAAAAATATATAACCATTTCCTTTAAAGGTATAGTATGTAACTTTCTGGAGGCAGCACTTCAACTCCATGATTACGTAGAAATAGAAAGTTAAAACCTTACTTCGGAAGATTGTCTATGGAGTTTTATGCCATAGCCATACTGAGGAGAATAATAGCCAAAGGAACAATATTTCCATAGAAACAAGCAGAAGATGCCAGCCTGCTCACAATATTTATTTATTATTTCTTTTATTTTAGTCTATTTTTTGGCTAAAATGTTACATATACTCACTTTAAACTAACCAATTTATAACTTGACTGAGGCGTAAAAAGGCAACAAAATGATCTCTATATTCATTTCTATATACATTTCAAAATACATTTCCAAATCTCGCAGTTTGTTGTTTCTGTTCGATATCAAAGCAAGTTCAAATGTGAGGCCTAAAGTTCACTGTATTACCTAGAGATGTAATCAGATACACTTACTAACACTGTGGAGGCTTTAGCCATCATCATAGGAGCACACAATGTCAATGGGGTCTTTAGAAGCAAATGGAAACTATCTCTTGTCCAAATACCCAACAGGGACCCTAAAGAGAACACAAGCAGTGACAGACTCCAGTAACACTGTGCATATGGGCTTTTAGACATACACACTGTGGTTCTGAGATCCTACAGGATTTTTATAACATGGTAGCGACTGTTCTGTTATTCTTGGCAAGAACAAGCAAAGCCAATAAAAGTCTCCAAAAACAGTCAAGAATAATACGCACAATCAAGATGTATTATGCACAAGTATTCAGTGTGTATTCCAGAGAGGTTACCTCATGAGTTATGGCTAAAGAGAAATGTGTAGGATTCTCTGGTCTATGTAAATCAAATGAGATGAGATGAGGTTTTGGCCGGTTTGTCTTCATGGAGATGCTGTTGCTTTGTCTGGTATTTTCCATAGTATGGGGTTAAACTTATACATTTCCATGTGGAAAAGTTGGTGATCATTCTGCCAGGTCTAGTTACAGGCCAGACCTGTGGAGAGGTGCCCCCATTCACCGTGCATTTCATCGAGAAGAAACTGAATAAACGCAAGTTGGAAAAGTTTAACGCTAAACTGTGGAACATTCCAGGCTTTGCAGTAACATCTCCATGGAGACAAGCAGGTGCCGGACGCCCCATCAGAAAAGAGACATAAGTCCACCACTAATCTTATTGTGATGTGTAGAATGTATAGCCATCTTGTCCAAGATATTACATGTTTGATAATAATACATTGTATTTATAATGCACTTTACATTTGAAGACAAATCTCAAAGTGCTATGATGAAAAGAACAACAACAATAACAATAAAAACTTCAATAGACAGTTTAAAAATCAGCATTTTAAAAAGAAAGGTTTTTAGATCTTTAGCAAAAGATAAAGTTTAAATCTGTCAACTGGACAAATTGTTGTAAGAGTGAAGACGTTTTGTTGCTCCTCCAAGCCGCTTCTTCAGTTCTGGTCAGATTTGATCAGATTCTGGTCAGATTGTTAGATATTTCTTAAAAGTATCCACCGTCTGTGAAGCCCTGAGCTGGTCTGGTAGGAGGTTTCACACGAGAGAATCATCCTTGAAGGCCCTGTCCCCCCTGGTCTTGAGCCGTGTCCTGGGCAGGACCACACGGTGCTGGTGGCCTGACAGGGCCCTGCCTGAGCTGTGTGGTGTGAGCAGGTCTGTGAGGGAGATGGGACACATCACCGTGGAGACAGTGGTGGGTGTGCAGAGGGACGTTGTACTCGATGCAGAGGTGAACAGGGCAGTCAGTGCAATGTGTGGAGGAGGGAGGTGATGTGCTCGTGTTTCCACATCCTCATCAGAACCCTGACAGCTCTGTTCTGAACATACTGGAGCTTTTGGATGCTTCGATGTTTGCACTCTCATAACATCATCATATTATTTTTTATTTGTATATTTCAAATTTAACAAATGTATTTTATATTTTTGTGTTACTAGAGGAGAATGCAAGTTAATTACTGGCTTATCTATATCTGTCTATTTATATATGACTATGGAGGAATTAAATTGACTTATGATTCGTTATAATATGTGGTTATAATACAAATCTGAGAAAAGAGGCTGCTATACCTCTTTGAACCACTAGGGAGCATTAGACTTAAAAAAAACTGAAAAAGTTACTCAATCAACCTAAGCTTTTATGTAATGCTGCTGCCTGTGTAAGCTCTGTGTGGTATTGACACAGAATTATTATCTTGTCATCTTCACAATATCTTACTCCATCTCTAACTTTATATCAGATTAAACTGACACACATTTGCAATTAAATAATGTATCCCCTGATACAACCCCAATTCCAATGAAGTTGGGACTCTGTAAAACTCAAAAATACAGAATAGAAAGATTTGCAAATCCTTTTCAACTTATATTGAACTGAATAAGACATCAAACATCAAATTGAAAATGAGTGAATATTTGTATAAAACCAATAAAGTTTATCAGTTTGAACATTAAATACCATGTCTTTGTAGTTTATTCAGTTCAATATAGGTTGAGAAGGATTTGAAAATCATTGTATTCTGTAATTTCATAGTTTTACACAGCGTCCCAACTTCAACTGGAATTGGGGTTGTACTAAATAATACAATACAAAAGGATTAATTGTAAATGCTATTTTAGTTAAACTGGGTAAAGTCTAGCACTCTTGCCTCACAGCAACAAGTTTCTAGGTTCGACCACCGGGCTGCTTGGGTGGGTTTCCTTTGGGCACTCTGGTTTCCCCCATCAACCCAAGACATGCATCATAAGTACAACTGTCCAGCTAAGGTAGTCCTGACCAATCCTGGCTTAAGATGGGTCTCTAGGTGGGTCCTGACAGATTGCCCCAGTGGTATTGAAGGATGGGTCAAATGCCATACACAGAGGATGTGTAATATATTCGCCCAGTGTCATTTCATGTACCATTGCTACCAAACTGTCCTCACTGTGTTCTCTTCTTACCCTTGTAGCTGGAGGATGAGTTACTGGTGCTGCAGAAGAAGTTGAAGGGAACAGAGGATGAACTGGACAAATACTCCGAAGCCCTGAAGGATGCACAGGAGAAACTGGAGCTGTCTGAGAAGAAGGCCACAGATGTGAGTTACAGACAGGACCAGGCCAATATGAAATCTAAAAGAGCAGAACCAGACTTTGGTGTTGTCACAATACAAAAATTTCAAACTCAATTTCAAGACTAAAGAATCGTCTCGATACGCAATACCGGTTCTGATACCATGATGATACTAAAAAACTTTCTTTCTCTTCCTTTAGACAATACAATATAGTTTTCAACATTAAATAATAGTACTTTCTTTTATATTACAATGTTGCCTTACATCTGAATAATCCCTCAGCTACCTCTATGTCTTATACTTCTTCTGATACAACTCAAGATTATTCAAAAAGGTTCATTTCTGTCCTGTATATGTGACTTTTTAGTATTACTGATACATGCTCAAATTAAGTTTTCATTTTATTTGTGCAGTTTTTAATATCCACCAGCAGCTCCCTGTCTACTGTGTTATCTTTACATATTTAGCCTTTCAGTTTTAGTGTGAATTGGCTAAAACATCATGATAAATAGGACAGAAAGTAATGTTGCTAACAGTGATGTTGCCGGGCGCTGTTCACAGAGCCTATTGCACCAATGTCAAAACAGATCTGGTCATAAAGCATTACATTATTCCTTCCATGTATAGCAGAGGTGCCCAAACTTTTTTGTCGAGGGCCACATCTCAAAACATATTTGAAGCAGAGTGGCCACAGGCTGTTGATCAATACAGTATAGCTTTGACAGAGCCGCCGTGTATTAATAAGGCTTGAAACACATTCATTTTGATGTTTGAGGTTATAGTGGTGGAAATAGTTCAATTTGCTGTTAAAAGTACTGCTTATGATCAATTGGGCCAGTTCAGCAGGAGCCCTGAGGGCCAATAAAAATCGGTTTGAGGGCCGCATTTCGCCCCTGAGCCACAGTTGTTTGGACCAGTTCACCCACCTTGAGGGCCAATAAGCGGTATAGTAGTAATGTAATTTAATCTTAACAGACATATAGACCTACGGTACATGTCGCTTAACCTAAAATAATATTTCAGAATAATCAGATCAACAAAATGTGTTGTACATTATGCCCATTAAGAATAACAGTTACTTTCCCACATGAATAAAGAGCTGTTTTGCCCATATAAGAGATATTTTCTAAGTTAGTGGTTGAATGATTCATTGTTGAGAATTGTGAAAGCAGACACTGGCAACACAGTCATTATGAGACATAAGCATTTCCCTGCAGATTTACTTGGATGCAATTCATGAACACAAAATATTAAACAGTGTAGCTGAATGAAAAGTTTTAGCATTTATGTAATACAATAATCTCTTCCTGGTCAGTGTTGCTGGTCATTTCAGCAAACCACAGTTGTCAGGTCAGCAAATGATATGCTACTATATGTAAAGTGTAACTCAATCCAAGTTTTAAAACCATTACTAATGCCTTAGGTTCAATGACTGCAACAATGATTCTGCCACATTTCACAAAAAGTACCAACAACTATGTATGTGGCTTTAGTATCACCAGGATACTGATACCGGATAGTATAATCAAACTAAATATTGACTTAAATTGGTGCCAAATAACCAGGACAAGCGCTGACTAATAACAGCTAACATTTGGTCCTAATTGAACAGTAAAAAACCCAAAGAACCATCAAAATGTTCTTCTGGTGGTCCCAGTACACCCTGAGAAATACTGGTTTAGTGTTCGAACAGAAGACTCCATCTGCCACGCATTGTAGAAAGAAAGACCAAGTGTTAACACTGTCAGCTCAAGCCACACGCAACTAACCCAACACATCGTATGAACTGATTTAAAGACGTTACATGTATGTTTTCTGGTGGAAGGCCTGCCACCTGCTTGTCTTTATGGAGATGATATTTGTGCAGAATGTTCCACAGTATGATTAAACTTTTTCATCTCCATGGAGAGAAGCAGGTGACGCCACCAGCGAGAGTAACCAGTTAGATCTGTGGGGAGGTGACCCTGCTTACAGCAAAAATGCATGTTTTTCAAGGTATTTTTGAGTATTAAACACATACAACTGAATAAACAAAAGAAAGGTTTAATGCCTTATTCTGCAGCACACTCTATGCAGGGCAATAATATCTCCACGGAGACAAACATGTGGCCGAACCCCCAAAAGGAAAGTTTCATAGTGCATGTTTAACTCCTCTAGATTGAAAATGATTACTCCATCAACAGTATAGTGATTAGTAATATCAAACCAGATGTTTACAGTAGTGGAAATGAAAAATCCTGCCAATTTCAGACAATGCAATTACTCATCTGCTCCAATTACATTACTAATCACATATGTTCTAGTACAGCAGTCCTGACAGTGACGCAGAAGACTGACTTTGGGACGTATAAGGGAGTTTTTCTCAAGCTCAGACAGAACGCGGACGCGCTGTAGCCGAGCAGGAATCCCAGGAATGTGGCCTAAGCAAACAGAGAACTCTATACCACAGCCCCGACTAATGAAATCAATGCTGTGGCCTTAGAATGGGGCCAGATAATACAGCCCGCTTTGTCCTATATTGGTTTAACATATGCTACAGTCGACAGCCAAAGTGCTTTAGAGAATGCATGGTCAAGACAGTAGCAGTAGTAGTAATAATAGTAGTAGTAGTAATGATGATGATGATGATGATGATGATGATAATAATAATAATAATAATAATAATAATAATAATAATAATAATAATAATAATAATAATAATAATAATAATAATAATAATAATATGAGTAACTGTTGGTTGGAAAAAGTTTAATGAGAGTGGTTGTTGGAGATTGTATTTGTAATATTAATTCACACTTAGGCCTACATGCACACCACATCATAATGGGTCGAAAGTGGGACCAAACCCAGAACCAAACCTGGACTAAAACAGGGTCAAACCGAGTCTACATCAGGCCTAAACTGGCCTTAAGCAAGGACAAGTGTGAACGCACCCATAGGAACAGCAGTGATCAACCAAGTTTAACAGACAATGTAGGTTACCATTCATGTATAGTAATTTAATTATGTATAATTAAATGCTGAACAGAAATAAATGCTTATTATTATTATTCTACCCCTGGCTTGAAATCTGGCTTGAATACAGTAGTAATTGCATAGTGTTACTGTCGTACAAGATACAATGGGCCACTGTTGCTGTTGCTGAGCTAGAAAATATACACAGAAAACATGTACGTATTAAACAATGAGGAGCCGGGCATTACGCAGTTTTAACACACAATGTGAAGTCACAGAACACCTCAGAGAACACACCCCTTACCCGTTGCCATGGTGACATGGTGATGGCTGTGGAGCAGTGATATTTAATGTGATTTACTGTTGACAGACTACTTATGCATTATGCAGAATTAACGCACGGGAGCTAGCCATTCTCACTGACCATGTTATACAATGAATTAATTAGTTACTTTCTCTGATATACAAGTGGAACTAGAAGAAACTGTGATTTTGTCATTATAAGGTAATGTATGTGGGCGCTCACATGCAGTTAGTGGGGCAAGCCAGAACATTTTAATATGATCTCATGGCTTAAACATCTCTTACATTTCTGACTGCTATCGGAGGCACATGGAAGCAATTTTAAAATGTGTGTTTCAAGACAAGTTGTTTGAAAATTGAAAATTCTTTTAGTTTAGGTTAGGTATTTAGTCACATCATCTTATCTCAATCTACCAGGAACATAAAGCCACAGGTGAGAGGTTAGATAGAGTCTGTATTAACAATGTTATCTATACACATAACAGCCTATTTTTCCACAATATCCTGCCGTGAAATACTTCTCCTTGTATATAAACACATCTGTCGTAGGAAGGACGGAGAGTTTAAAATATAGGTTTGCTGTGAAAATGTACAGAAGAAGAAGGAGGAAGAGAGCAATAAAGGAATGTGTCGCCACCCAATGGCTGCAGGCCATGAATGCACCAAATCAATTTACATTCCTGGCAATTGTGGGTCAACAACAGGTCTGTTTGAATAGGGTTATTAAGCCCACCCAGCTGAGGCCCTCCAGGGAAATATACTGTAACCTATCAGCTACCACTACTACTACACTACTAATCTTTTGAACTGACAACCTAGGACTTTAAAGACTAAGTTTATACATGCAGTCATACCTAATCTCTACATCTATAGTACTATTACTACTCTATTAACTTTCTTATATTATTATTTGGGTTGAGCGATACAAGGGTCACTCACTTTTTACAACATTATAATAAATTACATATATTCCTAAGGGTAGTTCATTTGCAACATACTTGTCATTTAATCAAAAGTATAAATATATTAATATTTTGTCAAATTTGTAAAAACTCTAGTCAAGCCACTTTTAATCATACACTTGGTGCTACTACTACTACTACTACTATTACTACTACTACTGTTACTACTGCAACCCATTTTATAGTCCATTACATTTCTAGTTACAATATCCAAATGAGTCATAGAGCACCTAAAGATGTTGTAACACAGTCGGCACACAGGGCACTGCCTCAGCAAACAGAGACAGGCCTTTTAGTGGAACAAATTTGTACTTAGAGGTTAGGTGCAATAAAAAGAATGAAACATTTTTCAATACCACAAATCTTGCCATTTAGCCATTTGCTTGCAAACTGCAAATCTTTAATATTTTGACTATTTAAGTTGAGAAAAGCTGGCAATAATTCCCAGACATGTCAGGCTCTGAGTCTGGGGTTGGAGTCTCTTCAGCTGCTCCCTTTTCCATCAAGAGTTTCCAGTCAGATAGTGATATAGTTTTGTCATAGTGAAGATAACATATAATACATGGGAAATGAGTTATAACTACAGTGAGTACAGACTGAGCTGGTGCTTTGTTTAACAGAAGGATTCACCAGAGGAAATGAGCAGAGGCTATGCCTGGAGCAGTGCTCTAAATGTTCTTTACATGAGTAATAAGTTGTCCTATATTATTATAAGCCTTAGAACGTTTATTGGAGAATGCTAAAGTGTTGTATTTTATGCATTTACTGATACATTTCCACCTCTATCAGGCTCCAGGAGACACGGGGCTCCTGGGAACCCACAGCCGCCCGTGTTCTTCTGTAGCTGCGCCTCTGGCTCTTCCTCTGACTCAAAGCTGACATGTTCGCTTAATGCTACACCTTACTTGCCATATAAGTCCATAAAGGCAAATTTCCCTCTTACAACACTCCTCTTTTGTTGCGCGGCGCGCTGAGCCGTCCCCTCCCGGCTCCTGTGAGGTCATCCCTGCGCTCTCGTCTTCACTGGATTGGAGGATCTCGACATAAATTTCCTGAAAACTCCCAACCCTTTTTTTCTTCTCTCCCAACACTGCACGTCCCTTATTTCCTGTCCCAGAAAAAAGTTCACTCGCGGAGCCTAGCAGGAACTTTTAGACAAAACCGTCACGTTTTAGTGTCGCTAAAAGCTAGGTTTTATCTCCAGCATCTTCTCTTTACTTTTTGGGAAAGTATTATAAAAAATGGAAGACGTGAAGAGGAAATTCCATGCCCTGCATGTGATGGCAGACGAGGCAGAAGACCGAGCAAAGCAGTGCCAAGCAGAGCTCCACCTCGAGCGAGAAGAGCGAGAAAAAGTGAGATTTTTCTGTATTTTCGCAGTAATCCAGTTTCACTAAATGTTTGCCGCACATTCCACATTCATGACTGAAGCCACCCCCCTGGTGTGGTAAAACTGTTCCCTCTGTTGCCTGTTTGTTCACAGTGGAGCACTACATTCTCAGCCTTACGCATATTTGTTTGGTTTGGTCATTTTGTGCCGTTTCTGCGTCGTCCTGTGTGTTACGTGGACGGGCACTGAACAGGAAGTTACTCCCAGACTCACACTGGCCTCGAAATTTATAAAGAACTCATTTTAAAATCCAGTCTAACGCATTATCTTACACTATTAACTGAAATCCTGTATGTATCTGTGCGTAAAAGTGTCGGTGGCTGTTTCCTGTGCCTTGTGTTGACTTGTAAGTGCTTGTACAGGGCGCAGTTACAGGGTGTGTTCAAACCCCGCTCCAGCGCACACGGTGGGAGCCTCTGAGTGAAACACCTGTAGGACTGTGGCCCACCTGAGAGACACCAGACACGCGCAAAGTTATGGAGAATGGAGAACACGGGTTATATAAGCGTTTGCGCATTCCCCCCAAAAGTTTTCTTTTTTGCAATCCTCCCTTCACCTCCTTATCATTCACGCCCAGATGAGCGAGGACACGTATCAGCAGGCACACACAGGAACAGGGGACTGACACATATCATGACCCTGCTACATAGTTTTAGTAAACCAGCTGTGCGTGTCACAGTTCAGTAAGTTCCTCTAGCCACACTGCCCCTGCCCCTCCTAAAAAGTGTTCATTTCTCAACCTGTAGGTTCACAAGGATCACTTTTTCACTGAAAAATGGCATATTTTTTTGCTCCCAAAAACTATAAAATGCAACATTACTGTTAATGGGCTTGGATCTGCATAAACCTGACTCCCATTTAGCATAAATGTATCTATCTCCATTGACTTTCCATGGAATCCTGCAGGAGACATGCCACCTCCAGAAAGTTACACCGCTGCTTTTACCTGAGAAAAGCTCCTGAATGCTACATATGCTGCTCAACATGCCAATGACCTCACACTTCAGTTTATGTGCGCTTTAATCATTTGCCAGAATATTACAATTGTTTCATTCTGTCTTTCGATTTCTCCAGTGACATGTCTGAAATTCACTGTGTGGGAGGACAGTATAAAGGGCAAAATCCAAACAACATTTCCTCAGGGCACAGTTACAGCAAGTGGTTAATCCTCTGTGAATTTATTTCACATTTTGTTACATTCAGGGTCACAATATCCATGTCACATCTTAGAATTTCACAGACTTCACTGCTTCTTCACTTCAGTGAAGTTACTCCAGTAGATAACTTCAGTTGCAGTATGCTTTATTACCATAGTTACCACAACAATAAATAATTTTTCCGGGGTTTACAACACGGTAGATTTCAAGTATTGGTGAAGGATAATAATCTGCAGGCATACTTTTATATTAAGACTCGAGAGAAACCGATCTCTGATAAGCTCAGCCGATATTTTTTGGTCAATATGGAGGTCAGATTTTTTATGCAAGTTAAATTTGCAACAAATTCGGCGACAGGACAAACCTGTAAGAGACGCTACTTGCATCTTTTAACTGTCAAACTATTACAGTCCGTAACCTTATGACCGACATAGGCCCAAGAAGAATACATCATGGTGACGATGAGTCGCTATGGTGACCTATGAGAATACAAAGTTTTGTCATCCATGTAGTATGCAACACAGTTATGACTGCATTGCACAAGGGTTTCTAACATTGGGTAACAGTGCCCAAACTGCCTATATAAAATGTTTTATTATTATTAAGTTATTCCCTTTTGGCTCTCCACCTCCTTTATACAGTTTCCTGTTTATGCGAATGGCCTTGTGCACATAATGAAAATTCACTCAAGTGTGCAAGGTCCAGAGCTCATAGTGTGGTTTGCTATTAATAACAGGTCACCATGGATGGGAATTACAAAAGTGTCAATGTTATGGATATATTAGGCCCAACACAAGGTTTATAATATTATGGCCAATCAAATCACAGTTAGGGATGTGTTAGTTGTATTTATTAGTAGGACGTTACTGAGATTTTGGACAACCATAAAATACAGTGAAAAAATAACAGTGGGTTATTCTTCAGAGAAATGCAAAGAATGCAATTTTGTATAGCTTCTTTGCTGAAACATATTGTAACAGAGTGAAATACATAGACCATGATTTTTTTCCCCTCTCCATTTCAGTGCAGAGTGCAGGCTACTTGAAGAAATTATGATTCACGAAAGCATCATGGCTAGGAAAAATGCTAGTAGCCTCTCTAAAATATATTTAAAAAAATATATTGCACCGTAAAATGCATATCGGACATTTGACTTTTCTAATGATGACATGACACCCATTTGATACAGATACACATTGCATTGTTACATTATTATTTAGGAAACCACTTGACATTTTAAGGAATGCCCAAACAACTCCATAGGAATCCTCTCAGTAAACCGCCCTTCTTCCAAATCTTAAACATACACAAAGACCCCCAAAACACAATGCCCCAGTCTGGTTTTATAGCTGACCTTTGACCCCTGCCCTTGTTGTGTCCCAGGCCGAGGCAGAAGTGGCGTCCCTGAACCGCAGGATGCAGCTGGTGGAGGAGGAGCTGGATCGCACTCAGGAGAGACTAGCCTCCGCGCAGCAGAAACTGGAGGATGCCCAGAATACAGCCGATGAGAGCGAGAGGTGAGAAGAGAGGGGTGGAGGAGAGAGAAAAGGTGAGAGAAGGGGAGAAAGGGAGAGCAGAAGAGAGACAGTGTGGGGCAGAGGAAAGAGAGTGGGGGGAGAAGGGGGAGAGCAAAAGACAGGTTGAGGGGCAGAGGAGAGAAGAGAGGTGTGAGAAGGGGGAGAGTATGTGGAGAGAGAGATGGGACGGGAGGGGATGAGAGGAAAAAAGCAGGTGCAGAGAGAGAGGGGTGAGGGTAGAGGGGGACAAAAGGGAGAGGGAAGAGAGCAAAAAACACAGTGCGTGGGGAGAGGAGGGGGAGAGAGCAAGCGAAGAGAGGGGAGAGATGGAGGTTGTTGGGTGGTACATGAGGAAGAGAAAAGAGTGAGCAAGAAAGAGAGGGGAGGGGATTGTACGATCGGGATGCAGAAAAGAGAGCAACAGAGGGTGACACAGGGAAATGAAAGGAAAGGGATGGGTGCAGAGGTTGGACAGAGGAAAAAAGGGAGGCAGAGGTGAAACTGAGAAGAGAGGAGAGAAAGAAAGGGGTAGAGGAGAAAGAGCAAGAGGAAGGAGAGAGGGGAGGCTGAGAAAGAGAGGAAGATGAGGGGGATAGTGGAGAGCAAGAGGGTCAAATGAAAAACTTGTTTTCTCTAAAGCCTCAGTGAAGTTTATGTGATACTATTAATTTGATCTTAACCTGTATGTATTGACTGAAAGAATGTCTGAGCCTGCCTGAGTAAAGTATGAGTGGATTATTTTCACACAAAATGGAAACATAGTCTTACTAGCCTTTCAGTCCAACAGAATACTGGTTCATACTTTTCCACATGATCCGTGAGTCTTATTTGAAATTACAGTGGTCGGCTTAAAGCTAGGACAACTTTAAATTCATAATAATGATCAGTAGATGTGGTTGAAGAGGAAGTTGCCCAGATAATGCGTTGGTACTTTCCAAACCGGCTCTATTTCCCATCATAGCCTGTCAATACTGGCTTCTGCCACTATGTTATGGTGAAAATGATGATCTCATTTAAAAACAACTATGTGAACCGAGGCGAATCGTGAAATTGTAATAAAAATATTTTGCCCATATTATTGTCCACTGTCACTGTCCGATACCTGACTGATACTGTGTTTTAGAGCGATGAAGGTGATTGAGAACAGAGCCATGAAGGACGAGGAGAAGATGGAGATTCTGGAAATGCAGCTGAAAGAGGCCAAACACATCGCAGAGGAGGCTGACCGCAAATATGAGGAGGTAAAAAACTGAGAATATTTACACTACATATGACAGGTTTTCATGTTTTTTTTTCTAATTATGACTTGATTCGGTGAGGTAGTACCTGTGGAAAATATTTACAAGTAGCAATGAGTTTTAAAATGTAATGTCATCACAATCTACGTCATCAACACGGAAAATTCCATCCAAAATGCAGGGACAATTTATGCATAAGGAAGGCACTTTCTGAAGTGTTGGCCCTTGTTAATATTACGTTTGCTAACAGGTAACAGGTAATATTTGCTCCTTCTGTCCAACTACGAAATAAAATCATAAGCTTCTCAAAAAAAAAAAGAAAAAAATCTAGGCAATATTTTTTGTAAAATCCTAATTACAATTATGTTAACAATGTTTTGTGAAGTTAGTAAAAACCTGTATCTAATGTAATGTCTATGTTATTTCAGGTTGCCCGTAAACTTGTCATCTTGGAGGGAGATCTGGAGAGAGCAGAGGAGAGGGCGGAAATTGCAGAGCTGTAAGCACAAATCTACAAAGCGATCAAATCTAAAAATCTTGACCTCGGGGACTAACTACATATTAAATTGTGATCTTGTGGGAATAAATGCAGTATTGGGAACTTTTTAAAGACATAATATCTCTTATATATTGCGAGCCTGCCCATATTCAGTATTGTATTGAGCAGTCAGTTTTAATATTACTGATAATATCAAAAACATCTGGATTTTGCTACACCCTATAGATTTATCATATTTTTTGTCTAAACCAAAATAAGAGATTAAGTGAACATGTTTTAACAACTATTTTTCATTTTCTGTAGCAAATGCACCGATCTGGAGGAGGAGTTGAAGAATGTTACAAACAACCTGAAGTCTCTAGAGGCTCAGTCTGACAAGGCAAGTGTAAAAATAAGTAATTATTGTGCAAACAAAACCATTCATAGGTATATTCGAAACATATAATAATTTTGTTCCAAATTGTTAATCACTATGGCAGTGGTCCTTATGTGTCATTATTCTGGATTCATGGACAGAAGGAGGAGAAGTAACTGTGTTGGAATAATGACCAGAAAACAAATTCTTTACTTATACTAAACAACTTTCTTCACTTTACTTGAATGTAATTTTGACAGCAGTGCCAGTGATTAAAAACGGTCAGAATATGAGCTAATTAAACTAATCAATTCATAGAGTATATTTAATATAACAAATCCAGTGTCCTTCTTATTAGTCGTGACAAGTCCTGACATTTTGTATCATTGTCTGTTTTAGGTTTTCTCAAATTGGGGCTGTGCAATAATCACATTTTTGTTGAGATTCAGTTATTTCTAATTGCTCCTCTTGTCAGTAAAACCATGTGTTTGGATTTGACACATTTTTGGCAATGATTAAAAGTCTGTTTTGTTGATGTTCAGGAAAATTTTATTGAAAGACTTACAGTCCTAATTGAAATGTGAAATTGTGTCCAGTATATGTAGTATTTTTGTATTTCATTTAAGTTTTTTCCTTTTACAGTACTCTGAGAAGGAAGACAAATACGACGAGGACATTAAAGTTTTGAATGACCGGCTCAAGGAGGTGGGTTCGGATCGATTTTTGCTGAAACAGTTTGTGGTTTGCATTTGCGCAGGGCATACAAGATTATAATGATACATTTAGTACATTCATCCATCAGTTACCACAAATACAAACCATTATCAGCTCATAAGATACATGTTATACAGACGACTGTATCTTAAAACCAGATGGTGGGCTATTCAGTCCCAACTACAAGCAGTGCATACAGTTGTGTCCTTGTGCAAGACACTCCATTGAACAGGTGCCTGCCTGTTCGATCCCAAGATTGCGGTTACATTAGGGTCTAATTGTAAATCTATTTTGCTCACTGTTGTGATTGTTTAGCTACTTTTAAGGGGGCAGTTCTTTAACTTATATAAGGGGGGCGGAAGGGGCTTTACTTATACCTGAGGAAGGTCAGAGGGACCAAAACATTGTACTAATAAAAGTGAACCAAGAGTGAGACGGTGTGCGGGAGTCTTCTTAAAACCTTTCAGTCAAGTGCCTCTCCTTCAATCGGCTGTTGCACAGTCAGGTGTGCAGAGTCTACGCAGAAATGAGTAACTGCTGATGCCATGGTTTCGTCAGTTCGTTCCAAGGCACCTGTGACTCAAGTAATTTACCTCTGGAAAACGTAATACAATGCAAAGTAACATATGATGCAATGCTGTTTTGGCATCATGAGTTAATTCTACCATGATGTATTCTGTTTAACGGTGTAGCTAAGCAAGTGAGATGAATAACTATTATTATAGACATTATATTACTTATATTACATATCACAGTCTATAGGTTGTAGTCGTTTAATTGAATAATTGGTTCATGATGTCTTTGGGTGTGCGCACATCAAAACTGGGACTAAACCCGGAACTAAATCTGGACTAGGCCAAGACCACCAAAACTATAACAGAACCAAAGCAAGTCTACATCAGGTCTAAGCTGGGCTCAAACCAAGGCAAAATCATAATAAGTGTGAACGCACCTTTAGTCAACTTAAATTATATTGGGGTGATTTATATGCAAAACAACAGACAGAATGCACTGAGACAGCTGAGCAATTTAATTAGCCTTTTTCCTTCATGAGGATTATGTTTACTTGTATTTATCTGTGTTTATATTTGTGCAAGATCCTAATCATTTTGGTGTTCTTTTTCCCATAGGCTGAGACTCGTGCAGAATTTGCAGAGAGGACAGTGGCCAAACTGGAAAAGACCGTTGATGACTTAGATGGTATAAACTTAATTGTCTTTAAACTTCCCTGTAATCATTCTAAACACAACTTATCTTACTTCTCCTTTATATTTTGTCCTATCTCTAATATTATATCCTTTTTATTTTCCCTTTCCCTCTTTCTTCCTTGGTGTCTTCTGGGACTCCTCTCCTCTTTCTCCTTTTGGACTTTGACCTCCAGATGAGCTGTACAATCAGAAACTCAGATATAAAGCAATCAGCGAGGAGCTCGATCACGCCCTTAACGACCTGAACACTTTATAAATAAAATACTAAATAAATCATGTTTATGGCTTGTAACACTTGACTGTTACTTCCACTCTGCATGACACAACGCACTTTCCTCTTTGTTCATCCATGATCCTTTGCATTTGAGCTGAATAAAATCTATTTTCTATTTTACTCTGTCTTTCTCCTCCCTTTTGCCTGTTCAGACGATGGTATTGTGCAAACGTCTTAAGCAAGTTTGAAGGTTATCCATGTATCAGTGTTTAAAAACCTGTCAAAGCATGCCTCAAACTGATAGATGAAAAAATATAATCCCTTCATTTTACCCTGTACATCCGGAGTAAATGTGGATTCCCTTTTCTTATTAGTAAGCATAAGGAATCTTTCTTGGTTTGGTCCTGCTTTGAGGCCAATTTAGTCAATATAGATGTGGTTTGGTCTTGTTCTAGTCCTGGTTTAGACCTGATCTTGTCCAAGTTGACTTCTGGGTGTAGTCCCATATTGGTATCGTGTGCATATTAAAGCAGGCTTCTTCTTTGACGGTAACAAAGGTTTCAAAAGTAGTCATCTGAGCTAGGTTTTTAAATGTGAAATGTTTCACCACTCATCAAAGAAACCTCAACAATTTGTCCTTATTTTTCTTAGATATATTAGACTCTATTGTATGATTCATATACCAACCCAAAACATGTGTAGTTAGGCTAAATCATTTACTTAAAATAGTACTGACCAGGCCTAGCTCAAGATTTGAAGTTGGGCTCTCAGATAATAAGAAGGATGGGTCAAATGCAGAGGACAAATTTCACTTTGAGGAGTATAGTGTACTTTACTGTAGTGTGCAAACCTTAAAACATCCATGCACTCCACAGAATCATTTTAAACACAACATAACCTTAATCCTCAATCTTGGTTCATTATTGATTTTTATTTTAGAGTTTTCTCTATATTAAATCATTCAACTTTTGCACAGTGCTTTGATGAAAGTTGAACAATTCTAAAACGATAACTCTTTCAATTACCTCTTTTCATGGGTGATGCTTGGCTTGTTTGAGGTCTGAATACTGTGTCCTTACATGCAGTTATCATCAGTAAATCTTTTGGAAATGTAATCACAATTGAATTATAGACTGTAGGGTTTAGGGCTGTAGTCATTAGATAAGGATTTATATGGGACAACAGCAGAAAGGAGAAGTTAGTGATTGAGTGAGCTAGCTGAAGATTTGGTATTTTTTAGTATTTCCATGTAAAAAGCCACATAACAGCCCTAGTAGAATTATGTTGTTAAGCGAAGTCATAGAAAACAAAATATATATAATGATAATAACAGACTAATGCAAATAGACGATGTACAGCCACTATTATCTGTGTATTGTTGTTAAGATGGGATTGGTTTACACTGACCAGTTAGTTGCCATCAGGGTTCTAAGCAAAATGACCAAAGATATAATGTATTTCCTAAGGTCTTAATAGATATCCTTGATGTATTGCATTTTTCTATAATTTGTAACTTCTTTTTTGCAGAGAAACTAGAGCAAGCCAAAGCGGAGAACATAGACATACACCAGCGCCTGGAACAAACACTGCAGGACCTGAATTCTTTGTAAAATCAGAAGAAAAAGTTGCACAAAAAACATCTTTTTTTTTTTTTTTTTTTTTATTATCAAACATCTCTTTTTTTGTTTTTTTGTTTTCTGTTTTGTTTTTTTTTTTTTTGCATTTTACTGGAAAATCACTATCTCTGCTACTTTTAAGAACAAACTTCTAACATTCCTTTTATATTTATGTTATTTTTTTTAATAATGTCCCTTTTGTATTAAATGGTTTTGGGTCCAAATCTTTCCAAAATCTAGTTGTTTTGGTGCTAAGAGGTGCTAGCACAAATACAATTGATGGCCATATTGATAATTTGTTGTTGTATAAGCTTTTTTATGTTTATGTGACCTGCCTGCAGTTTTCGTACTAGGCAAGTAAGGCCTTGTGTAAGTTCCTTCTTCACTTACTTGCCCTGACATGCTCTGTGCTTGCTTTGTGCTTAATATTTGGACCAACTTTTAAACATCTCCAATGCTGTTAAGTCCCTATTTTATACTACAGTCCCATTGACAACAGCAAACAATAAAGAATACTGTTTGTTTCAACCTGTTTTGTGCAATTTTTAGTTTCAAATATGGTCATAAAAATTGCTTATGTGGAGCTTGAACCTATAATTCTTCACTTCATAACTTTGAGTCATGGGGCATGTACACCACCTGCAAAAGTAGCAATTATCTCATCACCAGCTTACAAGACAAATTTCACAACTTTTAAGAGTTTTCAACATCACTCCTTCCAAAAAGTAGCTTGGTGCATTGAACAATACAGATATTTAGTAAAATTCAAATAGGAAGTGCTCAGTCAATCCAGTTTGTATTGTTATCTTTTATTCTTTTAAGTATTACTTACAATAGTACATGCAATGTTTTTGATTAAATCGTTGTTCAAGTAATTCATAATGGATGTAGGCCAACATGCCATGACAGAAATATACATATAGCCCATGCACAAAACATAAAAACAGTAGGCTAAATTAAAGGTGCAGTTTATGTAGGCAAAATGTTCATGTAGTCAAGTAGTGGGCAGATGTAGATAGATATTGCTTTGCCTAGAAAGTTCAACAATAGCCTATATTATTAAACTTGTCTGACTCCTGTCTGTCTCCATGGCCAAGTTACAGCTCAGATCTGTGGAGAAACAGTCCTGTTCTCACTAAAATGCATTTTTAGGTGTAGGTATGTTTGAACAATACATATCATGTCTTTGAGAGTCAAAATCCTTCAAATCAGGAAGCAATAATTTGGCTGAAACAAATGAATATTTTCGGTAAATTTGAAACCCTGCAGTGACATTCCAGTCCCACAGAGGGCGCCACACGTGAGTTTGTCTTCTTCAGGTAAATATTCGCCGGGCGGGATTTCCGCATTAATATCCAGTATGGCGAAAACGTACGATTATTTGTTCAAATTACTCTTAATTGGCGACTCTGGCGTGGGAAAAACCTGCGTCCTGTTCAGGTTTTCAGAGGACGCATTCAACTCCACGTTTATTTCCACGATAGGTGAGTTTTTAAAGCAGAAACGGTGTCCGGGTTTGACTGTTTACAAATGACTTCTGTAACTGGATCCGTCTATTTGCTGCGTGGCTAACATCCGCTATCACAAAGCCAGTCGTTTAACATGTAATCTCGGTGTAATAAGGTGTTCAGATATATCTATAAGTCTATGTGATGGTGTTATACATAGACTCTTAATAGAGGATAATTTGTTTAGAGACACAAAGTTGGTGAACTGTGGCATCTCTGACAGCTAGCATTAGCAGTTAGCCACATGAGTCTAACCACATCTTGGCATAAAACTGAAAGTGTGATTCAAAGCTAAGCAGCTTATCTTACTAATACAGCGGTGGTGTAAATGTTTTATCCACGCTTTCATTGTTTCCGTGGTACATTAATCTGCTTTGGTTTACAGTTTGTACTGCGATAACACCGGATGTACAACAATGAAATAAGGCTAACGCTAATGCTTCCTCTGACCTGTATATCAATGTATCCCCCACAGGCATCGATTTTAAGATTAGGACTATAGAGCTGGACGGGAAGAAGATCAAATTACAAATATGGTAAGACAGCATTCAAATTACTTATGTGAAATTATCCTAATTTTATATACGAATTACGTTAAACCCAATTAACTTATTCCTAAATTGGTTATTTTTATTTTAAAGTTACAATATTGAGGTGGTTAATTGTATACTTAACATTCATGAACACAGCACATTTTTGTTGATGTTTGATTTATTGTCGCCTATACATTTTAAGTGATGATCTGCCATTGTAGGGACACAGCGGGACAGGAGCGTTTCCGAACTATTACAACTGCATATTACAGAGGAGCAATGGTGAGTGAATACAACGTGTGCTCATTACATGCTTCAGCACCAGCCTTGATGATTATATTAAATTACATTTTAATTTTAGGGCATTATGCTTGTCTACGACATCACCAATGAGAAATCCTTTGAAAATATCAAGAACTGGATCAGGAACATAGAAGAGGTGTGATGCTTTCATAAAAAAGCTCCCTGGCAGAATAAGATTTGGGTTTTACTGTGTCTTATTTTCTTTTGCAGCATGCATCATCTGATGTTGAGAAGATGGTTCTTGGGAACAAGTGTGACATCAATGACAAGCGACAGGTTTCCAAAGACAGAGGAGAGAAGGTAAGTTCCACCTGATTAGTTAAAATTTCTAAAAACACTTAAAGACCTCTTAAAGATTTAATGTTGTTCCTTTCAGCTTGCCCTAGAATATGGGATCAAATTCATGGAGACCAGCGCAAAAGCAAACATTAATGTGGAAAATGTGAGTAAACCTCTGCTTAAATAAATAATATCATACTTGCATATAGATGCAGAATGTAAAACCTTCTGTGTTTCTTTGTCGTCCTTAGGCCTTTCTGACACTCGCCAGAGACATCAAAACAAAAATGGACTCAAAATTGGTAAAGACCACCTTTTTTATTATAACCTAAAACAGCTTTACCTTCATCCCTGTGCTTGTTTCTCTATTTGTTTGCTCTTGTTCTGTATATCTTGACCCAAATACTTGTTGCATTTTTCAGGAGGGTAATACTCCCCAAGGCAGCAGTCATGGAGTGAAGATCTCGGAGCCGCAGAAAAAGACAAGTTTCTTTCGCTGCACCCTCCTCTGAGGCTCTGTCTCTGAGGAGGCTCTGTCCCTGCAGCTGGACTTTGACTGTAACAAACTGTGCTCGCTTCAGCACTTCTTCCTGTCCTCCGTCCACGGTCTGTCCCTTTGTCCAAAACACGGGGCACTTTCTGTTTCTTCCACTTTTTAAGCTTCCAGCAACAGTTCTCTTCCAACAGGATTCACAGGGGCAAACTGCTTAACTATGGACCATATATATGACATTGTCCTAAGAGTTGACAGCATTGAAACCAGGCAATTATTTGTTTTCATATTGCACAGGCACAGTGTTGACTCATTTAGAGAGAGGGAAAGTGCAAATAGCAGTTGTGGGATCTCAATATAAATGTAGTATCTATTTTTATTAGTGCTCTTTCCCTTAGTATGTGATATAGGTCAGGCAGAGACGGATGGCTTAAAGTTCAGTTAAGCAGAACAGATTATCATTGAAAATGATCTGAAGCAGTTTCAATTATTTGCAATAAGACATAGTTCAAGCTTTTCACTCCTGAAAGATATTGACTGAAAAATTGAGATGTTCTCATTGTGTGTAGCTAAATGAAGTCTCTGCTCTTCTGACAAACATTCAAGTCACTGTAGGCCTCTGCTCCAGGCTCCTCGCAGCTGTGCACTTTACCTGTGTTTGTGTAGTCTGTGCCAAGTGTAGTGCAACAATGAGCGTCTTAGCAAAGGAGCAAAGGGGGAAGATCGCATATACTTGGGAGTGTTTCAGGCAATTTTATTGCACATATTTAAAAACTTGATAATCTTTGCTGTGCTATTTATCCACTGTCCTGGTATTCATTTGCAAAATACCCCAGAAAATTGTGGTGATTAGATTAGAATGAAGAGCTCCTGATCTGCAGCGGTCAGCAACTTTAGAGTAGTTGAAGGAAGTAAAGCCGCTGTAGCTCAGGGTACCTTATTTGCAGCTGCAGTTGTTCATAGCGCATGACGTAACATGATGAACAATGATGACCAGTAACAAGCTGGTGTTCATATTGTTATGCCTAGTCTGTGTATACTTCATCAGACAAGAACATCGCATACTCAACATAATATTTGGTTGTTTTTTTTCCTACTGTCCTGCCAAAGTATAATTTGTATTTTATTGATCAAACCCAAGTCTTCAGAACAATTATATTAGTATTTCCATAGATTTTTGCGGCTTTAGGTGGCGCAATAGAGGAGCTCTAACATGTGACCACCCAAACAAACAAGTCAGTATTCGACCTGTCTTTTGAACCTAAACTATTTGCTATATAAATGTCTTAATCTTTTTCTATTCTCTAATATTTAAGCTCTTAAATGCACAAAAGTCAATGGGAAATTTGCTCTTGTCTGTATTATTTGGGACCTCATCACTATATGACCGTTTGTCTTAACACGTCAGTTCAGTCTTTGGTGAGCTATGCATCGTGAATCATGGACCTGTGCAGATTTCTGTCTATTTCAACCTGTACAGTTTAATGTATGGGATTTTTCTTGTTAATTCTGAGGCAAAAGCAGAACTGCATTGTGACACCAGTGCAGGTTAAAACTCGCATAAATCATAAAGTAGGAATATTTAAGAGGTGTTGGTAGAGTTATTGATTTGCAATGCTGTAGCAACAAGCCTTCAGAAATGTGGGAGCAAGTTAGAACTATATTGTGCTACGAAGCTAAGGTCATTATGGTATTACAAAGCTGGATGACTTTGTTAACCCTATGCTTGTCAAAAGATGGAGGATGATATTTATAGAAATAAAATGCATACCCAAATAGTGAAGATTTGTAACTGAATTGAGTTGAAAACCTGTTTTTGTCAAATTTTAAATGAGAGCTTAGCTAAGGGTTTATAGCCTTCTAATGGATCGTCCACACAGTTCAAAGTTGTTAATCTTAATCCTAGTGACTGCATTACGCCATTATTATTGTTGCTTCCTATTATTCCTCAGAGAAGACTTTGATTTAAAGATTTAGAGCTTAATGCTTTGAGTGTGTACTGAATTTGTGTAGAAATCTGGAAAATTGGTGTTAATCTGGTTGCCAGCTTTGTAATGCCACTGATCAGGACTATAAATCTGTTCAGGTAGCTTCATCATAGTACAGGCCAGGGGATATATTTTATCATTGGCAATCCTCCTACATTTTTGTTAAACCATTATTTTTACTGCAGTTCATCAACATGGCGCTCATTCTCAAACTTAAGTCATAACTATAACTGTCTTTCTATTGGTTGTCAAGTACACACGGGGAGCAACATTGTAAATACCACACTGACAATAAGATCTACCTAAACTGTACTGTACTTTGTAAACCCATATCGAAATGTATCTACTCTTTGTAGATATATGTACTTTTGATTTAATAAAATAAGAATATTTTAAAATGCACAGCTTTTTATTTGGGCAGCGAGACACTTTAAAAATACAATTTAAATGATCAGTATTTATGTTACAATGATGTCAGCATAGAACAAATCGGCTCTTGCAAAACCTACCTGTTTGGACCATCTACCAACATGTTGTCAGATGCATGTGATTCTTGTTTATCAGTTCATATTTCAGTCTTCTCCCAAAAGCTTATTCGCCTGGACATGTACATGTTTAAAATCTACACTGGAATTGACCTTCATTTGAAAAAACATAAATTACAAATCAGAATTACATACACTTATCACAAAATTGTACTTTTCCTTATTTTTCCAATGCTTTATTTTTTCTATGGCAGTCATTTGACCTTAAGCTTTCACTATATCCTTCTCCTGTGTAACATATCCCTGCAGAAGCTTCCAGGCTGTTCTTTTTATCGTTGATGTAACTGGAGCCTTTTATACATGAATACAAATGTTCTGTTGATGTTCATAACTAATCAGGCCTGACCGGGAGTTGGCTGCTGCTTCCACTTGATGATAGATGGACAGGTAAACCACACTACAGCTACTTTATGTTGTTGGTATAGTACGCTCAAGAAAATAATATTCTCTGACTGTAGTTGATTTGACAAATTCTTGATTGCATCGATGCATCCCTTGATTTTTAACCAATGTGATAAAGGACCATAGTGTACTTTGAGGTATTGCTAGGTGTGTCCTGAAAAAATGTCCAATTGGATCCACGTATGAATTGGTTGACTCAGAGACTCCTCCACACTCAACATCTTCAAAAAAGCCCTGAAAACTCACCTGTTCAAAACTGCCCTCAAATAATTACATTTCCTTTTATGTTTCTTTTCTGTTTTTGTCTGTCTTAGATTGTGTCAAGTGTCTGTCATGAAAAGCACTATACAAGTGTTAAGTATTATAATTATTATTTAATTGAATCATACACCATTTTACAGTGTCTTGAGTAAACCTCTGGTCCATAATAGAGGCAAAATTAAAAAGTAATCACTGACCAGACATGGTTTCAAGAACATTTGCACCGTATTTTAGTTAAATGATGTGATTTGAGTTATATATTTACAGGTGGTGTCCGTATAATATTTTTAAACTGTGTTTTATGACTGAAAATATTAGATATTAGTTATTAGACTGAGATGGGGCAATAGTCTGAAGGACATGAATTAATTAATGATAAATTAAATGGCTAAATCAGTCCTTCCTTATAATACTGTACCTATAAATATTTACTAACACAAATCTTGGTTTACTACGAAGGATAAAAGCCTACAGCCCCGTAATATTCCTTTAGCCTGGATGCCAACACTGATAGGATAGGTAAGTCTATCGAAATGCAATGCAAATTTTATTAGTGTTAGTGCAAAAAAAACAAGAAGCCTATTTGACAGTACTTTAATACAGAAATATCTATTGACAATTTTCTCAAAAAACTACTTAATATAACGCCTACAATCTTCATATTTTGGTTTTCCTTGCAGAGTTTGTGATTAACTGTATAAGTTGACATTTGAGATCCTTTAAATCCTGATGTGGAACGTGCTGTGGACAAAGAAGAACAAAGAACAAGAAATAAAAAAGTATTTCTATAAAGTCACTGAAAAATCATGACATTTCTTTGATTATAGAAACTTCCCCTGCTGGCCAATTTACATTTACAGGTCAGATCTGTGGACAAGCCTGCATGCTCACAATAAAAAGCATGTTTTTAATGTATTTTTGAGCAATAAATACACCTGTAATTTAATCAGTGCAAGACAGATACATTTAATGCCATCAAGCAAGTGACGCACCCCTTCCCTTCCTTTAAATAAAATTGAGTGAGAATTTTACTTTCAAAAGTAAACTTCCCACCTCCTTTCTCTTCAGTAGAAAAGGCTTGATAAGTATTAATATACCCTAAATGTATTGACCGGGGTGTTGTGGTTTTAACCTGAGAAACTCGGGTGCTCGGAGGATCATGTGCTGGAAGTCGTCCAGAGATAGCCTCCCGTCATTGTCCAGGTCAGCCTCATCCAAGACCTTCTCACAGACCATCCGCACCTCCTCCTCTGTCAGCTCGTTACGTGTCAGCTTGTTCAGGGTCTTCTCAAGGTCAGACTTGCAGATGAAGTCATCGTTGTTGAAATCTGACAGAGAAATACAATAGCTCAAATACTGTACACTGTAACATCTACAGTGTGGACTGAACAGACCTGACTAGCTATTTGTTAAATAAAGAGCACATGGGACCTGCAGGTATCCCACCTTCTAATAAAATGAAAATGAACACACTCCCTTCTGTTCTAAGAGTCCCTTACTGTGGACATCTGGTAGAAGGTCCACGAAGCAGCACAATGTGATTCAATTATAATTTTCAGTTTACAAAAAGTTTCGATTTAATCAACACATTTTGCATAACATTTCGCTTCTAGAAAAAATAATGCTTTAGACGTACAGTATGCAACTTTCAAGCGGTCTGAAATAGAAAGTTAAAACCATACTTCAGAACATTGGAGATGTGTTTTATCCCATACTGTGGAATATTATAGCCAAAGGAACAACATTTCCATGTAAAACAAGCAGGAGGAGGCTCTACTCCAGACCAAATAAGAGTTAGGTTTATGGAAATGCAAGCTTGCTCACAGTAAGCACACGTTTTTCTTTGCAATAAAAACATAAGTAATGAAAAAATATGCTCTATTTTTTTGAGAAAAAAAGTTGCATATTATGGCTTTAAGTGAAACGCGGAATATTATTATTATTGAGCATTAGGCTATTTGCAGACAAAGCATAACACACAAATCAATACTCTCTCTACTGAAACAGTCAGGTGGCTTACAGAGTAATCTGAATTCCTTTTGTTGCACAGTCCTCTAAACTTAAACTAAACCCGCTGCGCTTGTCCACCTGACCTCTGCATTCACCCCTATGATAATGCTTCTCTTAAAAGTGTTTTGACCTGTCAGCAGCTGTTAATTAGAGCCACAGTGGACTAAACAAACTGTCCCTTTTCTTTGTGTTGGACGGTATAAAGACCTGCTGAATCTTTAATGCCAAGCCATGTATAAGCTGTCGTGCTTAAGACTCCACGGCCCTTATGTTACCTTTACATAGGGGTCACACTGGTTACACTGGTTGAGGTCACTCATCTGGCCTTTGTTAAGAGAAGATACCACTTTATTGACCTTATAAAGAAAAATTCACTTGGCGGCTTAATCATATTTTTTATTTAAAAATTTAGTTAATTTATTTCATATTCTTGTTTTGTTTCAGGTGTGGTCTATGTTTAGCTTTGATTTTTGACAGTTTCAGGTGTGGTCTGTGTTTTACTTTGATTTTTGACAGTTTGACTATAGCCATTTAGATTAGAAATTTGTCTTGTCTTTATATGAAATACAACAGAACTTTGATGGATATAATTTTAGATTTGATATCTAAAATTAATAAAATTGATAAATATACAGTCATGTAGTTCTTGAATATCACATTTTTCTCATACCAAATGATCCTAAATAGATGCTTATGTTGCTGTACCGTATATCTTGAATGCGTAGTAGGCCTTGAGGTCGCGTGGAGCCATCTCACTCAGCACAGAGAACATGTCTAAGAAGTCGTTCAGGGTCATGTTTCCTTCACCGTCTTCAGAAAAAACCTCAGCAATCCTTTGTCGAAATGGGTTGTCCTGGAAAACAATAAAAATCTATATATATCTAATAGTTAGACATATTGGCCTGCACTTTTGGTGGATAATGAGTCAGATTATTACTGTTGTTAATATGCATTTTTTGTTGAAATATAGTAATCACCCCAGTTTCAGTTTCAGAAGGGCCAAGCAGGTAGGAATCATTGCAGAGCATTGCCTCCTGTCTCTCAAGGACCTATCCGTCTCCAGGACTCCAAACAGGTCTCCAGTTAGATCGGATCCTCTTATCATAGACACGGACTATTTGAGCCCCTCCATTCAGGCAGGAGGCTACCTTCTATTCCAATTTGGACCAGAACCTCTTGCCGCGAGAACACTTTCTTCCCCTCTCTCATTGGAGACTTGAACGCCTGTCACTCAAATACCGCTTTTTTCTCTTAGACTGCAAATACCCCTCCCTCCAGAAAGTTAATTGTGAAAGCAGAACTTAGACCACTACACACCATCTCTATTCTAGAGAAAACATCAAATGTTCATCAAAATTTTAGAGCTGCTTAGCTGTGCAAGAATGGTCCTCACTGCTACCAGTGAATACTACTGCTGTGCTCAAAGCTTTGTGAAAGCTAGGACTAGTTGGACAGATTTAAATAGCTACTTTTCTCTTTCAAAGTTTGAAAATCAGGTACCCCAGCTTTAAACAATTCACTTCAACAATAATTCACCTATGTGTTGTTCAGTTCATATTGTTTACGTGTACTTATACTTACTTTTTTAAATTCAAACCTTATTTTATGCAGGCCTCATAGATGATATTTTATTACATGTTGATGTTTATGTTGCACCATATCACCAGAGCTCATTCATCAACATTTTGTTCTTCTTCTTTTGTATACTTTGTACCTCATGTTTCATGCATTTAATTATTTCCTTTTTCATGGGCTCACGAGGATGGTTGGTGGTTCGATTCCAGTTTTGACTAGTGCATAATGTTTTTATATGCTCCGTTAAGAGTGCCTCTAAAAACATGATTTGAAAATTTTACCCTTCCTAACTTTCCCCTTTTAACCCGGCATGCCCAGCGCACCTGCTCCCATCACTGTCACAGCTTAAAGAGCCATATAATGAAGGCATTTCCAGACAGCGTGCCCCTGGGACCCTCTGGCGTTCTTTAGATCTCAGAGCCTCAGGTAACATATACAGTATACGGCCTTTGAATGAATCCTGTCGATTAGTGAGGGCTGAATAATGCATGAGGGAGACACAGGGGAGCGGGACCGTGGGCCTACCTTCAGCTCGGGCATGCTGCCAATCAGTTCGTATGGTAGCTTCACATCTGGGTTATTGGTGTAGTCAAGAGGAACGAGCTGTGGAGCCAGGTCGCGGTACCGATAAAACAGTCTGCAATTGAGAAGAGGGTCAGAATATGTGCTTTAGGATAGAATTACTTTTTGCAACAATATTTGTTATGGAGAGCCCACCACCTGCTTGCCTCTATGGATATGTAATTGCTTTGACTGGCCGTTAACTTAGAGACAACTAACTTAGAGTGTGTGGAGAGACAACCTTGCTCTGGTCTATCTTAATATTTTATTTAACTACAGATCTTTTTATTGTATTTTTATAACTACATTGAAAAACACACATTCCTACTGCAGTTACTGACCTCTAACTTGGCCTCCTAGTGTCACCTGCTTGTCTCCATTAAGAGATAAATATAGTTAATGCCATATTATCGAACATTTTATGCAAAGCAATAATAGCTTCATGGAGACAAGCAGATGATGGACCCTCCACCAGAAAACATTATTGTACATATTGCATCTTTAAGTATTAAACAGCTCAAAGTGAACACAAAACAGACCCAAATTTACTAAACCAGCTAGAAAATCCCTATTAAAACTTTGGAAACTGTCGCATCATGTGGTAAATAAAGGTGGTTGGTTATGTCACTGAAAGATGGGTGCTCCATGGCAGTTAGGGTTACACTGTTGTATTGTAGTCAAAAAATGGTTAAAAAATAAATAAAAGTAAATAAAAATAAATAAAATGTCCTCACCTGAGAATTTCTTTTCTTGTGAAGTAAGTACAGTCCTGAAAACAGGAAAAATGGAAGATGTTATGAAAAGATGATATGAAAGATTAAAAAACGATCACTTAAAAATGAATATATGGAGCTACTACCAGCAACTTTAATAAAACTACTCAAAGTGATCTTAATGTTATGGACTAAAAGATGGTAATAATCTTGGCACGGGTCTAAATCTGGCTCTACACACTGTAAACATGGTCACTGACCTGGTAGGCGTCTAGCTGCTGCGCTGTGAAAATTGTCTGTTTGTTTCCCATTTCATGTCTCTGCTCAGCCCTGGATCCATCACTTCAGAGCCGTGTTTGGAGCCAGTAGGATATAGCAGATATGAAATACATGGACCAAAGGCACCTCAGCCAAAGAGGAGATCAGGTGTCGCACTGTGCTGGGCACTATGCCGCTCATTATAAAGGATGTATTTCATCGTTTTCTCTTTTGTGAATAGCAGCCCCTTGCACAAAGAGGAGGGAGCCGTCCAGCAGCGCGCCAAGTGCCATCAACCCCCTTTAGTGCCACTCGAATATGGCCAACGCCTCTGGCACGCTCAGGTTACTCTGTGTGGTGGGGGCCTTTGTCCACCGCAAATAGAGTTTTGATAGGAGGAAACTGTTTTAGCCCGGCATAATTGCTCCACATAATTATTTCATTACCAGAAGAAGAATAAAACCAAAGCCATGATGTAAAACTAGGTGCACTATGTATCTTTTCTGATGGAGGAGTCTGTCACCTGCTTGTCTCTATAGAAATGTTATTGCTTTTGCCTGTAATATTTCACAATATGGCATTAAACTTACACTTGTACACTTACACTCAATTACATGTGTTAATGTTTATAGCAAAAAAATGCCTTAAGACCACACACTCTTAGCATGAGTGGGGTCACCTCTGCAGGCATGACTTGACCTGTTGGCATCACCTGCTTATTTTCATAGAGATAAATCAATTACATTACACACAACACTGTAAGCAACGACATCTCCACGGAAACGAGCAGGTGATGAACCCTTCACCATAAAGGTTACATAGCACACTTTTACATTTGTGCTTAAAGAGTCTAAGTTTACCCATTATAATAATAAATACATAATAAATAATAATAAATAATAAACTTTCCTTTTTTGTAGTAAAAAATTCAAATTGAAGTAGACTGTGTTCCAGCTACTGTGTATTGCTCTACTCCTAATTAAAGGACTGAAGCCATAAAAACTCAACTACAATAAACTATAGTCTCATTTCTTTATTCATTTCCATGCATAAGGTTAGTCCATTTTACCACATAAATTAGAAATAAATCCAAAACATTATTTAACACATTAGTAGCATTTATTCTAATTGTGATCATAAACTTTACATATTTACATCTGTTACAGCCCTTCCATCACTGACATATATTAGAATTTAAGGATATTTACATATAATACAAAGTCCATATTTGGCCCATATTACAGTTGACGTTAATGGCATCCACAGCTTCCTGCCACCATATCATTGTACTGTTTAAGCACTACATTCTCATCATCATCAAAGTAGAGTAGGTTGATAGAAAACAGCTTATCGGGCACACAGCATGGCATTTCTACTCCTTTGAGCAACTTGAGTGCGTTGATAATAGACTGAACGGTGGCGTGGTTGGTCGGGCGCATGTTCTGACCCAAGGGGAACGGACAGGAGCCTTTGCAGTGATAGGCGTTGTAGCCGCGTGGAGAAATGATCCAACCAGACCAGCCAATCTCCTCAAAGTCGACGTAGAGAGGGTGGCGTTGGCAAGTCGTGGATGCACCATTCTCCTCCGAGTAGTCCAAGGAGCGGGCGATTCTTGAGGAGGAGCTGGACATGAATGACTTAGGGAGGTTGGAAGTGGCTGCATTGTCATCAAAATCTAAAAAAAATATGATAATAAAGATTGTGGTTAGACATTTCACAATTCATATAGTTTTAGCTATGGAACTATGGAACATTTACAGGACAAACAACAACAAACTAAAACGTTATACTGACCATTACATCATACACACAGTTACGAAATAAATGTATATACTACACTACTAAATGATTTAAAAGTAGTAATTATGCAGTAATTATCTTTTAAGACTGTACCTCTGCTTTCTAGGCTGGTGGATCTGCGCCCATCATCAGTGAAAAGCACTAACATGGGCTGTTTGCTCTGGTGATGGTTTTGTCCTGAAGCAAATCGCACCAGCTTCATGTCGACCAGATTGCCCCCTAGGGTCCGGACCACCACGTGCAACCCCAAGTTACTGCCTTCATCCATCATCCAGGAACGAACCTAGATGAAAACAAAATAGATACTTAGTAAAACTCTTCAATGAGTTTCATAGCATATTCAGAATTTTTTTAATTTTTTCAAAATGGTTGTCATTAGAAAAGGCCTTGTACTTACTGCTTGTGTGATAGTGAACACCTCCCATCCGGTGGAGTGTACAGGGATGAGCCGAGAAGACAGGAGTTTCTTGTCCTGTGTGCTGTTGGTTTTGCTGGTGTCAAGTACTTGATAGACACTGACCTGAATCCAAAAATATAACAATGACATTTTATTCACCATCCTAACAATCCCAACACATAATTTATGGACTTTAAAAAAATATTGATAGTAATGTGATACAGCGAATTATTTGTCAATTTATTATTTATTTATTTTTTTGAAATTATCTTTTTTATTAAAGATTTTCAGCATAATTGGTAAAGTAAAATACGAAAAAAAAAAAAAAAATAAATAAATAATGATAATAATAATAATGATGAAATCAATATACAAAGTAAATACATAAACAGCATACAAAAAATGTATTAATAAAATGAAAAATAAATAAAGTCTTTCTTTTTTCTCTACAACTATATTGGGATACAAATTTGGCAGTTTTATCCACAGTTACACCTGCACACATCTAATGCACATGGTGTTTTCTGCACATACCTGGCAGAAATGGTGTCTGTTGAAGGCGAGGGTGGCTTGTGGTCTTAGCTTGAACAGATGTAGCTCTGCTGTAAGAATCTTCTCATCCCTGGACACTGTGGACAAGTTGAAGCTGAACTCCACTTGCTCACTGCGCACTGCAATTAGACCAATACACATGTTAGACACTGCTTCAAATAGACAAAACACCCAGTTAATTGTAAATGTAAGGGAAAAAATCACTTACATTTGTCGAAAAAGCCACGCACTGTATTTCCTTCCAAAAGATAAGGGTCCTTGGTGACGCCGTCCACATCCGCCACAGTGTTGTACAGGTCGAGCATGTACTGGGGAGCCTGCTTGTGTCCGTGGATGGAAGGGGGATCCTCCATGCCAAAAACTTCCAAAAGTCGTTTAATAGCAGCGGATCTCATTTCTTCCGGGTCATCTGTCTCATTCTCCTCGCTGTAAGGGTTTAGATAGTTTGGTGAAGGTCGTGATGCGGCCGAGCACAGCAAAGAGCCGAAGATCAACAGGAGAAACATATCCGCGCTGTCGTCCTGGTAACGCTCCGTCCGCTGCTCAAAGCTGGAGTGAAAACTGACTCAAGATGCTCCACTTTTTATATCAAATGGGGATGGTGGGTCCTCAATGGGCCCAGAGGCTTTGGTAAACAGCAGTAAAGATGCTATTTGGTCGCAAATGTAAATCACCAATCAGCGAATGTAAAGGAACTAATGGCGGTGTTAGCAAAAGGTGTGAAGGCCGTGTACTCAGGCCCTTTGACCCCCACGTCTGGAAAACGTGCCTCCATTCAACTAAAGTCAAGTGTGGCGCATAAATGTGGACTTACACATGACTGGAGACATCCTTACACAACATTATTTTATGCAGTTTATTAGAAAAGACTCCAAAACTGACCCTTGACATGCTAGCTTTAGTGCAGAGGAAGTGGGCGCTCAGTGGGACGTCAACTGCTCCTGAATGAACCCATTAAATTAAAATAATGGAAACACAGACAAAGGTAAAACCAATTACGCCAAAGAAAAGTCTGGTGTCAACGTCTACACTTTCGGATTTGCATATGTGCTTATGCAATTACAGCTGGATAATCATCAAATTTGACGTACGTTTTTGTCCAGATCCCCTCACACTCAGGTGCACTGCCTATGCTCTGTGTCATTATAATATATCATCATGTCATTATAACATATCATCGTGATATTATAACATATCATCATGTCATTATAACATCGTGTCATTATAACATATCATGTCATTATAACATATCATCATGTATAAACGGAGTCACGTGCTGTACATATATTATAACAGAGCTATGCAACATATACAATACCACGTGAGGACAAATACAGTTGATATTTCTCGTGTTATTGTCCGTGTGAAAGTCAAACTGAAGCTAAAGGAGAGTTAGTTCCGTCCTTCAGAGATCAGAGTGAGTTTGTAGTGGACCATAAAACACATCATAGAGCTTGTGTTGTTCACATATCAGAAGAAACACAGCCTTGTTGTTTCGCACGTTCATATCAAAAGGAGAATATACGAACGACTCACGAACGACTCGCACATGTGCTGTTTCAAAGGACGAGGACCGATTCAAGTCTGAACTGTTTTATGTCAACGTCCTCACGTGATCTTTAAAGACACATCTGTGACGAGTCAAACACTGTGATCTTTTATTTTACATATGACTTTTACATTTATTAATATGACTTTATTTAATTAATTAATTAATTATATATATATATATATATATATATATATTATATATTTTTTTTTTTTTTATTTCAAGTTAACTTTACTAAACTTGACATTCAGAAGATGATAGTAGTAATCATAAATACATCCCACCAGCCTGTGTATATAATTGTATATATATACATATGGATCAAAATGCAGTACTGTATACAGATTTAAATAATAATTCCACTGTTTATGGATTATTCATTTTACTCACTCGATCTGAAGCCATTCTTTCATTTTTGGTCCTTTGTGAATAATGTATTTAAACCTTCCCCTTAAAGTCAGTGTTTTCTTCTTTTTTTCATTTTCGTTCTGTTTATTGCATAGATAAACTCTGCGCTGGCTTGCTCTCCATCTCCACAAACCTGACTCTTATTTTGCCTGAGGAGGGCCTCCTCCTGGCTGTTTCCATGGAAATGTTGTTCCTAGTTTAGTCTTTATTTAGAGGGACAATGTGTGAGTCATTAAGCTCATAAAAGTGATTTGAGTGACTAAAGGGCTTGTGAGTGCCTTGAAGGTGGAAAAACACTATGTAAATTGTGACCTTTTACCATAAAAAACAGAGATGTTCCGCACCAAATTTCATCTGTAGTCCCTATAGTTCCTCTGGCTACAATCTTCCTCAGTACGGCATAAAACGTGTCTATGTCCATGGAGAATGTTCCAAAACTTAGCTTTCTATAATCCTTGGAATCATGCAGGTGATGTGCCACCTCCAGAAAGTTACATACTGTACCTTAAAATATGTAACATTAAAGATTGGGATTTTGGTAAAATTACATAGCCTATTAAACTTTTAAACTAAATTAAACTAGAACTCTTATTATTGAACTTTGCCATGGACAAAGTAATCACTTTTATGTGCTCACCAAAACCACTAACATTGGCCCACAGCCTCCACCAACACTGCTCTGCCTGTTTGATGTACACATTTCCTTTTGCAACTGAATATACGAAAAGTGGGTCATTCAGCATTAATTTTAATACTTTTAATAGTTCCTTACATCAAAAGAAAAAATATAGCTCTTTTTCTGGTTTATTATATTCATTAGTTTATTGATTTGTTATTGATTATTAACTCCTCTGGGGAGTTTGACTATTGTATTTATGTAATAATTCTAAATGAAATGTGGATGTCATATGTGACTGAGCAGTGGTGTGTTTCTTTGTGTCTTGATAAAGCTGCTTTGCTGATGTAAAGGATTCACTTGATACTGGTCTTTGGTTTACTGACAAATCTTATATATTACATATATATGTATTAGAAAATAAAAAGAGAAGAGGAAGTCATGTACTATAATTTTATTTACAAAATACTCTTTTAACATATATTACATATAATACAATAGTCATTTTAAAAAGTTTTATAAAGTGTGGAGGAACAAGTGGTCTGCAGCCACATTCCCTGTTCAGTCTTTGTACAGTACATTGAGGGGTTTTGGTCCATGTTCAGTGTTCACTCTTGGCACAAACAGGAGCTGATGGAGAGCACTGTGCGCATCTGTCCATACTGGTTCAGGAAGCTGTGACTCTCGTATTCCTGAGGCACACACGAGCTCAACTGACGCTCTGCCCACAAGTGACAGATTGCAGGATCTGAAGGACTCCTGTAACACAGAACAGCATATTTAATACAATGCCAACACATTCTGCATCATGTGTCATTTAGTCCTTTCTCTGATTACACTAGGTAAATGTAATGTATAATATGCAATTATAAAAGGCATGTGTCTTTACATTTAAAGCTGTGTTTGTCTAAAGGGCCATAAAATGGACATTTGGTCAGTAGGGATCAACACTGCTGAAGGTGTCGAGAATGGCGGGTAATTGCGACAAGACTTGGAGGATGGTGCTCTGTCTGTTACTTACCTGAGAAGACAGCGGTTTCCTGAAGAGCAGCCTCCCAAACATCTGCCCACATCTATTTCCTGAAACATTTGCAAAACAGAGAAAGTGCCATGAGCTCAGCAGGTCACAAATATTTATCTAATTTAGAGGAGCCAGCTGCCCTGGGTTCTGCAGACCACTATTTGTTTTCATATCATACATCACGCAACTATCTAGGACTAAAGTGTATTCAGAGACATATATAATATAAATGTACTGTTTATTACTCTAGTTTATGCTGAACTGGGTTTATGATATAGTCACTTTGTTCATAAGTTAAATATGAACAGAGGTCTGTGTCACCAGACAGACCCTCAGTGTGCTGTGTGTATTAGGGTGTGTGGACCTCCTTGCGCATCATAAAGGCTGGGCCAGACTGTGCGGTGCCAGACTGCTCAGTGAATGCTGTGATTAAGTGGTGTCTTCCACAAAAGTGTTCAATGAATAAAGACACTTCATTACAGTCTGCCCCCAGCTGAGCCCACTTCCTCTCAGCGCTGCACAAAAGCAGGTGTGAAAGTCATCATTTAAATGACCCCAGTGCTACCTAAGCCATGCTAATCAGGCACCAAGCATGAGTCAAGCTATTCAAATGTTTCTGTTATGAAGGCTAAATATGACAGACTGTGGTATAGTTGTACACACCTTGAGCCTCTCCTCTTTGACCCCGTCCTTGTGCTGCACAGTCTCGTAATAATACTCCACATGAGGAACTCTGTAGCAGCTTTCCTTCAGCTCACATGCCTCCACAGTCTGAATCATCTCCACTTTGTTTGGTGTCTCCACCAGTGCAGAGTCAAACTGAGTGGGGACGCAGGAGAAGCCGTCTGTGGATCAACAGTAGCTCAGGTTATTTTAAATTCAGATGAGTGAGGTTAAACCAAAAACTAAAATGATTATACATATTGATGCATGATTTGAAACCACCCTCTACTACATTACATTATATAATCTTTGTATAATTGTATGGGCCTTTCTTTTTTATGGTGGGACTGTATGGTGGTGGGTCTTTGATGCCCTCTATCCCTGTTTGGAGGCTGTCTGTAGTTTACCGCTGTCCATGTAACCACACCTGGCAGCACAAACTCATACTTGTTTTGTTTGGCACATTTGGCACATTTGCTGTAGGTCTAAAGGAGACTGACCTGGCGCGCCTTTGGACCTGGAGCACCCTCCTACGTCAATAACACTTTCATACGGGGTCTCTGCGTAGTACGTCCTGAGCGCGGGCACGCGCAGGCACTGCGTCAGTTTGACCTCACAGTGGCAGTCCTCGATGACCTCCACCTCCCGCGGACCCTCGAACAGCAGCACCCGCTCCACGCGCATCCCAGTGGGCTCGCACACGTGCTCCAGGCCGCACGAGGGCAGCTGCTTCTGCTCCGGGCTGTACGGGACAGCAGCTACGCGCGTCCTCTGCTGCAAGTAAAAACAACCAATGTCAGTCATATCTAAGTGTATGTTTATAGTGCAGACACGGTCAAATAGACGTATAAGTACATACTGTGAACACAGTATATTTTTTTACACACACACACACACACACACACACACACACACACACACACACACACACACACACACACACACACACACACACACACACACACACACATATATATATATATATATATATATATATATATATATATAATATATTGCAAATATTTTGTTGAACCTGGCACCCCAGTGTAATAATGTTTTACAGCGCTATAGCGTCCCCTTGTGGTGTTAGGAGGTAGTACGTGTCCTGACCTTTTTGCTCCTGATGAAGTCCAGCATGGACGGGTGTTTGGAGTCCCTCTGAGGCGCGTTATTGGCCCGGGGAGCTCCTCCGCAGTGGGGCCTGCACGTGCCCACGTCCACGTTCACAGGAGCCCCAGAAATGTCTGAGGAAACACAGAAGAGAGAATGAATACAATGTTTTTGACTAAATTCAAAGGTGTTTCCAAAACACGGGGGTTCAGAGCCAGTGTTTCTTAGGACTAAATAGTATAATGCATTTGTTTGTCAAATCTACCATGTGATGGAGTATCCTATTCCATATAAATATCTCATAAATAATGACTAATTTACCTTGACCAATGTAAACAAAGTGGCTCTGTCTCTTGCAGCAGATTCTCTGAGTGAACAGGTTTCTGTGGTCAAGGTGTTTACTCCATACTCCGGGCACTGGAGGAGAACACAATGGAAGGTATTTTATCAACACACAGTAAGTAAGTAAAATAAGTTAAGTAAGTAAAGCATACACACACCAACATAAACACAAGTTGTAATTACTGATGGTACATGCTATCATGCTGTTAGAAGTGATTTAAGCAATATGAGATGTTTGTCAAAAAATAAGTGACTAACAAATGCTGTAGCCCAGAGGATACACGTGGGACCACAGTCTAAAATGCAAGATAATGTTATCACAAATGGATGTTATTAAGTTCACCCTGCCTCTGTAAACAGACTATGTATATTCCAGAGCACAGCAGTACTTACAGGTGATGTAGAGAGCAGACAGGAGCAGACAGATCCAGACTGGGTCCATGCTGTAAATCCTGGTTTAGTTCTGGGTTAGTCCTGAGTCCTGAGCTTAGACCTCAGTGTGACTGTGGTCCTCTGAGGACTGGGATATTTATATGGGATCAGCTTCAGGCCTGAAGTCTCTGGAAGTGGTGAGAAGGATAATCAAATTTCCATGTTGAATACCATTTAGAGGAGACAGCACTTCAAAGGCTCTGTAGCTCTGAGCAGAATGAGGCTGGAGCAGCTCGGGGCCATTAACGTGTCACATTCTCAGCATTAATCATCTTTTATCTCAGGGGGACGGTGTTTAGCACCTCCACTAAAACAAGACAACAATAACAGCAGAGAGCCAGCACAGCGCGGGAGAAGAGAGCAGCACCTCTCTGTTTATTCTACCAGGGACAAATGGTCAGTTCAGCAATGTTCAGCAAGGCTTTTACTTTTTTATCTGCAAACAGTGAATTGATGATTTTTAAATTAAATCTTACTTGTACTAGATCTGGGCTGCTATTTGAAATATTTGTGAAAGTGTATGTGAACAGAGACAGTTTTCTCATGAGTTAGGCCAATAGAACGATCTAGAGAAAAGCAATAGAAGCATTTACCTGTGAGTATTGAAAGATATTGGAATAAATCTGTCCGAATCAAAGCAGCTGTTGATTGCTGGTCCTGTTATTTGCATGTTTGTGTTTGAAGTGTTAATGTGATCCTCATTTTCCCTGGATTAAGAGGATCATTGTTCAGACGGTCGTTAGCCTCAGGCTGCACTCTTTCATCAAGGTGTGACCTCTCCAGTTTCTATAGCTTATCCCTGACCCTTTAACTTAGCCAAAACAAATCTTCTCAAACGTCAGGTTTACTCTCAATATTTTGGGTAATTTGATTAGGGAAATGTTACTGATGGACAATCATGTTATTTGAAAACCATTATTAGTGAAACTATAGAGACATTATAGATGATTATAGATGATTAGTTTCTTCCTTCCAATGTTTGTGTTTCTGTTCCATTAGTAACCATTAATGTTTCTATTTCATCCATTTACTACTACTAATATAACTTTATCTCTAGCTAATGTCTACCTTTTAATGATTGATAGTTCTTGATAACACTAACTTTTAACAACCTCATTTAAATCCACTATACAGCTCTGCCAGTGGTGCACATGTCCATGTGATCATGTTAATCTCTGTATTAGACTCAGTGGGCCATGGAGCTTATGAATGATGAGACCATAGACAATCCCTCACTGTGCTCGGTGGGGCAGTTGTGGTACAGACACAGAGTCTAGCCCCTGAGAGCTGTCTGTCTCTGTTCTGTCTGGGTCAGTCTGAGGGGGCGGGACGTCTCCTCTGGCCTCCTGTGCACCAGACACCACACTTCACTGCAGTCATTACAGGTGGCACAGTTTAGACTGTTAAGATGTAGATTGTCATTGTCATTGCACTTCTGTAATTTGGTGCTTCAACTACAGTGAAATATCATTCTGGACTTGCCAGGCAAAGCCTAAACTCATTGACTTTATCTTAAATCAATTGTGACACACTTTTATAATTTGGGGAGTACTTTACTAGACTTGGATAATATTTTAATTGTTTAGGATTTTTATTCACCACCTAAAATATTATTATCATGCACAACTCAATATCTAAAATACACATCAACATATGGAAATGTATCTTCAGTTGTAGAATGTATTCCTTTTGTAAGTTATTTATTGATGAAATCTGCAATATCACATAAATACATGCAAATATGATTTATGTCAAAACTAATGCTTACAATAAATACATCTCAAGCTTGTTTAGTTTGTATAAAGGAATCTGGTAAAAACATAGACCGAGTCTTGCAGAACTAATGCTACCTCATCATATGTAGTTTCTCAGTGTTAAGCCCACTGACCCTTTTTGTGATGATCCTGTCATGATCCTAATCTGCTGTTTCAGGGAGGAGTCCACTGCTCCAGGATCACAATCAGGATTATCCCAGCCCTGAGACCAGACTGAGGGAGAGCCACCTCACATCTGGACCAATACTCATTTATGCAGCTTTTCAAGACATTTAGGGACACTTTTGTTTTTTATTATTGAAATCAGGAATCATGTATTTAAAAAGCAGACATAATGTTGTCAACACTGAAAAGGCAAAGAGGACCATCAGAGGCAAATCATGTAAGTATCCAAACAGTGTCAATGTATTTTTACTAAAAGCTATTTCAAACCATACATTTAGAGATGTAACAACAAAATGTATGTATTTGCTGATTTTATACCCAAATGTCAAGATAGCACAGGTATTATTATTCTGCAGTAATCAAATTATATCTAATTTTAATGGCAGAAATACCTCTCAAATATATTTTGAAATACATTTGATGCACATAGAACATAACACAAATATAAGGTAAGGTACACTTCATTGTAGTAAAGTTTGTCTTCAGAATTTTACCCATCCTTCGATGCTGCAAGGGCATCTCCGCAGCTGGGGCCTCTCCATGACATTGTTGCTAGGTTTGGTCAGGACTACCTTAGCTGGAGGATTGTACTTATGATGCATTTGGGGCTGATGGGGAAAACTTCAGTGCCTAGAGGAAACCCTCCCAGACACAGGGAGAACATGCAGACTTCGCATAGAAAGGCTCGGGCAACCTGAGGGTTGAACTCAGAACCTATTCATGGACAATGGAAACAGTCCTCCGCCACCATAGCAATTACTCAAATATTATAACTTTTCAATGGGGAAAGGTCCTCACAAATCAAAATGATTTGCCTGAAACTCATGAATTGCAGCATTGCTTAATCAGCAACACATGATAAAAACTTTCTTTTCCAGCCCTATTATCCCGGTACCAACTTTTTAGATGCTTTCCTCATTGAAAATAGGGTTTAGTTGTCATAAAATGTAAATGAAATTAAAATAAAAAAACAAAAGATTTGGTTTAGTAGATAGAAAAAGATGCAAAGAAAAGTGCAAGCAGAGATGCAATAATAGTGTCTGTGTTGACTTGACTTGGATTTGACATTAATTTCTACTTATTTCAGGGGCCAATCTCAAACCTCCTCCATGCCAAGACAGCATTTTCTGCGAGAACTCTCCAAAATTGAGAAGAGAAAAATCCCAATCCTTTAACCAGGTCAGTGGAGGCGAGGAGGAGGATGCCCTGCGCTCCACAGTCTTCGGACAGGCCTGTTACGAGCTGACGCACAATGAGAGGGTCAAGGAGGAGGTGACCTTTGGGCGGCGGCGTGTGGGACTGTACGAGCTCAGAGGAGAGATTGGAGCTGGGAACTTCTCCTCCGTCAGATTAGGCGTGCACGTGGTGACCAAAGGTGAGAGGAAAATACCTTTTTAAAAATTTTACATATATATATATATATATATATATATATATATATATATATATATATATATATATATATATATATATATATATATATATATATATATATATATATATATATGTATATATATATATATATATATATATACATATATACATATATATATTTTTTTTTATTTTTGAATGCCATTTTAAAATTTTTAAACACAAAAGGCACTTGCATCATCTTAGTTTTTTTTTTTTTTTTTTCTTTAGAATGGGCTAAAAACATTGTGTAAATTTTGCCATAGAAGTTGTATTGTCATCTGCTGTGGTGGGTAATCTACATTTACTCAAATACATTTACTTGAGTAATGTTTTGAAGTACTTCTCTAACAACATACTTTTACTTGCTTGAGTGCAATTTTCGGTTATCTGTCTTGTCTCCTTATCTAATCAATGCATGCTTCTCTGCTATGAAACGTTATGTTGGTTTTAACTACTGTTTTAAGTATAATCTGGTTTTTCTTTAAGAAAAACCTCATATTGTAAACTCTCTGAGTCAGCTGTCGGTCTGTAAGTGGCAGAGCAAACTGGATACATTATATTAAAAAAAATGTTTAAAAATAATGAATGACGATTATTATCTGGACAGACCCCGAATAGTTTAGATTTGCTTTGATAATTCACACACCATTAAAATTGGATGCACATTAAGATTCAGACTGACAAGTTTTGCAGTTATTCATTGACATCTATACGACATCTATATGACAGAGTTAATCCAGTCTGGGTCACTGCACGTGCCGGACTGAAGAGGAGCTAATCCCTTTTATAGACCATTACATGTCCATTCACTTTGTCTCCGCTGCCTATACAGTAGACTTATATATATATTAACACATAATCCTACTAATATATTTAATGTATTAAAGTTACATTTGTATTTGTGTAACTTGTCTGTTGATTTTATTATCATTGAGCACTGTTATCTCTTCTACTAACAAACACATTAAGTTGCGGGTACTAGTAAATAATAAAGTTATTATTAATGCATGTGTTGAAATATTGAATTTTAATGATCAAAATATCTATCTTTAATAGCAAATTATTAGGTTTTCTCTATTTTTGATTTGACAACAGAACTAGAAGTTGGGACAATGACATTTTTTAATGGCAGGATTATTTTGTTACTTCAGATTGACCCATAATTATATCAGCTGTATGCCTGCAAGCGCAATATTTTTGACTATTTTTATAATTTGTTTTATTATATGTATTCCATAGAGAGAGTGGCAGTAAAGATCCTTGACAAGTCTCGCCTGGATAAGAAGTCACATGGCTTTTTTGACTCTGAGATCTCTTGTATGGAGAAACTGTCCCACCCGAACATCGTGCGTTTGTATGAAGTCCTGGACACCTTTAAGAGGCTGTATCTGGTAATGGAGTACGCCAGTGGAGGAGAGCTATTCTCACGCATCAACACCAGGGGGCGCCTCTCAGACCTTGAGAGCAAACTGGTGTTCTCACAAGTCATCTCCGCACTCAAGCACATGGTAAAGTAACAGGGATTATAAAGGCTAATCTAGCAGTTAGTTATCAGTGTTCAATAAAAAAAAACTTTTAGGCCTATATATTTTTTTTCTTTTGTTTGTCTTTTTCATTGTCCAGTATCACAACAGCAGTCACCTCACAGGGCTTCACAAAATATGCATTGTAGTTTCATGGTCATATAAATTCTATTTTGGATAGCCATTAGTAGTTATTTTTTGTAACTTTTTCTCTGTAGCCATTTTACCATAAAAAGACATTAAGTGCTGTGTCAACTAAATCTATGTCAGTGCACATATGTGAAGTTGACGTTTGAGGCCCATATATGCATCTGACACGGTTCACACGGCTTTGAAAATCGGTGTAATTTATGATCATGTAAGTCTAGTTTTAACTGACTATAGGAGAATGACATCACATTATGTTATGACAGGAACAATCCTTTTTCTGTTGATATGTATTTATCTCAATGTAAAATCTCTTTAGTTAGTCATGGTGCCTCAGTAATGCTATATTAAGTTTATTCAGTATATGTGGGCACCCTTAAGCATAATAACCGTGGGGTAAATGTGTGTCAGTAAGAATTAGTGATAAGTGTGGAGTAAATGAATAAAACACTGTAAGCCAGAGGTGCCCAAACGTTGTTTTACAGAGAGCCACATCTCAAAACATATTTGAAGCGGAGGGCCACAGACTGGTGCAGTGCGGTGCTTTATACTCAGCTTTGACAGAGCTGCTGTGTATTAATAAGGCTTGACACACATTAATTTTAGGTCTGTGTCACAATGCAATGTGATGTTTGAGGTTATAGTGATAGAAATGATTTAATTTGCTGTTAAAGGTGCTCCTTATGATCAATTGGGCCGGTTCAGCAGGAGGCCTGAGGGCCAATAAAACCTGGTCTGACGGCCGCATTTGGCCCCCGGCCATAGTTTGGACACCCCTGCTGTAAGCACTTTAGGTGTCTTGAAATATGTTATATAAATATCATTGTTATTATTATAATAAAGGAACTGGTTATTTAATAATGCAGTAATGCAGATGATAACACAAATCACTACCTGAACTCTTTTCATGTATTTTTTGGTGACAGGTTCACAAAATATACGTTTTTTTATTTATTTGTTTGTTAAAGTGATTTGCAAAGTTGAGTAACTAATACATGATTTCAGTATGCTGCACCCCCATTGTTGCTAGCAGAGGGGTACAGTTATCCAGTCCAAACATCTCCAAATAACAATAACACATTTTCCACTCATATTATTTTAAGTTCTACTAATTACTAATACAAGGGCAAAAAAAAAAGTGCAATTACATGTAGTGGCACTAACCTTCATCCCACACTTTCTCCACAGCATGATAACAACATCGTCCATAGAGACTTGAAGGCAGAAAATGTGTTCTACACCAGCACCTACTGCATCAAAGTGGGCGACTTCGGCCTTAGCTGCGAGTGCTGCCCATCTGACCTCCTCCGCTCCTCCTGTGGCTCTCCTCCGTACGCTGCCCCCGAGTTATTTAAAAACCGAGCTTTCAACGGCCAAGCTGCAGATCTCTGGGCTCTGGGCGTACTTCTATACTTCATGGTTACTGGGACTATGCCATTCAAAGCTACTGACACTGGCAAGTTGAGAAAGTGCATTTTACAGGGTGCCTATACCATACCATCGCATGTGCCAAAATCATGCCAGGATGTCATACAAGGGCTACTAAAACAACTACCAACTGACCGAATAAGTTTACCTCTAATCTTGGCTAGTGAATGGTTGAAAGGCATTGAATATCCACAAGCCTACCCAGCTGTTTGCCCTACCCCTTTAAATCTGTATAATGCTAACTATCTACTTAGTGCTGACGAAATGAATGTCAAAACCACACTGGAAACTCTAGGCGTGACTAAAGTGCATACGTTAAACAATAACTTGGATTTGCGGAGTCCTATTACCGGGGTGTATAGGATTTTGTTGCATCGTGTTCAGAAGAGGAGCTCAGGGGAAACAGTGGGGTACAGCCAGTGCGTGCAGGAGTCCAGGGCGAAGTGGAGAGCAGGGTCTGACAGTATGTTAAACAAGAAGCGCTCTGTTGTCTGTGAAGTTATGTAAACGATTCAAATGTATTTTACTATGAATGTTTATTTATTTAAAGGTGCACTATGTAACATTTTGGTGGAGGGTCTGCCACATGCTTGTCTCAGTGGAGATGCTATTGCTTTGCCCAGAATGTTCCACAGCATGACATTAAATTGTATAGCCAATTTCAATAGAGACCAGCAGGTAACTCAACCAGACCAGGTTACAATGCAGATCTGTGGAAAGGCGAGTCCACTCACGCGTGTTTTGCAAGATTTTTTTTTTGCAGGAAGTTTAATGCCATATCTTGAAGCATTCCTATCAATGCAATTCTTCTCCATGGAGACAGGTGTGGACAAGTTACATAGTACACATTTATTTTTTTATACTATAATATATATCTATTCTTACTTAGATATATTGTCAAAGTAAATGTGTCCGTGTTTTTAGTCAAGCCATACCTTGCATCTGAGCTAATTTTCCTGTGCTATTATAAACTTAAATTCTCTTTATTTTTAGAGAGCACTTAATATCATCTTTGTATGCATCAGAGTGTGTTACCTCAAGGAACAGTGAGCCATTTATTAACTTACGCAAACACTATAGTAATTTGGCCCAAGGATATACTGGCAGAACAGACTGATAGACGATTGAACTAACTTGTAATTACCGGATTTTAAACCAGGTCTAAAAAAGTCCAAAAGCTGATGTAGGTCAGAGTTCTGTCAGCACAAAAACAGAGAAAACACACCTGAAATTCCCCAGAGCAAAACAACCTGCTGAGAAAAATGGAGATGGGCAAGATGGCTCCTGTCCAGTGGATGTTTGAGTTTGCCAGGTTGAAGAACGCTAAAACTAAAACTATTGTGACTGACCTAAGCACAGTACAAACATCATTATTTCCACTTTGTACTTCAAGTGTGCATAGAACAGAGAATTTGCACTTTGAAAGACTTTGTAATTAGTCATGTTCTTTTGTTGGAAAGATTACATTTAACCAAAGATGCTCATTTGTGACAGTCAGTTTTTATATTCCTTTATGATCTGCCATAGAGCAAGTCCACCTAAGTATTATTTTACATTTGTGCATGCTCTAGTGTCATTTTTAGGACTATTAGTTATGTTGTACATTTATACAGTCTTTGATCTTCCGTCCATACCATATGAATCAAATCACACAAAAAATACATTACTAATAAATAACTAAAAAAACTAATTTTTAGGTTGGTAAATGGTTAAAATAAAAAATTTAGAGGCCCCCAGATTTATAATAAAGAGATATACTGCAAAATACTACATAACGTTTTAAGTGGATCTAGTGGTATCCTCTGACTGTGACTGTATTGGTATATTTTAAATGGAGCAATGAAGTTATTTTAATAAGACAATATTGTTTTGGGAAATAAATAAATTCATACATTTATAAATAGATACATGTAGATTTTCTTATCAAATAAAATGAAAAAACAAACAAACAAAACAGAGTTGATATAGCCCTAGCCTGTAATTGTTTAGATGCCTTGAAAAACCTTCTACAAAAACTGACTGACATTGCTGATAAGATCCAAGACAAAACATTCAAACAACAAATAGATATTTAGTGATAACGCACAGTAAAAATTTCTGCCAGTGCTTTGTGAGCTACTTTACCTCTAATCACTCATTGTTTTGCTAATTCTGATTTTACGTAACCTCTTCCCACTGCATACTTTGTTTAGTTTTTCAGATAAAATCTTAAACAGTTTCTGCATATGATGCCAAACACTGATTTATTTGTGTCCCAGCATGCAATAGTACTTTTACTGTCAGTCACGTTCTGTTTATGTAACAACAGTAAGAAGACACCTGATCTACACTGGTGGTATTATAAATGACACTTTTCTTATCTGACATTAACTGTTGGTATAAGGTACCAATCAAAATGTTGTTTTGTTATAATCATCACAAAGCTGTTTAATCTTATGCCAGCGGCTTTTGGCTGTGAGTGAATTAGAATTAAAGTGCTCTGCCCCTCCACTGGAAGTATAGATGTAAAGGAAGTTTTTGGGTTTTTTTTAATATTACATAAAGTTAATGTTCGTTCAAAATATAAAATGGTTGATGTAGATAGTTGGGTCTGGAGGGATGCAAACAATCATGTAGCTCTTGTTGCCATAGTAACATGTTAGTTGCTATGAACAAAAATGTTAGATTTTTGATTTTTGACTTATTTTGTGGTGTAAGTTGAGATAAGGCTAGTAGGTGACAAATTAATTTTGTAGAGTTATTTCTTGCTAATGTGTTGAGTATCCCAAAACATTTTTCTAGCCCTATCCACAACTATTTTCCTCATTTTAGCATAATTCTGTTCCTAATTTAAACCAAACCCTAACCATAAACATTTCCTAACCCTATCCATAACCCATTTTCTAACTTAAAAATTCACTTCCATGAGCCAGTTGAACCAACCAGTTGCAGGAGAAAAAACTTTCTTCTGCCTCTCCTTTTAGACGATGCCCGAATGATTAAAAAAAAAAAACCCAAAATCAGACCACCATCAGACAAATAAGCAAATTATACAATCAAAATCTGTAGAAAATATTAAAGATGCACTATGTAACATTTCTGGTAGAAGATTCGTGATCTACTTGCTTCCATGCAGATGTTTTTCTTTGTCTTGTATGTTCCACAGTATGGCAATAAACTACTCCTACTACATTCTTACTACTCTTTACTTGTATTTACACACTTGTCTGGCCCCTCAAACAAGTTCAAACCTTTTCCAAATCCCCCCTGTGCTGTGTCTGCTGTGTCTGTGCCATGAATATTACTACACAGTACTACAGTTTTGAGTGTGGAAGTCATCCATCTCTGAGACGGCACAGTTCAAACACGTTATATTAGTCATACTAAGATCTTATCAGCTGCATGTCCCGGCAGTACTTTTTATGAATCACACTGAGATCAATAAGACTCTTCAAATACTGTTATCTGGAAATATATGCCAAACCAGTCTGAGAACATTGCTTAAAACAGTCATTTATAGAGTGTTAAAGAGTTGAAATTAAAAGTGCACTAGGTAAACTTTCTGTTGGAGGGTCTGCCACATGCTTGTCTCCATGGAGATGTCTTTAATTTGTCTGGAATGTTTCACAATACGACATTACTTATATCTGTCTAAACATTGAAAAACATGAATTACAATGAGAAGGGCTGCCTCTCCGCAGATCTAACCTGTAACTTAGCATCACCTGTTTGTCTCTTTATGGATAAGTATAATTCTTCTGCAGTCAAAGCTATAACATCTTCACTGAAACAAGCATGTGCTGGATACTGCACCACAGAAGTAGCAAAGTGCATTTTAATACTATTCATTCTGAAAATGTTTTCTTTTATTTTTGGTTTCAAAATGAAAGAAATTGCCGAAAGGAGATTGAGATATTGTGTTTGTAGCTGTTTATATCTTAGGAACAGTGTGTGAGAGGTTGAACATAAATCATTTTAACATCCTCGTCTGTCTGCAAGCTCTACTTTGGGTTCATAATGATGTCAAGCTGCTCCAATAACTGCCACTGTCAATAAAATGAGACGTTTCATTCTTGGCACTTTAAGATTTGTTTTGCAAATGTAAAATGCAGTATAAATAAAATCTATCATGAAAATCTACTCATGTGATGGCAGTGGCTCAGTGGTCGAGTGCTCACCCAGCCTCATCCATACTGCCCTTGTGTCCTTGGCTAAGACTCTGTGTATGTGTGAGATTGGTGGTAGTCGCATGGACTGTAGACGCAGATAAGCAGTAATATTTCTGTCTGCCACAAACCAACTGTGGCGACAAAAGCAGATTCCAGAAGTAAAACTCTCAATAATTTTTCCCAAAAAAAAAAAATCTAGTATTAAGAGATTAAAGATGTGGCAGAGACTGATCAGCTTGTGGTAACTAATGTCGATGTTGTTTTTAATAAAAAAAATTTTAAAACACAGTGTTTTCAGTGAAATGTTTTAAGAACTTTATAGTATATAGTTTTCAAATTTTCAGAGACAGATTTGAAATACTCATAGGTAGTCGCATCTAGTCAAGTTAGCTGATTATTCCCAAGCCTTTAAAGTTTGAATACTGTTTTTTTTGGGGGGTTTTTTTTTTTTTTTTTTTGGGAAAGTCTAAGGAAAAAACAAAAATGAACTTTACAAACCAGTGGTGGTGGAGTCACTGTTGAGCTCCATTAACCTTGTCAGAACTTTTTTTAATTAAGTGATAAACACACAGTACTTGCACTTAACTTTTATTATTATTATATTATATTGTATTATATTTATATTATACTATTATATTATCTCCTACATCTCGCACTGCAGTGAGGTAATATGTACATAATATTTTTGATCACCCTAAACTCATTTAGAAAAGGCCATTCTAAATGTCACAGTAAACTTTAGTCAAAATGAAAGTTATGTAATTTTTATTGTGTCATATTGTAGGCTATAGTTACAAAATGAGTTCACAAAATATGCCAAAAATACCACACAATTCACAGATAATATGTTTCTCCACATGATACACATTTAGAAGTTACAATCAGAAATATACAGTGTTGACAAAGATTTAGGAGAACTTTATTATAGTGTATCACATTATATTTGTCACTCCAAACAGCTTATAAAGTACTATGGCACAAGGCAAGAAAACCAGGGTTAACATATAGAGACACTCCACTTTAAAATGGTCCCTTTTTAGCAGTTTGTCATATTCTAAAATGGTGCTGTTCTGTCCTGCACAGCGAAAGCAAAAGTTAAGCTGCCCATTTTCTTTAATGGCTTTCCATAAACTATGACTGGAACAGCGTGATAAGACAAGGTTTAATTATATCGCCTTCAACCTTTGTATGGCCGTTTTCTGTGCTGTAAAGAGACAATCACATATATCATTTATCTGTTAAAATTCAAAATAATCATCAACCTAGAGTGTTCGGGTAAATACCTTTTTAGGTCTCCCATTAAAACGTCCGATGAGCTCCTGGACCCATTTCTCAGCAGGGTCAACGCAGTAGCGCTTGCCTCTTTTCATGGTGAAGCTAAATATAGAAAAATCACAGTTTCTGAAATGTATTGTAGTTTTATATGTATTTTTATTTGTATATTTTGTTTTCATAAGGACAGTGAACATTAATAAACGTTATAACTGCCAGATGGTGACAGATTCAATCAAATAAATTGTAGTAGAATTTAAGTAAATTGTTGTATGTTTTAGTAATATAAGTAATTGTAGCTTGACAGTAGCATTAGTACTACAAAGTACCAGCTGTAGAGTAGCAGGGATCATTATGTTGGTACAGCTGCAGTAGCAAATTAAATAGGCAGTAGGAATTATAGTTGTGTTTAATTAGGCTTGTTTAGTAGTAAGTATAAGTACTTATACAGTTGTCGTAGAAGAAATGGAGTATTTTTAAGTGTAATTGATGGTAGTAATTTACACACTTTACTTACATTACAGCTGGAAGGTTGCAGCCACCATCCACTTCCTGTATTCTGTAACGCACTGCATGTTTCTGAATAATTCGGCTGTGCTTTGTCGTATATTTCAGACAGCAGTCCTCATAAGAAACTGAAGATAAAACATAAAAAATGTATCATCTCAAGTTTAATATTAACATGTGATTATGCATAAAGTCCACTAGATAGAACTGCCATATTATCCTATCCATTAAAATTATTATCTTATCAACTATTGTAAACGTATAGAAGTTTATTGCGAGTTTACCTTGTGTGACACTGAGACACACAAAGCACACGACCAATAGACAAAGCACAGTGATCCACTTCATGTTGAAGTCTGATATCTGCAAAAAATGAGCTAAAATCAGTGTTTGCTTGAAATCATTCTTATCACAAAGTAATTTCCTCCACGCCTCAGTAGAAAACCTTGAACCTAATACAAACAGATGATATTTTTGGTTTCCTGGTAAAGCCTACTTAACCAGTCTGACAATCTAGAGTGAGCAATACTAGAGCATATCCATGGATTTCAGAAGATTAAAAAAATAGCACTGTTGCAATACTGATTAACAATTTAAAATAAAATATACCTTTAGAGTGAATCTCATGAGTAGTAGTAAAATAGTTGCTAAAAGAATGATCTTATAATGCACAAGTTGCTAAATAGTGATGGCATTGCAAGTTCTGTCACTTGACATAAAAAGCTTTTGCTGAAGAAAATGCAAAAAGTTTAAAATACTTCTTAACCAATTAATGTGAAATAAAGATCAGTGATGCATTGCAGGGTGAGTCTGCACATGTCAACGGTTATTTCTCCCAACGTAAAATGCAGAATTTCAAGTTACTTTATTGCGTGATTCTGAAATTTGAAAATATAATTCCAAACAAATACAATACCACAAAAACTCATCACCATGATTTTCCATTTGACCTATAATTATACATGATAATATTTAAACAATATATACAAATGACACCTGTATTAAGCTAGATGGAGTGGATGGATTAGAAGGATAGGAATGATAGCCACAACATGAGCCAACCTCGTATAATCAGCTGAAGCCTGGTTAACCCCACGCTTGTTCCTTACCTGTGTGTCTCTAGTGTTGTACAGGTGAATGTCTTCTCCCTCTGTTCTCACCCACGCAGACGGCTCTCTCTTTTAAACCTCTCAGAGCTGCATCAAATTACTGCACCTATAACAACCTTTGCACTTTGCCTCAGCTTTCCTTTCGATTTCACCACAAACACAATGGGGAACAGTCAGCAAGATTTGACACCCAAACTTCACGAGTCAAAATACACACTTACCACAGATATTTTTGGATATTATGTGAACAGTAAACACTTTTATATTTGCTTAAGTATTTTGTAAGTCTGTTTTGTGGTAAATATGAAATGTGAGTCTCTGCTTTAACCATAAAAGTGGGAGAAATGCCAGTATGTGCTGTAATAAAGGGAGATTTGCCAAGTATTGCCAGTCACAATGGGCATGTCCTCTGTTTCTCTATGTCATTCAATATACACAAAATACTATAAGGAAATTGTTCATGGTTAATTGTAACACTGTCTGGCTCATGTTAAGAGTACTCTGAAGTATTTGTGGTAATTTTGCCTGTAGCCCTCATGACGCGCTCTTGTTGTCGGGACGGTTTAAGTGTTTGAAATGGCAGTTGAGTGAGAAATATTTAATCATCACAGCTGTTGAAAGACAATGTTTGGCAGCAGAAGTACTATTGCACATTGGACTTCAATTATATTATTAATAATTGTTATCATGATATAATATATATTTGGATGTTATCATTTGCAAATACCCGACACATGGGAAATATTATAATATTTTTATTGACCCTATATAAAAGTTTTATCATTAACATTAACTCGTCACTGTGACCATGACAACACTGCAGGAAATTCCAAGTTTTTAATTGATAAAATGTTGTATCAAGACAGGGATTTGTGTCAAAATTCATCTTTATATACAACAAAACAGAACATTTTTGATTGACAACATTCAGAAAATTGCCAGAGCTGGGAATGTCCTGCCATCAATCCCTCTGCCACAGAACAAAGTACGTTTCTGGACCGATTTGGTGAACTTCATCTTAATGGTTCTTGGAATATATGGAGTGGATCTCTGGTAACACTGAGTTGATTGTTGCTTTTGAGATTTAACATAGCGACCTATGCAACATTTAAAGGCAATGAATATCTACCCATTTTTAGACAAACATCGACCCGCCACCATGCAAATATTTTTCAACAGACAGTTAACCATTGTATAGAATGTACATGCTTTATTTTTGCATGTTTTCTGATTTTGAAACAACTGCTGGTGTTTAGTCTCCATCGCTATAGCAATTCTGTCTTTTCTTACATAACCCCACTTAATGCACTTTTGATATGAAACTTGATCAGTGGCATCAAAGTTTTCTGCTGAAGTGTCAAACATTACCTTTGCCCACTGTCTTTTCTTGTTAGCTTTAAAACACAGTTCACAGGCTGCCGTCGAGAGCTCAGTGACAGATATTAATGGCTGAACATCTGATAGTACAGTTTTGTGTTTGTTTTTGGTTAACATGCTCAAACTCACTCTGAAACGCTTCACTACAACGTACTCATATCCCATTCCCCTGTTTACCTCTATAAATCTTGCTTTGAGCATTCTTATCAGGAACAACTTCACTAATTTGCCTGATTTTACTTATTTACATTTGCAGTTGCACCTGTGTGGTTCTAATTACACCAAACAACAAACCCACCATGTAAAAAACTGTTTTAAAAGCATGCACTTGGCAGCAGTTCCCTCTGTTACTGGTTGTGGCTGTAGAATTTGAGTGATTAATGCCAACAATCTGTCAGAAGATGATGGTCCAATGCCAGAGTTTCTTGGACTGCAGCCGTGGGATGACACACTTTGTTGTATGGTGCGTTCTTTTTGGACAGAGTGATATGTTTTTTGTACCATTTGAAGTTACAGGAAAGTACTGTTCATTTATCATTAATGCGAAACTTAACTTTGGCAGGCTTGGGATTTGGTGAGAGCTAACGTTGAGGGCACAAAAGTCACACTTAATTACACATGAATTAACCGCTGGCAGATAATGTAAAGTGTTTGTCCATGGAAGATTGTTACATGTTGGCCATAGTGCAAAACTTTACCTATTCATCATGTGTTGAAAAGAATACTGACAGAGTTTCTTATATGATTATGAATGGAAGATAACAGCCACATTGGAAGGTGGAAAACAAGGTCACAATGAATGCTTTTTGATGCATTTTTACATAATTAATATTATTAACATGCATTAAATAAGTTACACTAAAGCATGTGATGACCTTGTATTTGTGTGTGTTTTCTTGTCATGTTTTACTATTCATTTTTAACATTTAACCAGTAATAATGAAGCAATATTGGCAGCAAAGGACATAAACATAAGGTATGTAATTTATGCACGAGAGAAACAGTTGACTGAAAGCGATGTCTTATCTGATTATCTGTATGTCATTGTGTACATTGTCTTTTGGAGATAGTCCAAGCCTCCCTTGAATAAAGACATTTGAAAAAGTCATTACTCTGTCAAACCATGAGAGATGTATTATTCAGGATGTTGGGATCATACAGGGGCATATGTAAAGTTAGAAACTACATGTGGAGAAGAATAAATAATTTTCTTTACAATGGTTGCAATTGAATTGGTGAAACTGGTGGCCTCAAAAGTTGAAATTGTAGTTTTTTTGTAACCAGGAAACGTTGCTTGGTTTCATACTTTTCAGGTTGCCATCATCTTAAGGCCTGGCCAGCCAAAACCATGAGCTTTTGCAACATAAAGGAAGTAGGAAGGGCAGGCTCATAAAGCTACCAATGAAGTTTAACGGTTTGGGAAAATATTGCAACATTGAAAGAAGTGTCATTTAATTTATTAATGTTTACTATCACAGACATTTTGGCGTGATGTTAAATATTAAATTATAGGTTGCTTATATAAGCAATTTACCCTGGCAACCTACCAAAACTGATACACTAAGTGAGATAAATGAAGATGGCCCTGTGCACTGGCAAAGATATCCTGACAAATGAGGTCCTTCTGTAACAAACAGCAGAAAAACATGCAGTGGCTTGTTTGAGCTGTGCCTTGAGGGAATTTTAAGGTTCATTGTAACAAGGAAGAAAATGTCTTCAATTGTGCAATAAAATATTACAACTTATTTTCCATCATATGCAGGTATAGTGGTCCTATCATGTGTCTTTAGAAAAACAGCAATTGAGATTAAGGTGCTTACAAAGGGAGGTATATCAATTATGTGGACAATAAATTACTTATTATAGGTAGTCATGTAGGTACTGTAGCGCCATCTAGTGGTAATAGTTTGTGACTGCTGGTCAATTTTCACCAGAGGTTTCCTTTGGTCCACGCACTTGATAGGCCAAGTGTTGCCCCATAATACAATTAAGAAAATGAGACTGCTGAATAGCAATTAATGTGAGGATAACAGTAACAACAATGAGCCCATTTCAGTGTTTGAGATTAAAACATGTATCTTTTATTTTTATTTTATTTTATTTTTTTATTTTTATGCAATAACAATGGCATGTAGATATCTGTGTAATCCCTCAGTCGTCCAGGTCTTCTGCTAATAGCATGCAGCCATACTAGGAAGTAATACTGATTTTTGCAGGATACTCCAACTTATACAGGGCAATTACTGAGTTTATCTATTAGTTAGGTTATTTATAGGTTGAGGTACACTACTGATTTAGCATATGAACAAATGTGCATCTTCATCTTGCAAAAAGAATTTGCGGAAACACTTTTGTCATGAATTCTGTAACCAAAGACTACTGTAAACAAGCGCATTTAAAGTTAGACAACATAGCTACAAAGGACACTAGTTTGGATTTGACTGTTTTACATTTTACGTGCCTCGTGTGGTCAGTGTCAGTGGATCGTTGCTGCAGAGGACACGGTCTCACGCAGGGGCCATGGGGTCAGGTGGAGTTTGTAAACGCAGGCAATGTGCTCACTAGTGCCGCTGAAAACAGTGTGCTGCTCCGGCTGCATTATCTGACTGCGCGGTGGGTTGTGGGTGTGTGAGCGTCGAAGTAAAATGGCGGACTTGGCAAACGAAGGTGAGTAAGTGGCAGCGTGAGAAAAACAATACCAGCGTCCTGCCAGGTTAATCCGTGCTTTTACCGCGACCGCATGATAGATAACACATCAGCAACGCCATTCCCACGTCTTAGAAATTAACTTTTGCTTAATTTTGGCGTCAGGGCTTCCACAGTGCCACAGCGTTAGCAGACAGGCTAATGTGGCTAGCAGCTCGGGTCTGTGTAATATCTGGAATGCTCTGAACGCCCTCGGACATTGGCTTACATTTAATGCTACATTAGCTCTTAGCACCCGGCTATTTATAGGCACTGTATTTTGCTATTTGTGGTAATGTATTATAACTTTGTGAATGTACAAGCAAGCACGCGTAACAATGTAATACAACAGAGCTCGTTGGACAGTGCGTTAACAGCTCCTCTAGAAATGTACAGAATGCAATGTAAAATGTACTCAGCTGGGTCCCACTTTACGTACATTTAGGCGCGTAGCTAAAAGACGTCAGCTAAGCGACTGTTGTGGTTTTCCTAAGTGCACGCACTGTGTCTTTGTCTCTTCTTCTCACATTATTGTCAGCATCCTTACGAGTGCTTATGCGTTTGTTACTGTATTCAGACATGTTCGTGAATGCCTGTCAAAGAAGAAGCCCCTTAAGGGACGTGGAGCGCACAGGCAGCCAAACACTGTAGCCGTTAGCTTAGCCAAAAGAGCAGCCGGTGGCGCCGTCTATTTGCTGGAGCGGGTCAGATGGTGCAGATACTCACTGGTTGACATAAAGCCGGGAACCGTTATGTGCTGGATGAATAAGCACCTACCCGGTAACGTCCGTAAACTAGTGAAAAGTGGAAAATAAAAGATCCTGTAAAATGCATTCAATAAAATAAGTGCAGATTTAATATAGGTCACGTAATGGTTATGGTATTAACACGTTCAATGCACCAGTGCCTTGCCTATTACAGTATAAGATTGATATTTGGTGATGCTCATGCGCTTGTTTTGCATGTGCTATTAGCGTCTGACATTGAGTAGAACTTCATTATGTCACTGTAAACACAAACGCCACCCATTTTATTCACCCATATTTAAAAAAAAAAGCGAACAAAACACACAGATGCAACGCACAGACAACATTTAATAATGCAAAAAATAAATCGGTGTGTATTCAATCGAGACGTGAAGCAGAAAGCCCTGTGCATTGCATTGAGAGAGTTGTCCTCTGTCTGCTCCTTAAGGATTACACACCGCACACAGAGGTGACGGTCTGACGTGAATGACCTGAGCAGACGGAGCGTGCTACCTGCGATTAGCGTCTGCGCCACTTTGTTGTGACGCTCGTTTAAACCCGAGCCGAGCTGTACTGGGCAGAAGATATATGCTATTATTATGATCCAAGGGCACTTCAGAGTAGCCCGCGGCGTCGTTCAGCTTATTTGTTTGAATGGCAAATGATAAGGATGCATACAGAACATGGTCTCTTTCTTTGCACAAGGTGTGTGGGTTTTTTTTTGCCAGCAAACCCGTCATAACAAATGTGAAAGTGCGATATATTGCTACAGAAAAAGATCACGACAAAACGATACTATCGAAATTATGTGGTGTCACTGACATAATGCCCAGAAAGTCCAATAATCCCAGTTAACCCTTTTCTAAATATCATTAAAGACATGAGCTGTGGTAAATAAATGGTATACACGTAGTACTTAGTATTTACAATTAGTCATACATACTACCTATTTAACCCTCTACAGCTCAGATCTTGTACTACCAAAAAACATCACTAATGAAAAAGAAACTGTACACATGTTAAGTATCCGTAAGTACATATTGTTCCAGGTCTATTATATAGTAATTAGCGTGGCCTAAATGCCAAGGGATTGATGATTCAAAAGGCTACATAGATCGTTATTGATCACCCTTTCAATAAGATGTCTTCAGTGTCTTGTTTTTAATTTATTTGTTTTTGCATTGTTTTGCCTGAGAAAAAATGCAAAACAATGCAAGTGTAATGTTTTGCATGAAACTTGGTGAAGTGTGGATCAGTCCAGGACTGTATTTGTTTTGTGGCTGTGGTGCCACTTCCTAATGTAGATCAGCTGTGTTTTGTGTATTGTGTGCTGAGGTGACTAGCCTATATTTTTTTCTTGACAGACAAGCCTGCCATAGCACCTCCTGTGTTTGTGTTTCAAAAAGACAAAACGGCACAGAAGGTAAGTCCCACTGTGCATTTTAGACCCTAATACTGTTCACCAGGAATGCAACAATACTTGAGATGCACCAATCCAGCTTTTTTAGTGCCAATATCGATTTACCTGCTATAGCTTTAAGTATCTGCCAATACCCAATATCAACATTGGTTGATATCGGGTATTGACCAGTGCAGAAACTGAAAACCGCATTTATTTTCTAAAATAATACAAATAAGACAAAAACTGATCCAAATGTGTTATGTAGCTGTTACCTCTCATGTAACTACAGAACAACTTTGTATAAATAAAAATTCAAACAATATGACACAATTGGGCTTATTACATCTATTTATGTCCAACCAGGATATCACTTGATACGATATTAGGAAACTACTGTACGATCCAGCAAATTTTTCAGGATCTGCACCAATATCCAATACCAGTATTGCTCTCAACAAAATATCTAATCTTTCAATATGACCCTCACAACATATGATTAATATGTTTAATAGGTGCATGTTATGCGGTGTTAGATACAGGAAGAAAATGTCTCTCTAAAAACTTAATTCTCCTATATTCAAACAGAGAAGGGACAGTGCGATTCAGTAACGTGTTTTGTTTAATGGTAATTAGCATAAAACTAATAATGGAAATATTATTTTTTGTTCCTCTGAGGCCTAAAATGTATTAAAAGCGTATAAATATTGTGAGCCTAGTATTGAGATGCATATGTAATGTTGAGAAAAAAACAGTAATGTTGCATCTGTACTATTCACATTATTTTTCAACCCATAGAACTGAGTAGATGCATAAACCTATTCATGTTGTGAAATTAAAACCAACTTCTGAATTATTGTTCAATCAGTTCTTGACTTGCGTAATTTTCTTTGCAGCGATCAGCAGATGGCTCCAGTGCAGAAGATGGAGAAGGTAAATTACTTCTCTTTATTATCATACAGGGACAGGGCCCTCAGTTCAGTGTTTGTGTTTTAAAATGAACCAAGAGTCTGAAATAAATTAAAATTGGAAGAAAAAATGCTGATTAAATATTATGATTAAATATTATTTTCTTGTGTTTTTTGTCTTTTATTTGACACTGTTATTTGTGTTTCAGACTCGGACAAAGATGAAGGAAACTATTGCCCTCCAGTGAAAAGGGAGAGGACCTCTTCGTTCCCGCCTCCACACTCTGGTGAGGACACACGCAGGGCCGCTGTTGTGTGGTGGTGCTTTAAATGTCCATTTGTATGCTGAGCGCACTGTCCCTCTCCTACTTTGCAGTTTCCAAGAACAATGTATTCATGCCCTCGAGTTTCAGCCAGTCCCCAACCGGCAACTCTGACTCTGAGCCAGGTGAGCGGCCGGGACCCTTACAGTTGTAGACACTGTTTTCACTGCTGTCTTATCTATATTACTGCTTTTAATGCAATATCTAATATCTTAGCATTTACTTATTGTTAGTAATAGAATTATTGATTGAAATGATGACTGTATTTTAACATAAAGATAAGAATACAAATAATATATTTTGATTTTGATTTCAGTTAGTTTGTCAGACATTTTGTGAAACATTTTAAGGGTCATGTCCACTAAAGAGTACAGAACACAAAGAATTGATAAATAACTACTACTAACAGTATAGTTATAACAGGAAAAATGCATTTGTGAACACTTAAAACAGGTGTTTCTGGTTTAACTTGGTGTTAGCTACTTTTCCCCTTGTCATGTAAAAACGCAACAACAGCAACAGAGGAAACATAAATGTTCCACAGAAATGGCTTTAGAAGACCTAAAACAATTGTATCATTTTATGAAGAATGCTCTGTCTGGGCTTTATTGCCTCTGTGAGAAATGGGTCACAGATCTTGGACAGTGGCTGTTGAAGCGTTAGAAATGACTAAGGATTTATTGGATTTGTCCCCCCTCTCTCTCTCCCTCCCTCTCTACCTACCTCTTTCTCGTTTCTCTCTCTCATCCCCTCTCTCGCTCTGTGTGTCCAGAGGAGAAGCCAACAGGGTTCAGACTGAAACCACCAACCCTCATACACGGACAAGCCCCCAGTTCAGGTACGTCAGCTGTGTGGTCATGGTGCTCATTTAAAGTCTATGAGAGTCTGCACAAAATAATTCACATCCCTCAGGAGTTGTGCTGAAATTGTCTCTTGCTGCTGAGATAAGTTGGTACCAAGGAGTTCGTGACTCAAAATTTGCTCATGCCAGACATGTGACTTATTCATTGGTTTCAGGCATAAGTATTCCTTCCTGATTTAAAGTATCTGGCATGCAATAATGCATTTGAAATCAAAATATTATTAATTAATTAGGGGTGTGCTAAAATATCGATACACCGATATTTATCGATATTATTAAAAGCGATACGGTATCGAATCTTTGTCTCCTAGTATCGATATCGATATTCCCCCCAGACGTTACTCTTTACGGGTGAAGAGAAGCGAGAAGCAAGGGAAACGAAAATGTCAGAAAAAATGTTTCAACCGCCTTCCTCCCTCTAGTTAGAAACATGCGTTAATCAAAAAGCATTTCATTGTGTTTTTTAATCTTCAATAAATGGAAGATAAATGCACCATTTAATGTTGTTTTTTTTTTTTTTGTGAAAATTGGGTTGACCATTTAAGTAAGGTTGAAGGCTTTTATTTTTTTCTGAATCGTATCGTATCGTATCGATTTGAAATATATCGTATCAAATCGAAATGGCACTGTATCAAGATGCGTATCGTATCGTGGACTGTGTATCGAGGTACGTATCGTATCGGCAGCTTCTTGGTGATACCCAGCCCTATCAATTAATTATATCTTTTGAATGGGGAGAGGTCTGCACAAAATCCTTTGAATCGGGAAGGAATCATGTGCTTGAAACCCATGAGTACACCACCTGCGGTCATTGAATCCAGTCCTAATGTAAACAAATGTAAACTGCTCAAATATCAAAACTCTCCCTTTCTTTACTGTCAGCTATGGTGATGACATTTACACAACAGATTACATCATACAAAAGTAGAGCTGCATTTTAAAAAGCAAATGTAACTTTGTTGCTTCGAGTTCTGTTTAAGATGCTAATCAAAGATTAGTATACAGGTCAAATATTATAGATTTTAAACATTTGTGTTCTGTGATGACCACCCCACATTGCATGACATTATTTAGTGAACATACATTGTTGTATAGTGTGAGTGAGCACTGGACTGAGCTGAGCTGTGAGTCGTTGTGTTGCAGGCGTCCCGAGTCAGAAACCCAAGGAGCAACAGCGTAGTGTGCTCCGCCCTGCAGTCCTCCAGGCCCCACCCTCCAAATCACACATAGACTCAAGTACGACTCTCCTCTATCCGCATATAGTCCTTATATTTATTCACTTGTTTCTAAAACGCTCTGATTTATCTATGGTGACGCTGTGTCTGCTGAAGCTAATGAATGTGGCTTGGCTCTTTCTAGATTCCAGTTGTGGAACGAATGGAGTAAAAAAGTCTGAGGAGGCGTCAGCGACATCTCTCTTCCTGAACAACACAGAGCACTTAGGTGGCCAGAACAAGTCACTGGTAAGAACTCAAACACAGTGGACATGTGCAATGCATGTTAAAAGCACTGGGCACATGACCATTTTAAAACGATTCAAATAATCATCTGATTGTTCTGTTTACAACAATTAGTTGAAATAAGATATTTTCTCAACTGGCCAAAAAATAAAGCAGCTGTTTTGTTTTTGGTAACGAGCACTTACCAACACATGTGGTTGAAAGAAATAAATACAAAAATTAGTCAAACCTTTGTAGCAATTATTTATTTTCTGGGAAAAAAATATTGTATGTATTATGTTTATCTCTGGCATTTGTTGGAGCCTATAATTGAATGTTGCAATGTAGTTTTTATTCATTTGACTGCAGCATGCTCAGTACTTGTTTATGAGGAAGTATCATTCAGTGCAAGTTGAATGCATCTGAAATCGCTACTTTCAAACACAGGAAACTGCCAGATATCACAGTTTTATTTTCACAGGCGCATTAGACACAAGCTGCTGCTGTGTGCTGTTTATGACCGGCTCTGGTTTCATTTCCAGAAACATGAAAACGAGGAAGACGGAGCGAGTAGTAACAAAGAGGGAGGTGGAGCCGACAAGAGCTCAGATGTAGCAATATCTTTTGTGTTCGGTCAAAATATCAAAGACAGAGCTAAGGTACGTGGATTGGTCTTATTTTTATTTCATTGTGTTGCAGGGTATAGCCAACAACCTTACAATACACTTATGTACACAATATGTATTATCCATAGAAACTGTGGTGACTATTGTGATAAAGTTCAGGGTAATTAGTAGATTATTATTAGATTATTAGTAGAACAAAAGTTCACCTGTGAAAATTTTGACCTAACTGTTTCCATCAATCTCTGGAACAGCCTTTGCACGATTGCATGCATTATCAAGGTGTAGCTCACAAATGATTCTTGTTCTGTCACAATATCAAATTCTGGTTACTATTATTCTGAGAAGAAACATTACGTAAACCTATTCATGTTTTTCTCCTCTGGGTGAAATGTTATTTAGAACAACCTTATCCATGGTTTAATCTCATTTTAGACTAATTTAACTGCTCAGAAATCCAAATATTATCTTATGTGGTACTTGGTGTGAAAAGTCTGAGAACCCTTGATTTAATACATTACCAGTCCCCTAATCTGTGACCTGCTTTATGATAGCTTTGTGAATGACAAAGTAAAGTTAATGTGATATAAGCAGACAGAAAAAAGGCACTTTACATGTATGGTTACTGTCTACTGGACCTTGAAATGGCTTAATATTTGCTTCTAAAATTCATAAAAAGTTATATAATACAAATATGACCTAGAAAATCACAAATATTAAACTAAATAATCTTATATATATCTTATATATATATATATATATATAATATATATATATATATATATATATATATCGCGGATACAAGCGGCCGAAATGAGTTTCCTCCGCAGAGTGGCTGGGCGCACCCTTAGAGACAGGGGTGAGGAGCTCAGTCACACGGGAGGAGCTCGGAGTAGAGCCGCTGCTCCTTCACGTCGAGAGGAACCAGCTGAGGTGGCTCGGGCATCTGCTTAGGATGCCTCCTGGACGCCTCCCTAGGGAGGTGTTCTGGGCATGTCCCACCGGGAGGAGGCCCCGAGGAAGACCCAGGACACGCTGGAGGGATTATGTCTCTCGGCTGGCCTGGGAACGCCTTGGGGTCCCACCGGAGGAGCTGGAGGACGTGTCTGGGGTGAGGGAAGTCTGGGAGTCCCTGCTAGACTGCTGCCCCCCCGCGACCCGGCCCCGGATAAGCGGAAGAAAATGGATGGATGGATGGATAAAATATATATATATATTATATATATATATATATATATAATATATATATATGTGTGTATATATATAGTGTGTGTATATATATGTGTGTGTATATATATGTGTATATATATATATATATATATATATATATGTATATATATATATATGTATATATATATATATATATATATATGTATATATATATATGTATATATATGTATATGTATATATATATATGTATATATATATATATGTATATATATATAAAATATATGTATATATATGTATATATATATATAAATATATGTATGTATATATATGTATATATGTATGTATAGACACATATACATACACACTTCACTCCTCGATAGTCTCAAGTGTACAAAAGATAAAACAAAAAATCAAAAATAAAAGCAGCAAAGGAGTATTGAAGAGTAAAGCAGTTCATGTTAGTCTAAAATACCTGTTAACTTTAAAACTAAATGGCGACATGAGGTGGAACTGAGCATTTTGAGCATTGAGGATGTAGACAGCCTAATAATCCAGGATTACTCAAACATGTATGAAGAAAACAAAACATTTTTTGAGGAGATAACTGCATTCTACTATGGCTAAATCTCACAAGAGTCAGTCATGCGTAATGTAGGATCTTTTAAACACTGTCCTATTTTATTGTCTGCTTTTTTAAAAAAAAATGTTGCATATTGCCTGATGGTACTGTAGTTAAAAAGGCGATCTTGCTTTGCTTTCGAATCAGTAATTGATGTTGACTTATTTGTGTCAGTGCTTTTGTTTTTTTCCACTTGTGTCTGATTATGTAACTTTTCTGTGTTGCATAAAAGCATTAGAAATTCACCTCACCTCTCTTTTGCTTCTCCCTGCAGCTTGAAGAAAACAGTACAGATGACAAGTCAAAGGATAGCGCTTCATCGGACTCTCAATCGGAGAGCACTAATTATTTTTTACAGTACATCTCTACCCCAAGGTAATACTAGGCCGAAATGGTGCCCTCTATTTTCCAAGTATTTTTAGCAAGTCTCAGTGCAGATCTTTGAGTAATTTATCTTCCTTTGCTTCCCAGTTCAAAAAACGCTGCAAACAGTACAGATGGTGGTGCAAAATTTGTTTTTGGGCAGAACATGTCTGATCGAGTTTTGGTGAGTGCAAACCAGGAGAATGAATGGGGTTAGAAGTGAATTTGTTTATGTGTGAGTGAGCAGGTATTTCTCACATTGTGGGCATGGGGCTAAAATCTATACACACTCAATTTATGGGAACCGGCCTCCCTTATGGGGACAAAACGGGCTCTTCACACTACATGATTACCATACTCCATACAACTGTTTAACAACTCACCCTGATGTAATAGAAAAACTTGTCATGTGTCATGTCAAAGCTACCATTTTCTTTTTTGCACTGTATCTCTTTACCCAATCTACATAGCCAAGATATATTTATTATTTACTGTAGTTGATTTTTTTAGGGTTTTTGATTTGATTTTATATTTTAATATTTGACATACATATACTTTTGTTTCGTTGTTACTTTAATTTCGAATTTTATGTTTACAAATCAGTTCCCTGTTTGTATAGTATATTTAAATCCTTAATTATTCACAAACATGAATAAAGTTCATATATGGGTAAAGTTACGATTAGGGTTTAGTAGTATAGTAGTAGTGGTCTGTCTCCAGGACATGTAATGTCCCCATAAAACATGTAAATCCAACATGTGTGTGTGTTTCCAGAGTCCACCAAAAGGAGAGTCGGCAGCTGAAGAGACAAAAGAGGCTCCAGACGCTTCACCCTCAGAGCCCTCGTCACAAGAAAACACGCCAGAGAAGGGTAACCACACACAAGCACTGATGGTTTAAAACTATGCTCAACGGTAGCAACATCTGTGTTTTCATGTTTGATTTTTGGTAAATGTTGAATTGATTTAGTATTGTAGCATTTTGTTGTTTAGCCACATTGTATGAGCTGTTGCTTGGATTGGCTGGAAGAAGCCTCCCTGTTTCCAATCAGCTACAAATGCTCCCTCAAGATTCCCTTCTCTTAGTCAAGAGCCATTCCAGATTTGAGAGCACTATTATAAATTTGCCTGAATCCAGAATACACAGAATAGATGTCAGTCTGGTCACTGGTGAATCTCCCAATTTTCAGATGGGTGTGATCAACAGGTGGATTAGCCAATCAGTGACACACATTGGTCCGCCCTCCAGTGCCTTGGTGACTGTAGAAATGTGTAAAATATCTTCATTTAGCAAAGACGGTTCAGCTGTGATTAAGCCCCAAGGGAACGCTGATTATTTTAGATCATGTTTGGAAAGATGGAGGTCTGTATACCATTAGCAAGCTGCAATAAGAGTAACAGATGCTTAGAATTTTAACTAACATGACTGTGATGTTTAATCATAGACTGTATAAATGGACATGGTTAACGTGCTAGCCACCACATTCCAAATAAGAGGTGAGCAAGGGCGCAAAGTGGTACCTTCAGTTCTGGTTGCAATTGACTTCTATTGAAAGCCGTCACCCCTCTCTCTGTAACTGCTGTTGTCAGGCTCGTCATTTATTCAACCTGCTCTACATGATCCCGGGGTTTTTATTTCACCATTTTGTCCCTAAATGCAGATATGAACAATAATAACAGACCAATCCGGTGCTTGCTTTCCTTGAGGTTGCTCCTGTTAGCATTAGCCACAGGTTGGTTGACAGCCTCATTGCTAAGTACCCCTTCCCTACCAAACCAGTGGTGCGAGCGGGAAGGGGAATGTAACTCCAACAGTCTTGCTCCTGATTGGCTCTGTGGTTTCGTGCTCGGATTTCCAAATATGGTCCCTGGTTGCAGATTTGCTGCTATAACTGCTAGCTTGAGCTATTGTTGACATCACACTCCCTCAGTCCACTTCTATTATACAGTCTATGTGTTTAACGTGTTTATCTAGGTAAAATATACAACATAATTGAGTATGTAGAAACTAGAAGCAAAGGGTTGATGTTAGTTCTAACTATGACTATATTATGTGCAACTTCTCCCCTTAAAATGCCTGGAGTTCCAGTTGCATTAAGAGGGTGTTTTGAGATATGGGAGTTTGGTATTCAAATGAGCTCAACTGATAAGTGGAGAGGTTTGTTCCAGATAAGAATCCTAAAATACAAATTTACAATTAAACAAGAACTTGGTTGACATTGGACAGCCGAAAACCAGATGTTGTGCAGCCATGAATGCAAAGAGAGTTTTAGAAGTTATCCTGCCACTTCATACCAACTTTTCTCTACAGGTTAATTTTGACTGTAAATAAGTAATTGTGTGAAATGAAGGGATTTCAGTTATGAGCCATAATCAAGTAGCTCACTCTATATATTTATATTGCACTTAAATATAGAGAGATTTGAGTTGCACATTTAGATGATTGAAAGGCTAAATTCTGATTTGTCCTTGTCGTGCGTGTGCAGCGAACAACGCATCGGAGTCATTGGAGGAATCCGCAGCAGCATACACCAAAGCCACAGCCAAGAAGTGCGTCTTAGAGAAAGTGGAGGTCAAGACCGGAGAGGAATCAGAAAGCAATGTTTTACAGGTAAATTCTGCTTTGTAGGGATGTACATCTCGTACCACAAGATCACACGAGACAGAATTAACACAGGATTGTGAACACATGAGGAAGATTACCCTTTTTTATTCAATCCAAATGAAAACACATGGGAAAAAAAGTCTCGAGATAAAGTGCTCAAAAGTTGCATTCTTGAGAAGCTGTAATTAAAAAAAAAAATCATCAAAAATGCTATAATGAAAAATTGTGAACCGAACTGCACAATTTATTTATTATAATGTCAATGTTATAACCCACATTGGTCCGCCATCCAGTGCCTTGGTGACTAAATTCATAATGGTTTCAGGCAACTAGATGGTCTATTTGTTATTATGGGGCTCTGGGATTGAAAAGTGGAACTTTCATCTAGTTTCCACTTCTTCCTTTCAATCATTTACTTTTTCTTGTTTGATGAAAATCTCTTAGCAAAATGTATGTAATTTTAGTCATTGTGATGACTTTTTATTTACATTTGGTCATAGAGAAAATATTTGAGTACTCCAAAAACAACATAATTTTTGTGCGGATAATGTAAGATGAAATGGGGTTAATTTCTCTCACCTCCTCTTCTCAGATGCAGTGCAAGTTATACGTGTTTGAGAAGACCGCGCAGACATGGATAGAGCGAGGGCGAGGGTTACTGCGGCTCAACGACATGGCATCAACAGAAGATGGGGCGTTACAGTCACGTCTCGGTAAGGACGGCCACACAGCACTGCGGGAATCCAAAACATTATTCATTCTTATTTTGTTTTAGATTTTATTCAGATTTCTAACAAGGATAATGAGGTGTGCCTTAACCTTCTTTATGTCCAAATAAAAATGTCTTTCAGTATTAATTTCTTACATAAATGGCAATGATTAAATATCTGTATAATTTAACAGTTTCTTCCTCCAAACCACATGCTTTTACTGACCTTTCAATTAAAAAAACAAATCACTAACAGTTAGAAATGACTAAATCTCAGCCTTGATTAAAAATAAAGTTCAATTACACAGCTCAATATACCAATGTTTTTGTTACTTTCACAAAATCCACATATGACACAAGGGTGGCAGGATCACTATAGCAACAACACATCGTCATTAGGACAAATCTATCCTGTCTCAAGTTCCTCATTAGTGGGTGAACAGTCAAGCGCTTGGTGTGTTCTGTCACCAAATTATGTCTGAGGGCTTTTCAAAAGCTAATCCAAGCATAGACGGTCTAGCCTCGTAGTCTGTATCAGCATAACTACACAGGAATGTTGTATTTCATATTGGTTATCCATGAATTTCAGAATGATACATTTGGACCATTGCAATAGCAATTTAAAACTATAGCATATGATATCTGTTTGATATCTTCTGTAATGGGAAAAAGTTTTCAAAATGTTGCATATAACAGGAAGCTGAAACCCTTGAATGTGTGCAGACATTGGTAAAAATAGGACATATAGCAAAAAAACGTGTCAGCATTACTGTACAGATATAATTCATACTTGACCTGTATTGCTGCAGTGATGAGGACACAGGGCAGTCTACGACTCATCCTGAACACAAAGCTGTGGGCGCAGATGCAGGTGGACAAGGCCAGTGAGAAGAGCGTCCGAATCACTGCCATGGACACAGAGGACCAGGGAGTCAAGGTCTTCCTAATATCGGTAAGTGCTGCTTCACCAATGACTAACATGCTCTTTTATAGACAAACTATAGAGTCGACAAAGTACATTTGGAATGGGTCCTGAGATGTAATGTCCTGGAACACTAGAGGGAGCCATTTAACAACAACCTTTGGACAAGTATTCTCACAACTGCTCAGTGAATATTATAGTTATCCATTTAATCAAAGTGCATATTTTATTTAATTGCTTTATGTACATTTGCTGGTGCAGAGTCTGTGGTTTGGAATGTTCCACAGTATGGCATTAAATTCATCTATCTCTATGGAGACTACCAGGTGAAGCCACCGGGCCAAAATACAGATCACTTTCTGTGAAGTGGCTGCTCCACTCGCAATAAGAATGTGTGTTTTTTAAGTTTTTAAGTATTCATTGCAATAAAAACGCATCAGGTGAATACGTTTAAGAAAAAAATTGTTCAATGCCATACTGTGAAACATTACTACCCATCACCACCACAAAAGTTATAGTGCATCTTTACTATTCAGATGTTTGTTTGTTTTTATGCTGAATTAAACTCTTGTATTCATGTATTTTGATATTGTGAGTAGTGTCTTCTGAATAGTTTATTATAGACAGTACTGAGTCTTTTGTTCCTCTGCCCCCTCCCTTCAGGGCAGCTCTAAAGACATTGGTCAGCTGGCAGCGGCACTGCATCACCGGATCCTAGCTCTAAAGAGCAAAGCAGAGCAGGAGCCTGAGGTCCCGGCTGTGACTGTCCCAGAGCCAGATATCCCCCAATCCAACGAGGAAGACAGCGATGAGGAAGAGTCCGCCAACGCAACAGCCTCCACCACAGCAACCAGTCAGTACCACTTTAACACTAAACCAGACACTGATGTTGCATATGAAACATGTAGTGGTTAGTCATTGTACAGGTTTGTAGTGTTGATGGAAGTATTTTAATTTGCTATTAGATGCACATACAAAAATACTGCATTATACAGTAAAAAAAAAAAAAAAAAAAAAAAAATATATATATATATATATATATATATATATATATATATATATATATATATATATATATATATATATATATATATATATATATATATATATATATATATATATATATATATATATATATATATATATATATATATATATATATATATATATATATTATAAAAATAAGGTTTTGATTTTTACCAATTTAAGAGTAAGTAAAGGCATAGCTGTCAATCCTTTTTTTCAGAGTGATGAAAAATTTGCCTTGTTGCAACAGTGATTAAGATTTCAAAAAATGTTTTGAATGGGGAAATGTTTCCTGGAAGCTGAAACCTGTTAATATGTATGGCACTACTGTCAAATTTACCGTAATTTCCGGACTATAAGCCGCTGCTTTTTTTCTACAATTTAAAAACTGTGGCTTATAGTACAGTGTGGCGTATTCTTTTTTTTTTTCGTAAGATATACAGTCGTCCCTCATTTATTACATTCCAAAAATAACCCGCGATAAATGAAATCCGTGAAGTAGAAAACTTTTTTTTTTAACAATTATTCTATATGTTTTGCGGCTGCAGGTGTATTTCTCAGTTCCTCTGTCCCCACCTCTTCGTCCTGGTGCTGCTCCGCTGTAATGTCTCGTAATTTTCTTTTTCCTGCAGTCACTGATCCACAAACTAAAGCGGACTCCATCTGCATGATTACAACCCTTTTTGCATCCTTGTTAAAACTTATTTTCCTCCTTCTTTATGTTGTTTCATATGTAAAGTCTCTGTGGACGCGCGTCTTGGCTGCGCTGCGTTCCTGCGGCGCATTTTCAAGCATCAGAGACGCCACAGAGCTAATCACCTCTGTTGATGGGTTTTATGTAATAAATACACTGAAGTCACTTTCTCAACCTGGTCTGCAGCGTTCACAGAGACACAGGGAAAACAAAACATCCAAAGGCACTCATAGACCGCAACGGACGCTCTGGACGCACAACGTGCGTCGGGGGCATTTGTCCTCAAATGCAAAGGTGTCCAATACAATCTTGAAGTGTTTCAGAGTCACGCTGCAGCATCGAACGTTTTGGTAAATTTGGCTGAACGCATTCTGTCCTGTACAGGAGACACGACACCTCCTTTAGCCAATCAGGACGCAGAACACGCGCCTTCATACACTGTAAAAAAAGCATGCAAAATTGCACAAAAAAATAAATCCACGAAATGTGAACCGCGCTATAGCGAGGGACCACTGTAATGAACGTTTTTGAGCTAATTTTTCATATTACTAAGTGGGATACCTGCGGCTTAAAATCCAGTGTGGCTTGTACAAGTACAAAATTGATTTTCTTTCTCAAATTAAAGCATGCGGCTTTTAATCATGTGTGCTCTGTAATCCGGAATTTACGGTATATAGTATTTTATCATTTTTGCCTCTAAAACATAAAGATACCCATTGATTTCTAAACAACAACAGATTCACATTTTTTCCTGAATAGAAATGGTGAAAGGTGATTTGCACTGGATGAGATCTGTTTGAAGTGGATTTTTTGACACTTGTTTGCGCTGCCCAGGTACTTCAGAGGGCACGGAGGGCCAGGCGGCGGGGAGCACATAGCACCTCTCTGGGACAGCCTGTAACTGCTGCTGAGGAGGCATTTTACTGTTGGCATCTCCATGGACACCCCTTTGACCAACATGGGTCCCACAGACCAGTACTTTTGGATATTAGAAAACTAGCTCCAGGAATAACCCCTTTGTGCCGGAGTGTCTCACCCAACTTTGTGCAGTCCATCTTCTCTGCGTAACCTCTGGAGTCGTCTCTTCCCTCCCAACTGTTTCTGTTATTTTTTTTATTTTTGTTTTTTTCGTTTGGTTTTCCCGCTCTTTTCCTCCTCCCCAATAGCAAAAATAAAGACTTCAAAGCTTTGGTTTGGGACTTTTCTGCTCATCATATTGATGAGTGTAAGGGTGTTTCCTCTACATTTTAAAGTATGGCACATGTTAAAGACTGCAGTTTCTACTTTGGGACCTTTTTACTCATTTGCCCGGAGCCTCTGGAGTCACCGTCCAGAGAAGTTATCATTGTATTCGACTAGTCCTCTGTCCACTGTACCCCACCCGTGCCCACCCTCTGTGCGTTTAGGTTTAATGGCAAATGTAACTTTATTTTTGCCTGTCATTTATTCATCGAGGCGTCAAAACATATGTGCTGTTTCTAATGGCTATAGCCGAGACCACTCAAGTTGTCATTAATAGCAGTTTCTTATATTTCCTATTGACCTATATTATAGTGAATAAAAGACTGAGACAATGCAGTTCTAATGTGAGTTTATGAGAACAAAAGGGCAGAGGGTCACCTCCAATTTTCTCTAAATTAATGTTTGTCAATCTTTTGTTTTTGTTTTTTTCTTTTTTTGTTTTTTTTTTTACTTTTTTTTTTGTTTTTTTTTATATCAAGAAATAACTCATCAGTCTTCATTTTGCATGTAACTTTCTTTTCAGGGTTTATTGTGTTCATGCATATTTTTATTTGAAGTATAAAATCTTTTGTCCATTTAGAATTGGAAAAATGTGTTGGAAATGAAGGCTTGACTTCATGTGTGGATAATTTGAGTGAAAACTGTAACCCCCCCTTTGAATGTCATGTACATTTGAATATATCATTTAATAGAGCACCATGTTTTCTCATCTCCCTCCGCTGCCCCCCCTTTACAAAATAAACCATTTCGACTCACCCCTGACAAGTTCCTTCTCAACAAATTCAAACTCATCAGCCAAAAATATGCATTATGCAAATGGCAGAGATGTGGATCCTGTGTCATATTTTGCCTTTATAGCTTTTAGTCAATAGACTTGTACATCCCTCATTTTTATTTTCATAACAAGTCGCTCTGGATGAACTTAGGCTGTGTATACCACTGCTTGAAGACTGGGGCAATATCACACAAACAATTGAATGGTCTGGTAATTTTAGTTAAACTTTTGTCTAGTAACATATTAGACCTGAATTATATCCAAAATGGTAAGATTAAAATTAATCGCTTAAATTCTGAGTTTTGCCTTTACTAGTAAAACGTAAGGGTCAATGTACCACATTCATTAAATGGTAAAAAAAAAAAAAAAATGGTGTGGTTGACTTCTGTAAAATTGTCCAGTGTGGCTATTTTTTTATATTCTAATGTGACACTGCATTGCAACCTGTCCCACTTTTTAGTCTCTATAAAGGACTTTGAAGACCTGCTAACCCACACAAATGATTTAAACAAGGAAGTGGTGACAAACCTACAGAGAGATTGGATCAAATGTCAGGAATTGAACCTTATTGGCAAAATTTGCAGTTTTTTTTTTTTTTTTTAAACTTAGCAGGCTAAACATCCATAAAAATGCATTGGTCAAAATAAAAAGGAAACGACATATATCCACTCATGTCACATTTCCTTTGGGTGAATTTTACTTGAGTTGTTGGCATCTTAAATCTCCATTGATTTAACATGAGGTTCTCTATATACAGGTGGTGCAGAATTTTACTAAAAACGTGTCAATAAGCAAACCATTTACCTCTACTATTTGATTTGACATTTCAAGTGAAGTAAAATGCCATTAAGTTTTACTTAATGTCACAGTTGGCATCCCAAGTCAGTTTCTTTGTTATTTTAGGGGTCCTCGGTTTGGGAACCCCTGTACTTTGAATCTTTTGGGGGGTTTTCACCTGCATGTTGCCATGGAGATGTTATATATTGACTGAATTGTCCGTTTAACATCAGACTTACAGATATATTTTGCATTTATTGAAGTACAGGTGTTTTTGTTGCCAGAAACGTGTGCATTCTTGATGTAAGCAGGCTTGCTTCTCCACAGATTTGAACTGTAACTTGACCTTGTAGTGCCCCCTGCTTCTGTCCATGATGGAACTGTTTAATAGTGTGTGGAATATATCAGGCAAAACAATAACATCTCCATAGAGCAAAGAATTAGGGACTCTCAAACAGATAGTTAGCCAATAGTTTGCCTTAATTTTGTGTTTATGAACTACCAAGGGCCAAGCGCAGTGCCTTGTGGTACAACACCTAATGTAATTCCTCAGTCTGCATTAAAACTCATAATCATCTAAAATAAATTAAATAATAAAAGTTCCAGCTTGTTAGGCAACGATTTAGCCTTACAAATCATCCTCTGTGTTTTAGTATGCACAAGTTGGATCACACCTGCAGTCTGTTGTGTTTGACATCCCCAGCCCGTCCAGGTATCTACCCCACATCTTTTACAATTTACGATCCACACCAGCCGCAAGGTCGTAAATATTTTATTAAGGCAGCCATCTTTCACCCGAACCTACTTGCACTCCCAAATATCTTATCTTTCTCATCATACAGTCTCGATTCACTTTCTCAGACATTAAAGAGGTAATATGTAACCTTTCTGGTGGGGGGGTCTGCTGCCTGATTATTTCCAAAGTGTTGCTAGGGCTTTTCCTGCAATGTTTTACAGATGTTTAGGGTGTTAAAAGTACCTTAAAGAGGGCTTATTTTACTTCTATTGAATGTTAACTGCTAACAAGTGACAAATTTAGATCACCATGTTACCTTTTATTGTATTGAAAATGCTATATTCACCAGAAACAATGTATTAATGTTGAGTCTTCCCTCCCTTTGCTCGCTGCTCTTAGTCACTCCTCCTTCAGAGCACTATCACAATACAATCAGCATGCATTCCCCTTATGAAACTACTGCACATTGCATTAGATTGTTGTGTACAGTTATGTATAGGGCTGGCTATCACCAAGAAGCTGCCGATACGATACGTACGTACCTCGATACACAGTCCACGATACGATACATATCTCGATACAGTGACATTTCGATACAATACGATTCGATACAATATATTTCAAATCGATACGATACGATTCAGAAAAAAAAAAAAGGCCTTCAACCTTAAATGGTCAACCCAATTTTCAAAAACAAAAAAAAAAAAACATTAAATGGTGCATTTATCTTCCATTTATTGAAGATTAAAAAACACAATGAAGTGCTTTTTGATTAATGCATGTTTCTAACTAGAGGGAGGAAGGCGGTTGAAACATTTTTTCTGACATTTTGGTTTCTCTTGCTTCTCGCTTCTCTTCACCTGTAAAGAGTAACGTCTGGGGGGAATATCGATATCGATACTAGGAAACAAAGAATCGATACCGTATCGATTTTAATAATATCTATACATATCGGTGTATCGATATTTTAGCACACCCCTAGTTATGTATCATGTTTGTATATTTATGGAGGAGAGCAGCATGTGAGAGCTGGGGCGGTGTAGGCTTGTGGGGCTGAGCTTTGCATGAAATCGTACTGCTAAATGTAAGGAGGGTTTGAATAGGGGCCCAGAGAGGTCGCTAAATTACTGAACATACATGGATGAAATCTAAAACAACTTCGGGCATGGTTTTTAGTTAAAAAAAAAGGCATTTATCTTAAATGGGGTCACCTCTCTACAGATCTGACCAGTAACTTGTCTGGTGACCTGCTTGTCTCCATTGTGACAGATGGGTTTGATGTTATACTGTGAAACATTCTAGGCAAAGCAATACCACCTCAATTGAAACAAGCATGTGGTAGACTGTATAAGAAAAGTTATGTAGAGCATGTTTTAAAATCAACCACAAATCAAATCTAGGTATAACAGTTTTTACAATTTTTCAAGTTAAGATTTATTTCCCTTTGCCTCATCCAATATCTTTCCCCAGTGTGGTGCACTGCAGACAGTTACATGCATTTTGCCACAGCTCAAAGACAGATTTTTATCACTTTGACTTACGGCCATTGGAAGATAACTCTGAACTGTTACTAGAGAAACAAAGTACACCACAAAGTCATTTATTCTGGGTAGACTTCATTATACTGTATGTTTAAAATGTAATGAGTGAACTATGAAAAGTTAAAGGTGTAACTTTTCAGGAGGAGGGTCTGCCATCAGCTTGTCTCCATGACGATGTTATTGCTTTGCCAGGAATGTTCCAGTACAGTATGGTGTTAAACTTGTATAACATGCATTTAAACAATTAGATGATGATGTTTATATTGCTTCAAAATACATAGGAAAAGATGCATTTTTATTGGCACCTCTGCAAAGCTCTGAACTGTAACTTGGCCTATTGGCATCAGCTGCTTGTTTCCATGGAGATAGATATGTTTTATGCCATACCGTGGAACATTCCAGGCAAAGCAATATTGTGTTCATGGAAACAAGTTGATGGAAATTACATAGTTTCACTTTAAATGTTGTAGCTCTGTGTTTCCCAAATGGAGCAGAAGGATCCAAAAGTGAGTGAATAGTTATGCAAGACCACAACACAAGTCAACAATTCACTAGTGCTGTTATCCTACAATTAATGCACAAATTCAGTGGTGCAGTTATATTTAAAATGAACTACAGAAACAAAAATACATGAACATAGGAGCAGAATGTAACTTAGACCTGTGCTGCATGTTAAGAACTGCTAAAGTGGGCTTTTAAAAAATGTATTTATGTGATTTGTCCAACTTATACCCAGACTTTAAGCTGCAGCCAGGTGTTTGTGATGAGAAACACCTGGCTGCAATCAGGCCAGTCCTGCGTGATTTCACCAACTTCTTGGAAGTGCAGAAGTGACTGGAGGCAGCACAGATTTTAAGCGTTTTTGAACAAAAAGCTACTAATTTAGCTAGATTGCACTAAAATGGCTAAAAAATGACTAGGAACAGTACATAATGCTATTAAAACACCATATACCGTACATAGTTTAGTAGTTTAGTTTCACTCTTGGGATTTTGTGTTTTGATGTACATGTTTAGTGCAGATACACATTTAGTTTAGGGATAAAATATCTAAAGAAATACCGGTAAAGAGCCATAAAAATTCACTGATGAAAAACGTAGTGCATAATCCATTATAGTTTACTTTAAACTTTACTGTCCCTTTGTGCTGGGAGGGTTTGCAGCAGTATGTGTAAATCGTCTAATTAACAGAAAAAACAAGTCGATATTAGTTCAAACTTATATTTGAACAACACACTATAACATTTCTAGTGTAATTAATAAATGATTGAAAGTAAAACTGGACACAACAAAAAGACCAGTTGGACACATTTGATCAGCTGAACTTAAACTTAAAAGACGATGTCAGGCTTCTGACTCTCCCCGCTTTAGTAAAGTCATATGAATAAATCAAACCATAAATATGCCACCTCTCCCGTCGATAAGTATCCAATCAATCCATGAATTCTGTTTGATGGCCTTTTTGGCATCATTATACATTTGATAATGGATGAAAAGTAATTTGCCTTGACCTGTTTGTGTGAGTCATGTCACAAGAACAAGTTACAAACAGATTTCCCCACATTCTGAAAAGTCACGTTAGTGTATTTTTGGTTAATAATGCTATTAAAGGCAATGCATCTGATTTTTACTTTAAAATGGGAAACAGTACTAGTTCATGTTAATCTGTAGAGGTCCAAAGTTATTCCTTACTTTCCTTATGAATTAACAGTAAAGCTGACAACAATTAGCATGCTGCGGCACACTTCCTGATTCTCTTTATAATTAGATGCAGACAGAACTCAGCTGACTTATTTTGACCTCAAGAGCTGCTCATACAATATATCTGTACTGTTGCAAATTTTGGTTAACTTTTATGCAACTACATTTGAGCCCTATTTTTAGTGACATTTATCAAAAAGGAGGCTGAATTTGTCCATTAGAGGTACAGACCTATCACTCCCTGATTAGGCTCATAAGAATACAAAAGCTCTTCTTTTGCCATTACCATAAAATATATTTTCAAATTCACCTGTTCATTATTCTGTAACCATATTGTTTGTATTAAGCCCCCTTGAATCAAGAAATGGCACTGAACTTGACCCAAAACATATATTTTCATAACACTGTGACTTCAACGTGTTAACCTTTGTAAATTCAGATACTAAGAAAGACTGAAGAAAAATAGGGTCAACATTGTTACTGGATTCTTGAATTTGGGCCAAAAGACCTGTACTTGTCTGCATTCCTCTGATTAAACATGCTTTAGGTGCACTGATATATGTATGTTGATGTAAAACATCCTACATCCTTCAAGTCCAACACCTCTGTCGGGCCTCCACAGTGTTATCACGTGAAAGGAACATTTGTCAGACTGTCTGCTACTATTAAGGTTTGCTGCACTGAACACTTCCTGGTCAATTTTTTGTAGTAAAAATATACGATGCAACTTGTAATTTTCTGGCTTATAATTGTTAAGAATAAAATTGAAGAAGATGATAAATATAATCACTTAGCTGAAATATATATTTCTATTGCACAAAAACAACACAGCTGACCAGAGTGCAGTACACAACAATAATTATAGACACAGACAGTACAATAGTACTCTTACAACTATTTACTACAACCACCAACTTATTAATACTGCTAAGTACCACAGTCAAACAAGATCTCTTTTAGGGGACGAAGCCAAGAAGTATATTTGCAAACTTACATTTACAAATGCAAGGAATAAATTAAATACAACAATATAAAGTGCATTTATTTATTATTAGGAAATGGTCATGAACTATAGTACACATACTTTTTTGTTTTCATCTAACAGACCAGTTTTCTCATTTACCTTGTGTAATAGTTCTGCCTGTTTGTTTATCCCCATCCAGCTCCATATTCTGGTCCTTCTTTTGTTACCTCCCTGTTTTCGATGTAGCTGCCTCTTATTTTGCCAATCAGCCCAGGGTAGACTATATATACTCCCTCAGTTCAGTCAGTTGTTAGATCGTTGACTTGTAAAAAGCAACTCTCAAGCTTGTCTGAAATTATCTGTTTGCATTTCTGCAAAGCTGTACGTGTGTTTCTCCCTGTTTGAGTCCCTGTTCCTGAGCTTATTTCCCCAGCCTGTTCCCCTTATTGTATTCCCAGTGTTGGATGAGATTTTTGTTGAAATTGAATAAGACATGATTCCTCAGTTGTTGTTTGCCTGATTACCCATATTCTGAACTCTCTGTTTGAAGGACACTTTCAGTTATATTTATTAAGACTTTTGGCTGCACTCTGTGTTGCATTTGAGTCAAATTCACCTGCGTGACACCTTGACATGTTTCGACTACTTGTCTGTAGTCATCATCAGAAGATGTTGCTGCCATGTGACATGTCTTTTCAGGTGATTTACACAGTCTTAGGCCGGTCTTCCTTCTGGGAGAGGAAGAACAACAGCGCCCTCTACAGTCCACATTCTTCAGAACAGTATCCCAAGGGTGGGAAAGCAAGAACTCCCCCTCACGGGGGTTTAAGGTTTTATGCCCTCTGTTATCCAGCAATGGTGTTTATTGTCCTCTGTACCAATAACTCTGGCTTTGTCCCAGAGGAGAATAAACACCATGCATGTATTCTCACTGTGAGCAGGGTCACTTCTTCACAGATCTGACTTGTAACTTGGCCTCATGGCATCACCTGTTTGTCTCCATAAGTTTAATACTGTGGTTCCTGGTGAATCTTACATTTTGATAGCTCAACTCCCCAGGGGTATTTGGACCACCCTTTGGACATTTGACTAAAGTCCATTATATTACCTGAATAATGACATCACCACAACTTGTCTCTTTGGAATTTTCTTACCGAGAAATATTGAGAAATACCTCTAAGTCACGTACATTCATTCAGTCACGTGATTCATTGGAAGTATAGGATTATGTCGTTTGATTGCTGTATTTGTCATATGTTGCATAGTAACATTAGTGTTTCGGCCCCTCCCTGTGTGCTCAGGATTAGTGCACAGCCTTTTGGAGAACAGTAACAACATAATCACTGACTATTGTATGGACCATGGAGGATACGTGACCCTGGAGTAAAGACTCAAAATATGTCATCAAAACACCCAAGAAAAACAAATGGTAACCTCTTCCGCATCGGGTTTGTCTGGACAGTGAATATCAGAAATGAAAGTTTGAAGTAGTCACAAGTGATGCTGCGTGAGTCCAAATGTTATTATTATTAAATTATTTTGTGAGATAATACCATTTTTAAATTGCCATTATTACGATTATTAGTCAGTTATCATGCACAATACAGGGGAAAAAAAAACAAAATTCAGGAAAGTGATGCCCATTACTGCTCCTGACAGGTTGCCCCAGCGGCTTTGAAGGGTGGGTCAAAAGCTGAGGACTAATCTGAGGAGTGTACCACAACCTTGCTTGGTTGGTCTTGCCATGTCCTGATCAATAGACCTTTCAAAAGATATCATATTTTATTTAAATTGATAATCACTATGACAAAGGTCCTAATTTTTCATATTATGAAACCCATGGATCACACAAAAACTACGCAGCAGGACTGGTTTCTGTGCATCTCAAGCTGTAAGTGCTGCTTGTTTCTACAGGTCTCGTGCATTGTGTCTTTGGCCTAAACCACAGTCATGTGTAGTCATCTCCAAGTCAGAAATTACATAACTATTGCATTAATGATGCTGACATCACAGCACACATTATATTTGCACTGGAATAAAACACTGCCTCTGCACTTGTAAGAACAAGATGCACAAGAAGTATGACTAAAATAATTTCCATGGGTTATTCTACCAGGACATTTTAATGGGTAAATAAAACCAGCATTTCTTATAGGGTTGACAAGTAAAACAGTACTGTTGTATTGGGGAATTATAGGTTAGGTTGTTTTAGGTTTCAATATATGTATGTATGTAAGTGCATGGTTATTAATATTAATTAGTTGCAGGAAAATAAAGAAATTCCCTTATTTGCCCTGCAGACATCATGACCTCACCAGTGTTGTTGTGAAGGTAGCCGAGTTGTAATGTGTTTTGCAGTAGTCTTCTGCTTGGGCCTGTATGTGTGATGTCAGAGTGCAGACAGAATGAGAGGAACCTAATTTCCATGTTAAATCCAGTCCAGTCTTAGCCTTTTGATCATCAGTGGAGCATCACCAGAACACTGTCCTCTGAGCAGGACGAGTTACACCTGCTGCACACTGGGCTTTTCTCTGCTGGGACCTGAAGACGCAAATAGTATATCTGTGGTGTGGCATTGAAATGAACCTCAGAGCAGTTTATTTGTAATCCATGGTTTCAGTCAGTGAGGGAAAAAAAGTCAACTTTGTAAATCACAAATCAGATATTATCTCTTGATTGGTCCAAACTCTTCAAAATGGCGCCTAAAAACAGGAAACTGAAACTCTAATAACCAGTGTGATTAAATTTTCATTTAATCAACAACCTGATGTAGTGTCACAGCTAAATTTATCTTTTTCAATGAGTTTACAATAACTAAAACTATTAATATGCTTCAGTTTTAGTTTAGGCACCATTTTGCTGACTTTTAACAATTTGAAAAGGAAAGTACAGTTTGTAACTCACGAAAAACAAATAAAGTAACAGTACAGCTGATACATCCTTTAAAAGTAAAAGTAGCATTTACTTAGGGGCAAACAGTGGTTAAGTAGTCACCTTTAACTGGAGGGTAACCGGTTCAAACCTCAAGTATACTGTACTGTGTTTGAACATTACTTGCTGTGCTTTGAGGAAGGATGGCTGTGGATAAAAGTTTTGGACCAAAATACACTGAAGGTGAATGTCTGGAATGCTGTGATGGAAAGGGGGCTTTGTTTTTGTATGCAGCGTTTTTCATGTGAGTGTAATTCTTCTGTAGCAGGTGACACATAAACCCATCAGGAAAACGCACTGACTTTATATAATCCTCCATTACTTCTGTTCATCACTCTCTATTTGTGTCGCTTACAGCCTTACAAGGAAGTACTGGCGATCGCAGGCAGCCAGAAATGGGCAAAACCACGAAGTAAGAAGAAACGGTGCAGTCTATATCATGAGGGAGATGTTGCAGAAAAATAAATGATTGGTACTAGAAACGATATGGGCTAAGGCTCTTATAATGAAGAGTTACTCAGTCCAGTGCTTTCAGCTGAGTCCAGGAAAGGTTCAATTTAAAACAGAAAGATAGACTATGATAAAGTCTGCAAAAGATAGTTTCATTAGTTTAGCCTATAAACATGTCCGCTATAGTTACACAGCACTGACAAAAGAACTCAGAAGAATTGGCTGAAGTGAAAAAGCTTATGACAGCCTGCCTCTTTTCAAGTTTGTCAATAAATGATGAATTACTGATTTTTGCATCATATATTGGGCAATCCAAATTTGTGAGCCATTGTATATGTTTGTGGGCTTCCTAGGCACCTTTTTGAGAACTTTAACAATGCAAAAGATATGCAATTTTGTTTAAATTCTTAATTGCTAAAACAACAGTGCTAATTTCTCACCACCCTAAAGCCAGTGGACACCTATATAGATCAGTAATGTTTTGTGTATTGCATTTACTTGGTTCTATAGTTACAATCAAGGTACAAACAGGGCCAGCCCAGCCTATAAACAGACTAAGCAGCTGCTTAGGGCCCCAAGGCCAGCAGAGGGTCCCCAAAAGCCCATACATTTATAATGAAAATAATAAAATGTATCAAGTTTTATTGGAAACAGGGCTTGTGTGTTTACAGCAGCCTAAATATCCCTCTCAAATGATTACATTTGTGTTATATCTATAGTAGCAAAATATCTGCTGCTGCTACATTTGTTTTTGAGCCGGGCAGAGGTGAGGGCAGCTATGTATTTACAGCGGTGCAAGGACCCTTTATAATGTAAATGTAAGCCCACTGTCACCAACAGGGACACATTAAAATCCACCAGAAAATTGTCTAGAATTTCAAAAATCTTGACCCCCCCTTATGTTTGTGTACTGTTATTGTGACTATGGTAGTTGTGACATTCTGGATGTTTTCAGTCTGATGTTGGTCATATAAATACAAATACAGTTAGTCAAGATGGGGAGAACAGAGTCATAATGTTGAATCACCAATAGCTGAGCCAGGATACATCTGCTGCCGGGGGCCCCAGAGACAAATTCAGACTGAGGGCCCCCTGAAAGCTAGGGTCGGCCCTGGGTACAAAGTTAGTACTGAAAAATGCCTTAATGCTGGCTGCTTATCATACCATGTTCTTCTGTAGCCTGTATTTTAAAATGCTATTTGTATTAATCCACTTAAAATTCTATTTCTTTTGTATAGTCCAACATCTCCAAGTTGATATTTTTACTCAGAATGGTGTATTTGTTTTGCCCTTCTTAGGATGCAGTCAAAGATGGAGGAGAGGTGGTGAATCCAGTCAAGGAGAACCCATCCATACTTGGCACATATGATATATATACGTGATATCATTGTTTATATTGTAAAAACTATGTACCATGTTACACAATGAGGCCATTATCTACATGAAGTTGCTGCTTGAGCTAGTTAAACCCATTCACAAGGTTAGTTATATTTACCTTTGTTGAAGTAACACAAATGATCCATGTAGTAAGCTATGTTGTGGTCAAATTCGTTTTAGGCCCCTCGTGTTAGTGCGTTTTACCTGACTTCAATTCAATCCGAGTGTGAACGACAGGAAAACTGAGAGAAAAAGAAGGCTCTCTGTCATTTGATCCCTCTCTAAAAACACTAGAGTAAAATATAAGTGGACCAAGAGCTGGCTATGTTCACATACGCACTGAAATCTGATTGTAATCTGATTTCTGGACCTTTGAGATTATTTAAATGAAATGCAAACCACAACATCTGATGTGAGTAATCAGAGCGCCTGTGATCAGAAATAAATGAGATAATTGTACTGTTTACATGTCATTTTAATCTGATAATTGTGAGAGTGCATGTAACTGCAGCCACCTTTTCAAAAAATTCACTTTTTTTTATTTGTAGGAGCCAATTTCTACACATCATTGAGTTCTTGTTATATTTTTGCAACAATGTCCTTCTGAAAGATATTACCCGTAAACATTTATCGTTATTTTAACTGGCTATTTAAACCATCTTTTGATAACAGCCATTTAAACCATTTAAAGCCATTTAAAAAAGCCATGTTGCCATTTCCAATATCGCACATCAAGAAATCAGATATTGTTTGATTCACGGGAGTAACATTACGGTTGGGGGGGTCTGCATGTATGTCTATGGAGGAATGTTCAGCAGTTACCATGGTGCCACTGCGCGCACATTAGCAAACACAGTCTGAGGTTTTTTTTTGTTTGTTTTTTCCTGAAAACTCAAGAATAAATACAAAATGGATTTAAACAACACATTTTCACGAGCCTGTGGTCAGTACGAGTGTTCTTGGTCCCGTTTATGTGTTAGAGACTTGTTTAACAGCACAAATCAGCTCAACTTTTGTAATTCCAGCCAGATCAGCGTTTTATGGTCAAAATTGTGCTAAAACTGATTAAAGCCTAACTTGAGTGGCAGAGTAGTGCCTCCAGTTAGCATCACATCCACAGGGAATGTTGATAATGTCAGCTGCGAAGTATCAATAAAGCCACATACTGGCCTGTGTAGCATTTTTACCAAGTTTCACCTGTACAATGTTAATAAAAATAACAGCATATTGATCTACTTATGAATTGCTATGCTACCGATGTGTTTTTGTTTTATCTTGTCATCGGTAGCGCTGTTTTTGTTGATCTGTGTTTTTGAACCGTGTTTCCCCATGTGCTTCTGTGTATTCAGATAAGAGTTCTATCACAATAGACATCTTGTAAGAATGAGTGAAACTATACAGGTACAACACTGAAGAGTTCCCTTAAGCAACCTCACTCCAAGCCAGACATGCTTAATCAGACAATCTCTCCTCTTACGCTTGTGTTTTGACGTTACTTTGTCTATCCATCATGTTTGCATACTGGTCTTACCTAAGATTTCTGTGGAAAGCCATGTTGATAGCAGTATTGATATCTGTGTAAATAATGGATTGGATATTAATTCCAGATCTGATACTCCAATCAACCACATTACTAATTTTATCTCAGTAATTATGGACACCCCATAAGTCATTTTAAAGTGGCAGGAGGATATCATTATCAATACAAAAAATAAAAAAATGCTGGATCATGCCTCACTGTAATCATCATTATATTTCATCATTCCATTTCTCAAACACATTCGAAGAACTCCTTTTACCACTAGATGGTGTTGTTCAGTACCACAATTCAAGAAAATGCAGGCCTATTAATAATCTTAACCCTGATAATAATAAAGCCTGTTATTTTAAAACCAGTAGGGCCCTATACACATCTGGCAACCCAGCAGAGGTCAAATACAGTTCAACAATGTGCCTGAACACATTTGAATCAGACTGAAGTCATTTCATTGTATTCTGAGGCCTGTCTGTTTCCTGTTTATAAACCCATCCTATAAAAGTACATTGAGTCATGCGATACTCTCCTCTTAACCTCATCTAGCCTTTACAAGTGAATCTATTGTTCCTAATCCACAAACAGTAAAGTGGGAGAAACCAAACATCATGACCAATCAAAACAAACAAGGCGTGCTCCTTCAAATTCAAACTCAATTATGACACACTCTGAATATTGATTATTTGGGCAGTTGTCATGACTACTCAAAGTGTTTAGACCACAGTGAATTTTAATGAGCGTTGATTTGGGCCCGTTATTTCGCCACACCACACTGCATTTAATGCATAACAATAATAAAACTGTGGTTCTCAAGCTGTGGGGTTTACTGTATGTAGGCTTCTATATGTGCTTCTTTTACGTCTGCATCTTTGGAAGCACTTCAGTTTCAAATACTCATTGTCATCATTGTTCTTTTTCCTTTTTCAGCTGGCATGAGGCTACAAGTTCAAGATTAATTTAAAATGGACTTCTACTATTCACTTGTATTACTTCTCAAGAAGAAGCATTCATTGGCTCCTTTTATTTGAATACGGACACCCAGTCAGAAAAAGCATCCTTTATTTTCCTGCACTAAACTCATGTGGGACGGAGTGCTTGTGGACACTTCTTGGCTTAACAAGCCAAATTTCATGTGATTTTAGCAGAGCCCCATGAGTAGATTTGCATTCAAGTCTGATGCTCCTGAGTAAGTAACACGCACAGGCCTGGGTGGACAGGGATGCAAAAGGGTGCTTTGCAACCTCAGTTAAAAATGTTTCCACCCGCATTTCATCTGCCTAAAAACAATGCCATTTTATGGAATATATCTCTTTGAACCTCCTATGCACCCTCGGTCAGTTTGGTCTGCACGCGGGCCTGCTGCGGTATTGCAATATTGTGGTTGCCACAAAAGCCCCAGATATAGGAAAAACACAGTAGAATACATTTAAAAGGTTGTCATTTGGACAACAGTTTTGAAATTGACACACTCCAACCTATGACCCTTCCTTAAACAGCCGGTCACTGTCAGCACTTGGGATTTTCAGAGCACAACATCCATACATCTAAACTGTTCTTTATCCCTAATCTGTTCTGGGGACTCCATGGCATTGCTCTTTGATGATGGATTTTCCCTCTCCCACATGGACCCAGTGATCAAACAGTACATTCTTGCTCTGACTGGTGACTGACAACTGCAGCACAAAGTGACTTAAACTATCACCACTCGCTCTTTGTTTACATGTGGTATTCCCAGAGTTCTTCTTAGCTCCATGTGGTGGTTAATGGCAAAACCAATAATTAAATTAACGTATCAAATAACAAAAGTAAAAGAAAATCAACAATGACACCTGGGTGTTGGCCCAGGACCAGCTAATATAAAACGCACATAGGTTTGTTATTGAAGAGCAGAGGCATGGTTTACATACAGCAAAAGTATACAGTAATTTTTCATAAATTACTTCAGTTTGACAGATAAGTTGAAATAAGTTAGTTTCTTAGGACAGTGAACTGAACAGAAACGTCATTTAACAGTTCACTTGCTGCAGGTTGGTTTCAATAATTCACTCTGACAGTCCAAAACATTCCCAGTCCGGATGATCTAACTCCATGGCTCAAAATCTATAAAGTAAAATGCATGTTACCCCTAATTGCACAACTAAGTGTTAGAAGTGTTAGAGGGCCTATTTTACACCACACACACCTGTGTTAGACAGATGCCAGACAGTCAGCCCGCCCGCTCGCATGACGGCAGGAAAAGATTTAATCAGCTCTACAACTACTACTGAATCTTGTACTTATCAGTGAATCCTGAGTACTATCTGAGACTGGTGAACAAGCGGTGTCAACAATGGAAGACCGGAAGTAAGAGAGTGAGATCAGAGAACGAGGAAAGGGAAAGGAAACGCTTTTATGGGATTAATTGATGTCACCACTAACCAAAAGTAAGACTGCACCCAAGTGGCAGAGTCTGTCTGCAGGCTATACACATATGCTTTTAACACTTTCGACTTGTTTTTAATCCTGTCTTTCCTTCAAACACTACCATTCCCAACAAAGTCCCACCCAAACCCTGCACTACACTAACACCACACGCCATCAATGGAAATCTTTCAGCTTTCAAGCTCCCAAGACGCTGTATCTGCAACATCTCAAACTCGGCTTTGTCAGTTTTCCGTGTCATTCCTATGGACTCAGTCACTAAAGCAGCTTTGTTTTGCAGTTCAATTTTTTTTGTTTTCCTGTTTCAGTTTTTGTGCCCTCAAGCGGTCCCTCTGATCTTTTACAATTACTGGGCCCTCAAAAGCAATGGCAAGATATGAGTCGAATTGTAACAGCCTAAAATAACCTTTGACTAAACAGTGAAACATGCGACGAAGAACAACAACAGCCAAAGAAAGAATTTATGAAGGAAGTCCAAGTAACAAGTCATTATTGCACTTTTCAATATATATATTTTTAATTGGTTAAATTACTCAAGTCCACTTACTTTAAAAGTGCATTATGGAAGGAGGTCCACCACCTGCTTGACCTATATTAGGCAAAATTGACTCTTGTGAGCTTTAAGACATGTTAGAATGTTGTTACCTCATCAAAAACATACCTGGAGTTGTGATTTGTTTGGAGTTGTGACATGTTTGTGTAATCTTATACACTGCCTGGCCAAAAAAAAAGTTGCCACTTGGATTTAACTAAGCAAATAGGTCCGAGCCTCCTCCAGTTGGTCAGGTCTAGGTTCAGCAACAGTCTGTGCTCAAAGAATGAGGTCAGCTGACTACATGAATATACTGAATGACCAGGTTATTCCCTCAATGGATTTTTTTCCCTGATGGCACGGGCACATTCCAAGATGACAATGCCAGGATTCATCGGGCTCAAATTGTAAAAGAGTGGTTCAGGAGTATGAGACATCATTTTCACACATGGATTGGCCTCCACAGAGTCCAGACCTTAACCCCATTGAGAATCTTTGGGATGTGTTGGAGAAGCTTTGTTCAGTGTCAGACTCGACCATCATCAATGCAGGATCTTGGTGAAAAATTAATGCAACACTGGATGAGAGAAGAACTCCGCCTAAATATACAGGGTTTGTGTGTAAAACGTGTGATTTGATGAGGAAACAATATTTTAACATCAGAAAATGTATAACATAGGCCCTTTAAACTCTCAATTATAGGTGTTTTATATCTTGAAAAACACATATTCCTCTCCACGGTTTAATGCCATACTGTGGAACATTTCAAGCAAAGATTTAACATCTCCACTGAGATAAGCAGTTAACGTGTCCTCCGCCAGAGGGCACGTTAACTCATTAAAATGAGTCCAATCTATGCGGAGAAAGTTGAAGAGCTTTGTGTGCAAAAGCATTTACTCCTAAATTATATAGGCCTCACTACAATAGCAGTACTGAAAGATAGAGAGACATAATAACTTAAGACCAGCCTTTCGTGTTGATTCTAGTTATCAGCAGAGTGACTGATTGGCTGGAAGCATGACACAGAAATTCTTTAACTCAATATAACTGCTATAATTACTTTTTCCAACACAATCATTTATTTTAATCAGGTTTAAATAGGTCACAATGCTTCAAAACAAGGCTATATGTTTTAGGTTGTCTGTTGTGCATTCCAGTAGCCACTAAAATGTACCATGTGGGAACATCTTACAACAATAATAAAAACATTTTTGTGTCAGAGTAAAGGTTCGGGGAAGATAGTGGGTGTGTTTTAATGTTAGAAATATAGGTTCATTTATCAAGCTTTTTTTTTTTGCAGACTTAATACAATTTATCTCTTAAAGCCAAATAAAGCCACTTGGGTGTAGCTTCAGGCAGGACCATGGGCTCTGTGGAAGTGATGAACAATATATCAGCTATTAGGAGTGGAAATATGTAAATAAAGAGATTTAGGATTTGAGTCACATGTCTGGACTTGAGCGGGTGCTTCGTGCTGAATTATATTGTATAAGTTTATCTTGTGTGGTGGTTGGAAAGTTGGTGTGGCTTGACTTTGAGATTTACAGGAATTTTAGGTTTAGAAATTAAACATTTGTCATAATGTGGAATGTGGACATGCCCTTATTGTATGAAATGGCAAATAAGGTCACCAGTTTGATTCTTAAAGCCAGTCTATTATGCATTTCAACATTTTAACATTTTTACCTATTTTAACCATGTTATAGTTGTTGCCTGTTTACCCTCACATTTGTTTTTAGAGTGATTTGTGCAAGTTTGACAAATTTTGATCACTTATTTTTATGACGCCATATGGCCGATCAGTTCTCATTTTCAGCACCACCTACTTACACTCTACTTACTTAGTTCTTCAATTTTATTTCCAAAATCAGTGATACACGTAGGATTCAGCAGAGTTGTGTTGTCATTTTGGTAAAATTTTTAAAAATCCATTACTTGCTAGTGGTATCTGCAGCCATCCACAGGAGCCAACAGCTACACGGATCTTTGTTATGATATTTACAGTGACGTCAGCTCACATTGGGCACCGCAGTTTTCTAATGTGGAAATCAGCAGACTTGTTTCTTTTATTAAGTTGTTTTAGATGAATATTGTGATATAAAATGTGCAAATGATAACAAGCCAAATGCGGCCCTCAGACCAATTTTTGTTGGTCCTCATGCCTCCTCCTAAACTGGCCCAATTGATCAGGAAGTATTTTTACTACAAACTGAAGAGATTCTACCTCTATACCCTGAATAACATCACACTGCATTGTCGGGATGGGACGATATACGATAATATTGTTAATTGTCCTCGATTAATCATTTGTGGCATTGTTTCATAATAGTAAACATCGCGCACAATTATAATCGTCTTTACGGCGCCAGACTGCCTCATATTTCTGGTTTCAATACAACGTTTAGATGCTAGTTTTGGTGTTTGCTCACAAGGGGGGCCTCTGTCATAGACCGAGAACAGCATCTGATCCATCAAAACATAAGCTCCTCTCCTCCTGAGTCCACAGCCATCTTCACTCTGACACGAACCGCTCCGGGTCAGAGACGCCTCTAGTTTAACTTGTACAAACATCCACAGTGTCCTCGATCGCGTACTTCCTTTGTTTTGTCCGTTTTGTCCGTTTCATCATGTTTAGAAGCAAAACAGCGCCTTACGCACATTACATACTACGTTGCATTAACACGCTTCGTTTACTCGGTAAAGTCCGTCTGTTTACGGAAAATCTCGGCATGTCACACACGTGCTCGCTGCTCATTGGCTGTGAGGAGAAAACGTCACTAAACGTGTGTGATGTGATTGGTTGATTCTACACGGGGGAGAGAGGGGCGTAAACTTTCAGTCACATGTCGCACCGATTCGCTGTTTGCGGCTCCAGTGACTCACAACCTCCACCTTATTGGACAACACTGGTGTCAATCAGAAGATAACACGTGTGTTTATCTCTGAGAAACAAAGGCCGTGTCCCAATTCGTCACATGCTCTGTTCCCTGTACTGCTCGAAGTGCAGGTCAAAGTACTCGCCTGACTTAAATGCGACTTAAGGGCACTTTGGTGAATTTTTGGTGAACTGAGACAGAGCCAAAGTCAATACTGTCTTAAGTTTATTATGTCTGAAATCGACCAAAGAAATGGCAAAAAGTGACGGACCAGATTTCGCGTGTGGAATTCTTTCCTGCAGCAGTTTCGACATGGAGGATCTAATTTATTTTGTGGACATGATTTCTTCAGTGGATTATAATCTCTGGACCTGTGCCGAACGAATGAGACCAACTTGATGTCTGACAGAACCAGAGCCTCAAAGGTGAGTGAAGTCCAAATCCGAATTTTTGGCTTTTCTGTAAAAACGTCTTTCCTGTCAGCACTGTGGTGATTCCAGGTGAAAATTGTTTGCATTTACGAAAAGAGGAGCTGTAGCTTTCATTTGATGTGTAGATTGTTTGCGTGGGGGACACAGAAGTACATGTACATTCCTGTAGAGTTGTAAAGTAGGCCCGGGCCGTCGGAATGTTGACAAATTAATAATTTATGGCGATAATATCGTTAATCGTGATTATCTTGTCTACTTTTTAATATCGTCCCATCCCTACTGCATTGTGACATAGACCTAAAAATGATCTTCCAAGTTTTATTAAAGGTACAATGTTTCTGTCAAACCTGAGTTAAATGCACCGTTTGACTCCCTGTATCGACACTGGTTTGTGGCTCTCTTCTTCAGATATGTTTCAGTTCGCAGCCCTCGAGGAAAAAAGTTTGGACACCCCTGATCTAGACCTTTATATGGGTTCATATTTGTAGTGGTTTGAGTGCAGTTTAGTTGAATTGTAGACTTGGTTTTGTTCTGTTCTGGATCTTGATGGGTGAAAATCTGGTTTATTCCCAATTTAGTTCTAATGTTGATGTATCTGCGAGGGTCTGGATTTCCTTTGATAAGATGAAAATTTGTTAAAAATAAACCCTAAGCCTTTTCAGCAGGTCTCAAAACAATAATAAAAATACTCTCACTTTTGAGTCCAGTTAAAAAATGTAGCGGGGTAAAAGTACAGATACCTGCTCTCAAATGTAATGAAGTAAAAGTAAGTTAAGTACAGATACCTAAAGTTTATACTTAAGTACAGCACTTTACTACTTTTACTTCATTACATTCAACCACTGCTACTCAGTCATTTTAGTTTTACTTCGGATGTTTTTTCTACCACAATCTGCCCGATAGACCCTTACAAATCCGTAGCAAAGATCTTACAGAGCACTGCTTAGATTTGTATAACAATGTCCCCCATAAATACAACATGCCAACTGTTTGTTATCAAGATAAAAGAAAATCCCAAACATATTTCTGTTACCTCATTGCCTCTGCATATATATCATACCAAATGAATGCCTTTCTATGCATTATCCATCCTGCATTTAACATACTTGTCACCAAATTAAACCAGAGTAAAATTCTTCTCACGCCGAACTGACCAATCAAATCGCTCGGTCAGCTCACCCATCTGGACCTGCTTCGAATAACACTATGGAAATCGATATTATGCTTGTATATGTCATCACTGAGTTGGCTGTTCGCATGTGCTGTCAATATACAGTGAAATATGACCCCTTAGGCTGTCATGTTTTAAATATTTATCTACAGATTTGGGAATTACGCATGACTTACTATGAGCCTAAGTCAAATTTTCATACTGTGTCCATATTTCTTGCTACAATGATAAATACTAAAGACCCACCCTGATCTTCCCATGCTCTAATCTCTTTATAAATCTACTAATGCTATTTCAAATGTAACGCCCAATGCCTTAATGTAATCAAAATAAATAAATCTGGATGAAATGAATGGTTTTTAATTTGTCCTGGGAGAGTTGAAAGTTGCATGGGGAGAGGGATAACACCTGCTACGGCTCGTCGGTGGGGTTTGGAGTGAAGGAGGAGGGGGGGAGTGAGAACGGGGGGGGAGAGGAGGAGGGGCATCCAGGCCCCTGTCCCAGCTGGACATTTCAAGATGAGGGGAGGACCGTAGTGTTTATTGAAGGAACTTGTCAGGCCCTGTGACCAACAACAGATGTCTTGTATACACTGGCGATATTATCTCCCATGCAAAAACTGAGACTGGTCATATTCAGTGTAACAAGTTATACACGTGTCTATACACAAAGGCGTATGTTTTGTCTAGATTAAATTCAGTGGGATAGATTTTCATACAGTCGTAACAACATATTGAATTAACATTTTTACAATGCCAATAAAAATATATATAAATAAAAAGAAATCACATTAAAGATCCCATATTACGTTATTTTCTGATCTGTGATAATGTTGTTTCCTCATTAAAACAGACCTGGAGTTGTGTTTTGTTTCATTCACACATGTTTAACACATAAATCCTGCATATTTAAGCTGATTTCTTCTCTTAAACAGAAAACTCTCCTTGTTCCACCTTGTGATGTCATGTGGTAATACAGGAAGTGTTTTTAAACTCTTCACTAGAATCATTTTGATAATTTCAGCCCTGGAATTGTCCATTCTCTACTGAACAAAAGGTAAAAGGAGCTGTTACCTTGAAGACTACCCCTTCATGACATCACAAGGTGGAACAGAGTGTTTAAAGCTTTGGAGATGTAGACAGATTAATAATAAAGGATTACTCATGTGTGAATGAAACAAAACATAACTCTGGGTATGTTTCTGATGAGGTAACAACATTTTAACATGACTAAAAGCTCTCAAGAGTCACTTTTGTGCAATATAAGACCTTTAAAGTGTCATTTTTATCTGTAAGCACATTCTAACATGATAGCTTCAAAATATTATGTAAATGTTTGTAATGCGCAGCAAAGCACAATGTTTGAAATTATTTAATCCAGGTCTGATATATAATCATGTATAATTATCTGTGTGTATTTCAGACAAGCCTCCTCTGATGTTACCAATATAAACAAACTTTGCTTTTTGGGTCTTGCTGCTCCCCTCTCAAAGCCAGATGGTCCTCTAATAATTCCCACACCACCTTGGCCTTTGCATGTCTGTCTTTGAGTCTGGGTGGGTTTTCTTCATGCACTCCAGATTCCCCCCCAAAATTGTATTCAAGTAAGAGTAACGTGACTTCAGAATAATATTACTCAAATAGAAATACAAGTTAGTCCTCCAAGAAGAGTAAGAGTAAAAAAGTATTTCAGAAAAGTAATACTCAAGTAAGAGTATTTTTTGGTATGTAAGATCTGGTTTATAATTTGAAGGACAAGACATTACATAATGCATAACACAAATGTTCAAATCATTTCATGTTATCAGCATAAACCTTTTGTCACTTGTAGACTTACTCATAGTAGAAAAAGTATCCTGCTAGAAAAGTACTCTAAAAAGTGCAATTTCTTTAAAAAGTTACTCAAGTAACTAATGTAAATGAGTACTACCCACCTCTGTCTACAATAATAAAACATATTAACAAAGATACACTGAATGTCACATGTATATATTATAAATTATGGCAAAATTTTGTCTCGTCTTGTTCTCATGGACCCAATCTCGTGTCTTGTCTTGTCTTTTGAAAATTGTGTCTGGTTCCATCCCCAGTAAAATCATTACTTTTTCATTCTGAAAGTGTGCTTTCATAAAGTGGTCACATACTTGAGGCATGATGGTCGACTTGGCAGTCTGGATGAAGGAGAATATTTATTTTTTATTGTTTCAGTAATCACAAAAAGGGTTTACAGTCAGTTTACATTTACCATGTACTGAAGAATGGGTCAAATGCATGTCATATATTTTCAATTTAAACCTTAAAGAGTCTACATTATGCATTTTTTTTTTATGTTATGTTGTTTCCTCATCACAAACATACCTGGAGTTGTGTGTTGTTTCAATCCCACAATAAACCCTGCGCATTATGGCTGTGTTCTTCTGAAAACACTCTGTTCCACCTTGTGATGTCACTGAGTGGTGATGCGTGGCATTTCTCCTCACTAGAATCATTTGAATAATTTGCAGCCAAACACTGAACCTACATCTATTGTTTTAGCTTTGTTGAAACTTCTTCCCTCCTCAGTACACTAGAAAATATTGTAGACTTTCTGTGGCGATCTTAACTGAAAAAGCTGTTAACTTTAAAACTACCACGTGATGACATCACAAGGTGGAATAGAGCATTTTGAATTTGGATATGTAGACATCCCAATAATGCATGATTACTCAGACATGTGTGAATGAAACAAAACACAACTCCAGCTATGTTTCTGAGGAGGGAACAACATTCCAACATGACTAAAAGCTTACATGAGTCACATGTTGCGTAATATAGGATCTTTAAAGTTGGTGAATTTTTGATCATAGAACAGAAGAACATCCTGTACTGTACAAACATGGCTGCCAGTGCATTCCTCTCTTCCTCATGTTACCACCAGTGTTTTTGTCACTGTGTTAATCATAATTAAATCATGAGGTGTTGAAGCCATCGAGCGTAGCGTGTAATTTTACAGTCTAATGTTACCAGGAGAACCACCAGGAGAACCAGGGGCCGAGGTTTTTCCCTATCTGAATACACTGAGCAGCCTCGGTTATAAGCAGTTGGCAATGCACTTTAATGCTTGAGTTTATTAGCACTTTGGCCCACGGTGTAACCTGCTATTATCACCATATGAAAAGGAAAACACGCTTTATTTTATTGTGAGTGCTGAATACTTGCAGCCCCTCCGTGGTCTGGCCTCCTGCACATTATTAATTCAGTGTTATCAAATGGATGCCATGTGTTTGTATACTACTCAGTTCCCACACAAGTGTTACTTTTTCATTGCTGTTGCTCTGTTTGGTAAAAGGACATTAGCCACAGTGGAAATCTCTGTTTATCACAAGTGAAGAGGTTGTTCTAAACATAGACCTATGTTGCGGGAAAAAAACACAATATTTCAAAATAGAAAATGGAAATATGTAAATATGTAATATGCAAGGCTTCTTCATTGGCTTTTTTCACTTCTTTTGGTGTGTTTGTGGGACAGATAGTAGGATTTTTATTGCATTTTCAAATTGGTAAGGTTACTGACACTACTAGTCAAAAGGTTGGATACACTTTTTCAATTTTCTTTATTGTTTATTTTCATTACCATTTACCTTGTAGGTTCTCACTGATAATATGACATGTATATATATATATATATATATTTTTTTTATACAGTGCTTTTCCACCTTAAAGCACTCAAAGTGCTTCACATCTAAGAACCACTTCCCATTCACACACACATTCATACACCAGTGTACACTGGGGTACAAGGTGGGTTAAGTGTCTTGCCCAAGGACACAACAACAGCATTCATCTGTGTGAGCTGGCATTGTACCGCCAACTTGTGTGTCAGTGGATCTGACTGCTCAACCAATTATGTTTCAAACTGTCAACCTTTAGATCAGTGGACAAACACTCAACTGATCTACGGTTGCCCAAATGAATAAAAAAACAAACTTGTTTATAAATATCCACCCTTTGCTTTGATCACTGCTGTGCACTCTTGGCATTCCTCGACCCCGACATGTTACACCTCTGAAGTGAAAACCATTTCAGGAGAAAATGGTGGTGTCGACAAAGCAAAGGGTAGTTAACTAGGAATTTGAATCTGTCTATATATAAAACACATTTAGTTGCGTTATTTAACTTTTTTTGGCTAAATAATTCCATATATCTTTCATATATTTCATGTTTGCAGTATGTACATAAAATGTTTAAGATAGTAAACATAAAGGAAAAAAAAACATTGAATGAGAAAAGTGTGTCCAAACTTTTGACTGTAGTGTGTATTTCATGGATGCTCCTGGAAGTTCAGACTCCATCACAACATTCTCTTAACACAGATACGGGGCAGCTAAAATGAATATTGTTCAAACAGAGTTTTTTGCTGTTAAATAGTGAGTTCATGGATCTAATCATTCATAGAATTGCTCAGGTTCAAGATGTGTGAATATACATATTGAATATTTCATGGTAAAGCACAGTGTAATCAGTCGGGAAATGTGGCTCTTGCTCCCATGTGGGAGTATGACATCATCACATTCTAGCACCGGAAAACCACCAGTGCAGTATGTTTCCATTAATACATCAATTAATGCACTAATGGTCTCTCCAGCCACCACCACCACACACTACATGCACATGTAAAGATGTAGTGTATGCTCAAACTAGGATTAGGACTAAACCAAAAACCTTTTACTGGCTACCTTTCATGTTCAAATATGTGGCTGTGAATTCGGTGATGTCAGTTAATGGGTTTCAGTTTCCTATATGCAACTTTTGATGGACTTTTTCACATTCAGAAGAGAGGGGCAGCACAGTTGTGCCCATCCTCACAACAAGAAGGTCCCAGACAGCATAGGGCCTTTCTGTGTGAGTCTGCATATCCTCCTCATGTCTGTGTTTCTTCCAGGTGCTTCATTCTCTGTATATTATTTCTTTTTAAATTGTTAAACACTATGGAAACTGTCCAAATTTGGCATCATTCTGACACACATAAGTGCTTCCAGTAATATCCGAATTTAAAAATACTTTCAGCAATTCCAAATTAAAGTGAGTCATTTTGTCCTGGGCTATCCCTGTAGCTGCTGATAAATACGGCATTACTCAAAATACAAAGTGTTGAAGTCATGTTCCTGGTGCAGCTGTAGTGCATACAGTAAGTCAGAGCAAAGGCCAAACATGTGCTCCTCTGGCCAGCGGCTGTCCCCTGGAGAGGATTTGGCGTTTTCAAGGTCATTCATTAGGGGCTTCTCTTCACAAGCTGTCAAAGATAGATTTGTGTACTTGACCAGTGTTTTCCAAAGTTTTCACACCAACCAGCTCTTCAGAGTTTGTTGTGTTCATGTAAGATACAAACGTCCTGATCTGAGGTCTGAACTTGGGCTAAATCAATGTGTGGCCAAACTAAACTGGGACTAAAACTTGACTAAACCAGGACTGAACAAAGTCTAAAGTAAGTACTAAATAAAGGTGCTTTGGCTGGAATGTTTCAGCATGTAGCATTAAACATATCTATCTTCATGGAGATATGTAGGTGACGCCACTAGGTCAAGTTACAGGTCAGATCTGTGAAGAGACAACCCCGTGCACTGTAAGAATGCATATTTTTCAATAATTAAAAAAAAAGTTCCTTTTTTTGTTTTTGCAATTTCAACACCAGCATTAACCAAATCCAATACTTTAATGCCATACTGAAAATTTCAGGTAAAGTAACAACTTCTCCATGGATAAATGCAGATGGCAGACCCCCCACCACAAAAGTTGAATACTGCAGCTTTAAAGCCTTATTGTGCTTGTGTTTGCTATATAGTTCTGATCTATGACACTGGATCATTATGTTATAATTCGGACATTTTAAATTGATCTAGAATAACTGACTCCCACAGAAATCTGCAGTGCCCACTGGGACCTGACGTCATCACAGCAAAGAGCCCTCCTATGGATAGCTGCAGACCACACCAGCTAGTAGCAGATTTTTTTTCATTTGTGCCAAAATGACTATGATGTGCTGTCGAATCCTACCTGTATCACTGATTAAGAAAATAAAATTGGAGAAGGAAGTAAGTACAGAGCAATTTATACGAGTCGCGGTAAAAACGGGGGTTGATTGGAGCAATGACGTCTTCAGATAACTCAAAGATCACTCAAACATGCATGAATCACTCTAAATACAACCTCGAGAGGGTAAATCAGAAGAGAAGCAAAGCTCTAAAAAGTTAAGTAGTCATAGTTCCGCTTTTAAGATAATTTCCACACAAGAAAGCTTTTGTTCAGTATGCAAAAGACAGGTGCAAATGATTGTGAAGATATTTCTGCAAAGATAAAAACTAGTTTGTTTACATTTACACAGTGTGGCCAGGTTTCAAAATACAAAGCCAGCCCATTGTTTGCACCTAAATTATTGTGTTAAGACCGGAATAAAATTTAGAAATGTCCTGATACACTAATTTTAAGGCTGCAGGGGTGCCAAAGCATTATTATTGTATTAGAAGTAATTTTCTACCACACATGCAACCCATTTGTAGATTATTTTAATAGCGGCCTTTGAGCTACACATGTTCTATACTCTTAAAACCAAATGTACACAGAGTGGCCGGGGTCGTCTTATATAAACCTGCATTTCTACTGCATGTGATTATTCTGTTGCCCACAGCGTCTGACTGGCTAGACACTTATCTCATGGCAGCGTGTACAGCCTTTTGGAAAACAAAGAGTCAGTTGTAGACCATAGTATTTTGCATATAATGAGAATAGACTATACTGCTACCTTGGAGATGGGCACCAACTAACACGGGATGAAAAGAGAAAAACAAGCTTTTTATTGTGAAAATTTACACCATTTTAAACTGTTTGCAGTGCTCCAAAGTTCTTCCTCACTTACCTTATGCATTCCGAGCATCCTAATTATTCACAGCAATGAGTTTATAAGAGCTTTTCACACCTTTCAGAGACCAGAGGAGGTGTTTTGCCATCACTATAAAGCCAACAACAACTAGCATGTTAAGCACGCACTCTCTGATGTTCACACAATAAAACGCTTTTTAATTAAATGTGGTTTATTTTGACCTCAGGAGCTGCTTATACAATGCATCCTGTTGCTCAAATACTTAGAAAAAAATGTAGCTGAGATGCACAGGTATAGGGAAGTACAATGGAGCAACCAGAAGGACCGCCGCCAAGAACAGGAGCCACTGGAGAAGAATGCTCTGCCAAAAGAGTGCGTGTGTGGTATGGCAGAACACTGATGACATTTGAAAGAATTTGATAACACCCTACGTGCCGTGAGGTGTAGGGAAAGATCCAGGTTAAGTAAGGTATTTGTACTCTGTATTTGAATCGCTCCTCAATGCCGCTGGAGACAGGAGTAACCTACGCAGAGGTCGACCACAGTGCTGCGCCCGAGGAGTGTGTATCTAATGGTGCGTTTCAGGTGTCATCACAACATCCTATAGGACATTCTGTATAATATTTCACACTCATTCAATCTTTGTTGTAGTACAGTAAGTTCTTAGGTCTAGATATTGATGGATCTTGTTCAACATAAGGAAAATTTACCTTTAGATATTTTTTTTTTTTATGAGAATACAACTTAATCAACCGGGTAAATAGTCTCTTGCCCCCAGCTTGGAGTATGACATGATCACTTTCTAGAGTCTGAAAATCACCAATTGTTTTTCCATTTTCCTTCTATGTCAGAATTATATCGTAATGTATTTATTATGGGAACACTAAAACGTGAGATGGTTCAATAAAATATGAATGTAATTACTCCCAGATGGGGGCCGAGAGTCACCATCTCTATTAATTAACACTGCTCTTTAATCAGAAATATCAAGAAAAGTGCATGTTGAACCCCCCCATCTGTATTAAACATTATTGGCCTATAATGTTGAGCAGGGACATTGGACTGGGGGGAGGTTGAAGCGTGCTGTTTACCCAGGACCCAGCGCATTAACTCTGTAATATGCATTTTTCATAAGGCGAGATGTAGTGCAGGCCCCCCAAGATGATTTTACCCGAAAGCCTAGAATTTGGTGCTACACCCCTGATGCTGAGATGTCATCTGAAACCCAGCAACAGCCATAGCATTTACTCCAGAACTAAAATAAAACTTACCGTAGTTCGCTGCACATCTGGCCACCATATTCATTCTATTGTACAAAAAAATGCCTTAGCGGAGGTCCATTCTCTTAGTTACATATACGATTGTTAGAAAAATTGAAAACTGTGGTATACTAAAAGCAAATAATACTTGTCCGGGGTATAAAGTAGCAGCAGTCAGTAGTCACAAGTTAATGATTTGTATATTTGGAAAGCCTTCACGAATGAAATTACAGAGTTACTCATCTGTCCAGTATTAAAACTAAACCAGCTCTATATTACAGACTCTGCATGTCTCAACTTCTTCACTTCGGGTACGGTCAACATTTTTCACATATCCTCCAGTTTATTGGGTGTTAGATTAATGTTTACTTGCAGTTCACTCCCCTCCTCTCCTAACTTGCAACATCACATGACTCCCTCTATGCCAGATCTTTCCGAAAAAGACCACTCCCCACTTGTTTATATTTGTCTGGCTGTGTGCATTGCCATGGCATTTTCACAATAGCCAAAGGATACGCACTGATGACTTTCTCTCTCGTGCCAATAGCAGGTTAACATACTTTGGCTCAGCGTTAGCATGTCCCAACAACACCTTAATGCATCAAAGCTTCTTCGGATATCATTATTCATTTGGCCCCGGGATATGAACTCTGTAAATACAAGCCATAGTTAATCCCCATGTAACGCAGGCTAGACTAACAGTAACTCGGTCTAGTGTAGGGGCAACATTGACCAACATGTTTCCATTATATTTTTTGTCAGTTTCATATTTTTGCTGACTGAAATTAAATAAAAAGTAACCATAAAACTAAAACTATGACTAAAATTGCATACATTTTTGTTGACTTAAAGGGCCCATACTACGCTGTTTTCTGATCTATGTTATAATGTTGTTTCCTCGTCAAAAACATGCCTGGAGTTGTGTTTTGTTTCATTCACACATGTGTAACAAACTAATATTTAGGTTGAGTTCATTTATCAAACAGAAAACACTCCACGCACCTTCACTGGAAAAATTTGGATAATACTGGATTTGCCAATCTCTACTGAACAAAAAGTTAAAGGTAGCTGTTAACTTAAAAACTACCACTTCATGACATCACAAGGTGGAACAGAGCATTTTGAGCTTTGGAGATGTAGACAAACTAATAATAAAGAGTTGCTCAAACATGTGTGAATGAAACAAAATAACTCTGGGTATGTTTTAATGAGGTAACATCATTATAACATGGCCTAAAGCTTACAAGTGTCAATGTTGCATAATATAGAAACTAAACTAGTATTTTTGTTGCCTGAAAGTACTGATGTTTGTGAAATAATAAAGACTAAACTTAAATTATCAATCATCAAATCCCAAAACCCCAAACCAGATCATAAACAAACTCAACATCTAAGGAACATGCCCGCACCTGTCCCATGAAGCAACAGCATACAGTTTATATAGTTTAAAAAATATTATCTTTGCGTTGACTAAAACTACATTAAAATGCCTTGTCAAAATGAACTCTGGTGCAGTGCATTGTCAGTAGATGTTAGCATGGACCGTGGGTGAGCGTTGTCCGCATTTAGCCCCAAAGCCCTGCGCCAAATATAGGCTCACGCTGCAGCCAGGGACATCTTCAGCCCTGTGGAGAGAGGCTTTACTTAATGTGAACTGGTCTGCTACACTGACATATTCAAAGTGAAAGAAGGAAATGTTGAAAATGTTGTTTTTTTGTGCTTTTGAGATTTTGCAGTTACACATACTCCACTGTAACTGCACCTCACTGGATGAAAGTGAAGTTTTCTGTGTAAAGAATAGAGAAGAGAGAGTCCCCTTTAAAAGCACTTTTTAGCGTATTGGCTAAAAGGAAAGAGGCTTTATTTTAACACCTATAAGTGCAAAGAAGACACTGCACAAAATGTGATAACACTGCTTTTGGAAGTAAAACAGGACTGTGGGTGAATTTTATTACTTTTATTATGCAGAACATTGCACCGTATAGACAGCAAATGATGTTTTTTTGAAAAATCTGCCCAAAAATCTTGATCCGTGGTACCTGAGTGAATCCTATACTCGTATTTTAGAAAACAGTAGTGCCTCGTAGTTCCCATGTCCAGTGTTATAGATTGACACTGATTTTCATGTGTGGGTCCACACCTCGTACCTCACCTGTGTCATATTGTTCTACTCAGAGCAGGAGACATATTTTACAAGTCAAACAAAGACTTTTCCACAGAAGCAGCCTGAGGTCTAAGTGATTACTCTGAGGTTACACTGTGTTCTCTCTCCCGCAGTAAACAGTGGGAGATAGAGAAGAGATGCAGAGAGAGGGAGGGAGATAGGGAAAGAAACGGGTGAGGGAAAGGGACAGAGAGACAAAAAAGAGGGAAAGAGCAGAGGAGAGAGGCAAAAAAAAAAGGGAACCAAACAGGGAGAGACAATCAAAAAGAGGCAACGAGCGAAGGAACGAAAGTGAGAGGTGGAGACAAAAAGAGGGAGAGGAAAAGAGGCAAAAAGCGAGAAAGAGGGAGACTGAGAGACAAAATACAGAAAGAGAGAGAGACATATGGAGAGAGAAGGGAGGGAAAGGGGGGGAGAGACAAAAAAAGGAAATAGGATGAAGAGAGTGACAGAAATAGGGAGAGAGAGAGAGAAAAGGGGAAAGAGAGAGTGAGAGAGACAAAAAAGAGGGATCCAGAGAGAAAGAGAGAGAGAAATAGAGACAATCAAAAAGAGAGGAAGAGGGAGAGAGAGACAAAAAAGAGGCAATGAGAGCAAAAAGATAGAGGGGGAGATAAACGGAGGGAGAGGAAGAGAGACAAACAGCGGGAAAGAAATGCAGAGAGAAGAAGTAGGGAAAGAAAAGAGAAAAAGAGGGAGATGGAGGGAGGGAAACGGAGAGGGCGGCAGACACACCTGAGGAGACTGTAAATGACATCAGATATGCTGGCTCTACATGCCAAGACTTGTACACATTCAAAATTAATACTATTCATTTGTACGCTGACAGGAATGATCATTCTGTATCTGCTATTAGTGAAATCATTATTTATACTTGTCTGATCAAATCTCTAACTGTAAATAAAGCCATCTGATGTCACTGCTGTAATCACTGACTACACAAAAAGGAATTGAAATGTTAATTATTTATAAGACTGAAAACTATACAGACTACTGGACTGGCCGCTAACCTTGAAAGACGGGGTATTTTAGTTCAATGAGGTATTAACTGTATATTTAGTTCACAATGTCACCTTCTATTGTTTTGAAAATGTTATACGTGCAGCAAACAACATATTAATTACTTTCAGATTGTTTTTAATCCTCTGAGTCTCGCTTTCTTTTGCTCTTAGGGCTAAGTCACTCCTCCTTCAGAGCACTATCACAACACAATCAGCGTGCATCCCACTAATGAAATTGCTGCACTTTGCACCAGGTTTGTGAAGTTGTAGTGTACAGTTTTGTGCCATGCTTTTGTATATTTTATGGGGGAATGTTTGTGACATCAGCTGCAAAGTATCAATAGAGAAGCTAAACATAATAAAATAAAATTTAATAAAAAAATAAATAAACAAAATAATTAAATTAAATACAATTAAATTAAATTAAAATAGTAAGGCCAAAATTGTGAACTTAACCACACAATTTATCTATATATAATTATCAAAATAATAATAATAAAACAGTGTTAAAGTCTCATCTTGTTCTTGTTGACCAATCACGTGTCTTGTCTCATCTTGTGAGAAATGTACCTTGCCCCACCCCTAGTACAAACACATATCTGTCTTTTAGATAAATGCTATAATACCGTATAATAGCATGTTAGAAGTATGTATGACCTAGCTTAGCATTTTGGTGGAGCTCAGAATGCTTTTGGTGTGTTTACATTCACATTCACAAAGTTTACTTCCTTCTCCAAAGTGATCTTTAATAGAGGCATCTCGTAAAATTCATCCCTGAGGTGAGCATTATCTATAAACAGTTAGCAGTTTCTTCCACGGTGAGATCATCACAAGTGCCCCTGCCGGATTTGTTTTTGGAAATACTTCGAAATATGTCAACAGTAACAAATAGATTCAACATGAGCGTGTGTCACCCCCGCTGCTGTAGAGCGGGGGCTGATGGGTAATAGATGACAACACAGTGTGGGGATATTACTGTCCCCAGATTAGCACGACAAAGGAGATGCAGTTCAGATAGACCGATGGTTTATTTAGTGTTACCTGATCCGTGGCAGTAAGTCCAGCCATGCTAATTCTCTCACTGCTGTAGACTAGTAATTAGTCTGGACCAGGTAAATTTGTATTAGATTTCAGGGGGTAAAAATAGACGTAAAGACGATGCTAAAACAGAGGTAAGGGTCACTATTTTAATAACTCTTTAATCTCCCTTAAAGCCGCAACGTGTAACTTTTGTGGAGATGTTATTTTTTGCCTTAAATGTTCAGCAGTATGGCACTAAACATACCTATCTCTATGGAGGCAAGCAAGGGACACTGCAAAGACAAGTTACAGGTCAAGTTACATGTTTTGAAGGAAGCTGGAAATTAAATTGTATTTAAAATGTATAAAACTAATTAAAAACATAATAAAAAGGGAAAAAAAAGAATAAATTATAAACATATTACCACACCAGTTCAGACCAATAGCTTCAATGAATTGTAACAAGTCACAAACTGCTTGAAATAACAGGCTCCATGTTTAGTACCTCTGAAATGAGCTTTATTCAGCAGAAGGTTACATAAACACTTTGGCACAGATGCTTAATGAGAATAAGCTGTCCTGTTTCTGCTTGTGTGCTAATCTAAATAAATATGCAAAACATAATTTAGTTACCAAATAAATAATATCTTTACTACAATATATAAATGCGCCGCATCCACGTCCCATGCTGCGCCTTCTTTAAAAAATAATCATAAAAACACAACCACTGTACTTCAGGCAATCTGTTGTGACGGCTTCAAGGGCGAAAGGAAAAGGAGGAAAAAGTTGCTTCATAAGTTGTTAAGGGACTTCTATTCTAAAGTGTAGCAGGCAAAACAATGTGGAGGCAAAGGACTGGCCGATGAAAGGCTGTGGGCGCCGGAGGTTTGGAAATTCAGTAGGTGCGTTCAAGAGGTATAAGAATTTGATGACATATTTTATCTCAGTAATATTAAGCATATATCAAACACAAAGCAGGACAGAACATTTGTATTTTATAGTCCAAAGTTTATCATCTGACTTTTTCAGTTAAGTTTGAAATTATAGACCTATCATATTCCCAATTTTCCCAGTTAAGATTTTAAGATGCCAGCTACTACTGCGTTAACATTCCCACTAAAGTACTCTGAAAATATAGTCTTACATTTACCCATTGTAAACTGGCAGTTAATGGCTTGGCTGTTTTTTTTAATGTTGTTTTTGAATCACTATGTTGTTAACAGTCAAGCGTCTAAAGATGACAGATTTTTCCAATAAAAAATCTATTTACGATGTCAGATCCCAATCACAATAGGCTCTTTAAAAAGTTATAACGTAGCATGTAGCACGCAACGCATTTCACAAAAATCGAGCCCCGGCTTTATAGTTTGTTTTCTGAAAGTTTAAAAAGGACATGTCAGTATCGCTCAATAAATCCATCCCTCTTCTTCACACTCAGTATTTCCCAACACTGCCGAATGTAAACTTCACAAATTACCACCAGACTCACTTCATAGGAGCGGTGCATCGCGATTCAACATGTGTTTTGGCAAATCGTCAGGGGGGTGATAATAGACCGGGATCATTTGGGACAAGAATAATACCAATATGGAAAACAGATTGGATGAAGTGCTAATGAGTTTTTAAGCAGGTGTTTTCAGTCATGTATACTCCCAAAAATGAAATATTGACTTTAAATTTAAGTATGTCATCTTTTCCCATCCAAACTGTGTACGTTAACTCCAAGTTTACATTATAAGCAGGTTAACATAAAAATCATTTGGATCCGCAATGGGAATAACATGGAAAAAGATGGAATAATGTATTTAAATAAAGGTGCTTGTCTCCGTGGAGATGTTTTCTGCTTTGCCTGGAATATTGGATGTTCTACAGAATGGCTTTATATTTATCTATCTCCATGGAGACTAATGGCGAATAAGTGAGCCAATAAGTCAAGCTACAGGTCAGAACAATGGAAAAGCAAGCACACTTTGCTTCTTAAGGTATTTTTGTAACACTAAAAACACACGCAATTGAATAGGTGCAAGATAGATATGGGTAACGTATTACTGTAAAACATTCCCCGCAAAGCACTGACATCTCCATGGAGACGTGAAGCATTACACAGTGCACCTTAAATAAGTCAATATTTCATTTTTTTGTGTATTAAAAATACAGAGGAAGATCCAAACCTCCAGGTCAGAAAAGAGGGATTTCATTGCATTATTAGTAACACTTTACCTGAGTGATAACACTGTAAGAGCCAAGCAGGACACCAAAAACACACTGAACACATCTGCACATGGAGACTCTATTGGAGCTGTCAAAGAGGCTGTATGTAGTATTTATGTCATCATATTTTTACTGCAATAAGGGACATACGCAGCTGCAGGCCTTCACAGCTGTGTCCTGGACTACTGCCAATCAGTGTCAGGATTTTGAAAAATTGGGAAAATCAGTTCTGACTTTATTTTGGACGGATTTTGTATGAATGAAGGGCCCGAATTCTCACTAGATTTGTTGTAAGTGGGTGTGTTTAAGCCTTGTTGAAAGAGCTTATATCAAAACAGGAGAAATTTGTTCTCACATAATTCGTCCCCAAACTGCATACGGCCCCTTTGAGTTGATAAAATCTAGACCTGCTTAATCATCGGGATGAAAGAGAAGGAGGACTCTGACTTGGCATAAGTATTGGACCACAGTATTGCTAACATTGTGTTGCTACATGATTATTTCAGCACTTTGCTCAGTGTCACTACAGATAGCAGGTAAAAGCTTGTTCGGGGTGTGTGCAGTGTGTCCTCTTTATATAAATCCATGTAAAACACTAAGTCCACTGTCCACTGAAGGTCCTGACGCTCAGAGCCCAGAGCGTGGCCATAGGACAGCTTTAGGATTTCCATTGAGCTTATTTTCCAAAGTAACACCAGATCCATGATGAGAGGCTGAGCAGCATGAGAAGAGATGAGTCTTTTGGGTCATACACACCCACAGTTTTTAGCCGATAAGTTCTGTATTGTGCGATATTTGTAGTTATCGTCCAAAAAGGAAAAGTCTTCTTCAAAGGCGGTGGGCCGACAGCAGGGTCCATTGCTCACCTTGTCTTTGCGTCCCTTCTTCTTGAAGCCAGTCCTCATCATGTGCTCCATGGTGATGTCGTAGTTGCTACGGTGACCCGTGCACTTGCCGCTGCAGTAGCGCAGCAGCATGGTCTCATTGCTCTCATAGCCCAGACCTAGTTCGCTCACTGTTAGTTTTAGCTCTCTGACGGAGCAGGGTTTGGGCCTCCGCGCCCTCTTAGTCCTCCTGCTCTGGTCCAATCTGCTCTTTCTCCTCTTCCTGTCCAACAGCGCCCCCACCACGTGCTGCAGCTCGCTCTCCGTAAAGCTCTGGAACATGCGCGTGACTGACATAAGAACAAGAGGAACAAGACAACAGGTCAGCGAGGAATGACAGCATCAAATAAGATGATTTCAACAATAATCACTGATGGATGCAGTGCCTCTGTAGCGTCTGTCTAAACACACATCTGGATTCCAGTAAGCTTGTTTGTTGTCATATGTCAATCGGCACAGATTTTCACAGAACTGAAGAGTCCTCATCACATTTATTACTGTATCACTGTTGTGCAATGCTATTGAGTCATTCAACATACAACAATGTTTTCTTCTGCTTCTATAGTTTCAAGTACATAAACAGACGACCAAAGACAATAATCTATAAGCAGAAGCATCTGTAACCCAGAGTACAAAGTGAACACATTTCACTTCATTGGCCTAATTGGGTTTGGACACAGTAAAGTCAGCAGTAATTGGATTCTTAGAGCTTAATAACATTTGTGCCTATCAGAGCCGGACAGGGCACAGGCCACTATTGGCACTTAACAACTCCACAGCACGGCACAAAATCTAACTCCTGAAGTTAACAATTGATTTCACATAGAAACCAACCAGTGAACTTGTTTTACTACAACATCCATCTGCATTTTAAACATATTAATTTAAGCTGCCCTCCATCTGTATTAAAAACGATTGACCTATAGAATGCTGTGGTGTGATCTGAAACCCAAAATTCTGTAATATAGTTCTTTACGTAGTTGTAGTGCAAAATAATTTGATTGATTAGTAACATTTAACACCATCTAATAATTTATAAATATACTTTGTGCTAGAGCCTCTCCTCTTTCTATGCCTTTCTTCCATTGAAGTTGACAAATGAGGTGGTAATTGAATCCTGGACACACTTCACGTCTCACCTTATCTTAAAACAGACAAGGAAAAAAAAAGTTTATCTTACACTCAGAGAGAAGTGAGCCCATGTCATCGGCTGATCGACTTCTCCTCCGTGGACCACCCATCGCTGACGACTCCGCTTTGGATTTTGAATTTGATACGTTTGAAAGAGTCCTTGAAGTAGATTTGGAGTGACTTGCAGAAGGAGTTTGAGGGTATTTGGTGTTGGGTCTGGTCTGTCCCAGAGCGGCCATGTTTCTAAGGAGCACAGCGGATAAGGCAGCGCCACAGAGCATGAAGGCAAGAGTAGCACCTTTCCATAACTTCATCTTAGAGCGTGGAGGAGCATTGAAACTCTGCAAAACAGACAGAAATGAACAGAACGCATTAGAAAAAGTAGTGATCATAATGGTCATCCACAACAATTTTATGCACTAGTGTCACAATACTAAAATTTCAAGGTTCATTTATGCCCTGTAATTGTGAGTTTTTAGTATTGATACCTGCTCAAATTAGAATCTACTTTTAATACTCGTTTTGATATTGATTAATGATTTGTACTTATCCCAAGTGCATTGAATAATACAGGGGACAGGGTTGCGCAATATACTGCAATCAAATCAAAATTGCAGTTTGGGTTAGCACAATTATCTCAATACAAAAGAAGAAAGGGAAAAAAGATCTTATGTTTTTATAGACAAATCTTGTGTTTTTATAGACAAATCTTGTTGCATGTTGTTTAGACCTCTACAAACATGTTCTAACATTCACGAGATTCTTGTATTAGTTTATCAGATCATATTTCAGTTTTTTTTGCAAACGTTAATGCTACCGTTTTTGATTTTTTTTAGGGGGGGTTTTTGGCACCCTCTGAAAAAAATCCTTCTATATAAATAAAGTACAGTACACGCTACATAAATCGCAAATCCGATTGCAATACTTTATCTAAACATGGTGCACACCTAAGAGGAGATTAGATTACAGTTGTTATAATTTTAAGATAATATGTTTTCTTAGCTACAACTTAACATAAATGTGTGGAACTTGCTATGGGTATCGTATTAGGGGGGGAAAAATCATCTTCGACCATCCCTAAAAGACATTGCAGAGAAAATACTTAATAGCATTAGTCAGAAGGAAGCAGACTTTAAAAGTACTTTTCTCATTTTTTTTTTGGGTTTTTTTTTTTTTTTTTTTTCATTAATTTAGGGCTCATATTACACTATTACACTCAAAAACCCCTGAGTTGTGTTTTGTTTCATTCACACATGTTTAACCCAAAAACCCTGCAGTTCTTCTGTCAAAACAAAAACATTTGTGATGTCATGTGGTAATACAGGAAGTGCTCCACTGTGTTTTTAAACTCCATACACCTTCACTAGAATCATTTGGATAATTTCAGCCTGGAATTGTCAATCTCTACTGAACAAAAAGGTAAAAGATTGTTGTTAACTTAAAAACTATCATAGCATGACATCACGGGGTGGAAAGGAGCATTTTGAGCTTTGGAGATGTAGATGGACTAATAATGAAGGGTTACTCAAACATGAAACATCTGAATAAAACAAAACATAATTCCAGGTATATTTTGATGAGGTTCACAGGAGTCAATTTTCTGTGCTATAGGACCTTTAAAACATTACATAGTCTGAGGACACAGGAAACGCTTGGGAAAGAAGGGAGTTAAATGTGAAAAAAAAAAAAGAAGTCCAAATCCATTTTTTAACTACAAGGTTATTCGGGGTATCTCAATTTAATTTTAATGCCATAAGATAAAAAGAGACGATGATAAAAACAGCAGATAAATCACTCACTAGTCCAGATACTGCATAGATTGCGCAAGTTTTATTGCATTTTTTAGAAAGATTATAGAGCTGACATTTTAGGATTTTGCAGAAGTAAGTGGCAGAATGGTTCAACATGTTTTACCACTTTGTGAACAGAGGTGGTTGCAAATTAGCAGATCATGGCTGGAGGTCAGATGAGGCGTAGAAGCAGGATGTGAGGTTATGAAAACATCCAACGTAAATCGCAAAATCTCAGAATGAATACATGTTAAAACAGTTGAGTGTGCTGCGCCTGCCCTGTCACACCCTAAAACACCATGTAATAGTTATCACTCCTATGTGACCTTGGTCTCTCACCTCGGGCCATCCACAAACCACCTTTATATTACACACGTTTACATTGGGTGACTGTGTCTGTCAGCTCATTTTCACTCTAAGTGGGTTCCCGAGGTGCGTTCGACATCCCTGGCTGACACCTGAGAATGCACTGTGTGTTTAAGGCCAGCTCTGCTCCAGCGCCAGAGGAAAACAAGTGAAACTGAGCCAGAGCCACGACCTTCTGCCCCCGACTGGCTCTGCTATACGGATCACACAGGCATTGTGCAAGAGACAGCAGAGCACAGGTGAGAATATCAAGACATCTGTCATTGCATTTAAGAGGACGAATATGTTTGTTTACACCTTTAACTGAGCACTGCTGCAGCTAAAACAACTATTTGGACGTCTGAACAGTTGATGAGTTACTTATACTGATTAAAAAAGGAAAAAAAAAAAAAAGACATATATATATATATAAATAAAAAATAATTAAATAAAATAAAACAAAACAAAACAAAATAAGGCATTGGATTTATATAGTGCATTTCGAGGATGCCAATCTGTGCAATCGGTGATCACCACAAACTTTCACACACAACGTTCATAGTAGATAATGTTGATGTAGTGTTTTGCCTAAAGACAACAACAGTTTCCACTTAAGTCACTGCCACCCCACTGTATTCCCGGTATTCCCAGCAGTCTCATTCATGTAATAACCTGGCCCAACCCTGCTTATCCTCTGATATCAGATGAGATCATTGACAAGGTGGTATGGCCGCTTCGGTGATGGAGATGTGGCAGCCGCACATTGCTGACTGTGTCATCCATTTGGCATTCACACAGTTACAACTGACATTGTTGCTCGCGCAGTAGGATGTAAAATAATCTTACATTAATTGCTGCTATAATCTTCTATATTCTGGTAAATCTTTTTGTCATTGACAGTAATGAATTTAGAATTGCAAAACGCACTTTTAGCATAAACTGGTGCCGTAACACACGTGGTCTAGTATTTTGTATTATTTTGTATCTGTTCTTCCACTGTAAAACATATACAATAAATATAATCTCCTTTACGCCTGACAAGCACATCTTTCAACATCTGCCATAAACCAAACTATGGCCACCACAAACCTCGGATGGCTTGGATCTAATATTTTGTGCTTTCTTTGTTGTCACGCATGAAGTATTAGAGAACTTTAACAAGAGCGTGCCTTTGTATTTGTGGTAACATGTCACCGGAGTCAAGCCTTCCCCCAGAGCAGGAAACGGTATACTGCAGCGGCTAACGGCAAATCCAGACCGGAGCAAAACGAGTGCTTCTGCAGAGCTGTGCATATGGAGCACTGTTTACAGTCAGGACATACAGCCACAATAATACAGTGTTTCCAGGAAGTGGTCTGCAACATTAAACACCAACGAGATATAAACTCAGTCTGGGCTCAGGTCCCAGTACATGCACAGAGTATTCCTCATGTAGCAGCACATCCTCTGAGAAACTTTCTATGCAAATTCACCATTTATGCATCTGCACAAATGATTACTATTGTGCTCCAGTATTGTTATAACTAGATATTTGGTACAGTATATTGCATTTTATTTTTTAACATTACATCTTTTAATGATGTCTTTGTCATATCACGCCGCTGTCCTACCACAGCATATTACTACATTTGACATATTTCTGCATATTCTACTGTTATTATTTCTATTACTAACCAACTACCTCAGATCCCACTATTATTTTAGTTTATTTTAAAAGGTTTTATTCAAGTAGGTCGATTTAGATACCCACTGTATCTTCAAAGCCAATGGAATGATTAACTGAAGTATATCTTCATATACTACTAGTACTACTACCACAACTGCAACTTTTACTTTCACTTCAACTACTATTACTACAAAATACATTTATATACATTGCATTACACTAATGTAATGCTACATTACTGCCAATACTACTTTCCGTTCCATTAAACTTTATTATTTTAATGGAGACAGGCCACCTGCCCACGTTGTAGGACAGATCTGTGGAGAGGCAAGACCTCTCACAATAGAAATGAATGTTTTATAAGGTATTTTTCCACCATAAAAACACCTGCTGAATAAATGCAAGGCCAGACAATCATGACACGGATATCACAACATAAAAGTTACATACTGCTAGGGTTGTCAAAAGTATTGAAAATGTGATACTAAAACCAGTATCGAAACTCAACACTCATTTGAGCAGGTATCAATATTTAAAAAGTCACATTCAAGTGGCTGAAATGAACCTTTCCTGAATAGCTCTTGAGCTGTAGCAGAACAAGTATAAGACCACATGGACCATACCCGATGACAGAGGGATTGGACAGTTATAGGGCCACTTGGTAATATAAAAGAAAGTATTACGATTTAATGTTGAAATAACATTCATATTGTCTAAATAAATTCCTTAGTATCAAAATCAAGTTTGAAATTTTTGTATTGTGACAGCACTGCATAACGCATCTTTAATTGCACAGTGTATTACTTCTCTCAAAATAGACTATAAAGTATACCTTTCCTATGAATAATTACACCTATAAAATCACATGCAAATTGGTGTCCTTATCTGTTTTGGTTACAGTGCAAAGACAACACAGAAGTCACTGCACACGTGGGACGCTCTTATCCAAACAGGCCAAACCAGTCATATGGGTACATCCTTCCACCCATCATTCACGATTCTACACAGCGCTGACACCGGGATCCGCTGCTGTACCATAAAGAGCTCCAGCGGTACTCATTTAGCAGTCAAACATATCAACTCACAACCTCACTTTTACACAAAATCGTCCATATAAATCAAATGGTGCACATAATGACTCAGGAGCGTTTGAATCACCTCACTGAAGGATGAGACCGCTCTCTTTACAAAATGACTAATTTTGTTTTTCTTGGTCTGACACACTTTTGATGTGCAGTGGAAGATGACTTACGCCCCATGTAAATACTCAATACCAAATGAGTCACCGTGCAGGAGATAAGTGATATATGATGGTTTTAGACACAGGAGTTTATACTGGAGAGAAGTGGCAAAGAAGAGAATATGGAGTATCCTGTCAATGACCTTGGCTTCTATATTGGATGAATTTCACTTATGGGTTGCTTTGAGTAGTGTAGTGCAATAAAGCTTATCAGACTTGTGCAGAAATTCAGTGAAGTCAGTTTATGTGCCAATTTATGTCACTTTACATCAAATCAAATATCAATCTTTAAAGGCCCTATAGTCCACAAAAAATACTCTTGTGAACTTTAAGCCATGTTCTAATGTTTTTACCTCCTCCAAACATACTTGAAGTTGTGTTTCGTTTCATTCACACATGTTTGAGTAACCCTTTATTGTTAGTCTGTACATCTCCAAAGCTCAAAATGCTTTCTTCCACTTTGTGATGTCATGAAGTGGTAGTTTTCAAGTTAACAGCTACCTTTTACCTTTTATTCAGTAGAGATTGGCAACTCCAATGGGTGAAATCATCCAAATGATTGTAGTAAAGGTGTATGTTTGAGTTATGAGTTTAAAAAACACTGCCTGTATTACATGACATCACAGGGTGCAGCGGAGTATTTTCCGTTTAAGTGAAAACGCAGCGTAAATATGCACGGTTTGTGGGTTAAACGTGTGTAAATGAAACAAAACACAACTCCAGGTCTGTTTTTGATGAGGAAATACAATATAACATATCAGAAAATAGCGTAATATGGGACCTCTAACTACCTTTAACGATAGTTAATTTGAAATCGCCACAGAAATGTCTTCTAGTACGCCAAGATGCAAATACATTTCAACAAAGTTAAAACAATAGCTGTAGCTTCAAAGCTACAGCTTGGTCTGCAAATTATTAAAATGATTCTATTGAACGTGTATGGAGATAAAAAACGCAAAGAAGCACTTCCTGTATTACCACTTGATGACATCACAAGGAGGAACAGAATGTTTTCACTTTGCGGGAAGAACACAGCCTAAACATGCAGAATGTGTGTGTTAAATAAAACACAACTCCAGGTATGTTTGTGATGAGGAAACATTACAACATATATCAAATAGTTGTGTAATATGGGCCCTTTAAGCATGCTGAAAAGACTAATTCATTACTTGGTCTAAAGACACAAAGAAACAATAAACCACCAAGCTATGTCCCCCAAAGATAAATGGATGGATGTAACTGAGAAAAACATTTGCTCCGATTTTTCAAATTTGCATTTTAGCCGCAAGTGCAACATACTTCACACATACTTTAGGACATGCTGTATTACATAACAACATTTGAACATAGTAGTAGTTTAACAGAACTACATCCTTATGTGCCAAAACACGTTAGTTATAGCATGCTAACTCCTCGTTGCACGGGCAGACATTTGTTCCTTGGAGGCCTTTGAACGCCTCACTTATAATTATGAGGAGCCAAAGTGAGAGCAATTTGTCTTCTCTTCTCATAATGATCTGTCTTTCAGGGCGTGACCTCTGCACAGTGAAAGTTAACTAGACCTGTCCTGATGTAAGTTTGAAAATGAGGTAACTGTTTTCGTGTTCAATTAATAGATTAGGTTCAGACAATTGCACCGTTTTAGATGAGAATTTTCAGAGGGAACATAATCCATCACTGTCAAACCTGTGTTATCTTTGTGCCCCTCTTTCCTCAAACTTCGCTGGGTTTCTCAAAGGCTGCACTTACATTTAGCAAGACACGCTGATAGTTATAATTGTTCTATTCTCAATCCCATCTGTTTTACGCCAATAAAAGTGCCAGCAGCTTGTTTGACATGTCCTGTAATATAAATCATGGTAGAAGACATTTAATATCCAACAGTGAGGTCAGCCACTCTCTGTTTATGGTAGTGGAACCAAAAGCAGACTTTGAAATATGCAAACAGTTCAGTCTAACTCAATATCAGTTTGAATGATGTCCTCCCAAAACCCTGCTTGGTCAGTTTGTCATTGGAATGCTGTTTTTCCCTTTTATTACAACTTTACAATCGATTTCCAAGGAATGAAACAAACACATAAAGGTATGGTACTATGTAAGTTTTCTGGGGGAGGATCTGGCACCAGCTTGTCTCCAATGAGATTCCACTGCTCCATCCATCAGTCCATCTTACAGGTCAGGTCTGTGGAGATTTGTACCCGCTCAAAGCAATAATGTATGTTGTAAGGCAGGCATGCCCAAACTGTGGCCCGGAGGCCAAATGTGGCCCTCAGACCAATTGTCTTGGCCCTCAAGCTTCTAGGTGAATTGGCCCATATAACCTTAACTGTACTTTTTACTGCACATTTCTGAAAATCTATTTTAGCTCATATCAAATATTTAATGTGCCCCACTGAGGCTGTAAGCATGAATAAAGGTCTAGTGGTTCAGTCTAACTTGTAATAATAACACAGACTTGAAGTATTTACTGTATTTGTGACCAGTCTATGCCCCTCAATCGGCCCTCAGCCTTGTCTGTGTTTTTATTGTGGCCCTTAATGAGAAAAGTTTGACATCCGTGTTGTAATGTGTTTTTGAGCATCAAAAACAACAGTTATTGAGCAAATTCTAATGATTTAACTGTGGAAAATTCAAAGCAAAGACCTGAAAAACTCAATGTACCTTTTAAATAAAAAAACTTATATCTTGTCTCTACAAAAGATCTTATTAAATCATTAAAAAGATCAATATTAAATAAACTGTACATACAACAGATTAGACACGTACAGGCTTAATTAATCCAAAAAGATACAACATACAACAGGACCCGTGCCAACAAAACAGAACCAATCAAACAAACTAAACAGTGCAGTGTCAGTTAATTTTAGAAATGTTGATTCCCTCGCAAAAGATGTTTTCATTTTAATCCAATCTACTTTATTTATAAATCACATTAAAAAAACAAGACAGCTTATCAACATGGTCAAGAAAACGAGAAAGGGATGTTCATTTTGTGTTTTGGGCGGGTCAGTTAAATACATGTTTTTGTCTGAATCACGCACCGTGGCGTTAAACTCATCTGTGTGATTTACAGATGTTTTTGATGCTAGAAAATACCTTGAAATGCATTTTCTATGTGGGCGGGGTTGCCTCTCCACAGATCTGACCGTACCTTAGCCCAGAGGCATGGAGACAGCAGCAGGTGGCAAGTCCTTCACCAGAAAAGTTACATAGTGTATCTTGAATTTGCATATTGGCTTTTGATTATGCATATTTTCATGTTCAGCACAAGTCCGTACAAAATTGTCTCAGTTAACTTTACTAATTTCTCTGAAAAACACTACTTTAGAGCAAAGGTAGGTGCTCTTTTTTACTCTGTCTATACTGTACATTCATCTTTAATATCAGCTGTAATAAGGAAGTGAATGTGTTTGGTGTAAATAGTAAAAACGGCTAACGCAAGGCCAGCGGCTGCATTTACACGAGCAGCGCATATGATAAATCGATATAACTTGTGTAAACATAGGGACAAGGACAGTAAACCAATACAGACAGAGCATAACCATACATCATCTTCACTACGCATGAAAAAACGACTGACTGGAGGCGCTGCAAAAATGAAATCTACATGAGTTAAACGGACTCAAAGAGCAATAATCTTTGAACCAATTTTGATTTGATTTGATTTGTGGGTCTAAATTGTTTCATTCATACTTTTAAGATTTTGCTGTTGTTTTCTGTTTTCTCTAAGCAAAATAATTGAAAATAATGATTAGGTGTTGCAACTCTGAAGGAAAAAGCCTGGACGCTAAGAGCAGCCTGACTGTTGGTGGTCCACTCCTGCCTCTCTTCACCCTGACAAAAGCTACTCAAACGTTGTGTGCGGGCGCTTTTAAAATGTGTTACTGTAGCTTGAAGTGCGATTTTCTGTCATCATCAAACAAGTTAAACAATCTAGAGTCAACGAAGAAATAGGGTTGTCAAAAGTATAAAAAATCACATACTAATCGATACTAAAACTAAAATCTAAACTCTATACCAGGGGTGTCAAACTCAAATTCACTGTGCGCCAAAATTAAAAACTGAGACAAATTCACAGACCAAGCTCAACATTTATTGAAAGACATAATTCATTTTATTTATTTAAATAAGAAATGAATACTACTGATGTGTCTTTTATTTCCAATTTAATTTCTCATTGTAATTTGTAATATCAAGCTTGAGTTGTTCCAGATTTTGTGTTTAAGCAAAATTAAAGTTGATATGAAAAGGTTAAACATATCAGGTGCAGTCAATTTTTCAAGTTTAAAGTATCTTTTTGCACATTTGATATGATCTTTCAGGCCAAATATAATTACACCGTGGGTCAGATTTGGCCCCTGGGCCTGAGTTTGACATATGTGCTCTATATTGATTTGAACAAGTATTGATACTAAAAAAAGTGCCATTCACAGGACAGAAATGAACCTTTCCTGAATATCTTTAGAATGATCTTGAGCTGTATCAGAATATAGTATAGTATAGTTCCATGGACCACTATGGAACCTACCTGGATGATTGAGGGATTACACAGATATAAGACCGCCTGGTAATACAAAAGAAAGTACTATGATTTAATGCTGAAAGTCATTTTCTATCAACTAAATAGTGTTTTCAGAATCAGTATTGAGTATCAAAATCCTTAGTCCCTAGTATCAAAATCAAAAGTTTGAAATTTTAGTATCATGACAACACTACGAGTAAATAAATCAGAATTATTGTTCTGACTTCAAGACATTTTTGCAGGTATATATCTTTTTTGCAGTGTGGGAGGAAGGGGGCACCTGTGTTTTTCTTAGGAGCGCAGCGGAAAGACAGGAGGCCTTCCTGACAGAACAAATGCTTGGAGTCCCCCAGGAGCTGAGAGCAGGAGGAAAAGCCATCCACAAATACACACATAAAAGTACAGATGATTCGCAAAGAACACTCCGGCAGCTGTAGCCTGCCTCCCCGTCCCGCTGATGTGCCCAAGCATGCTCCCGACAAGCTACAGAGGCCCTGAGCAAAGGCAACAAAATCACCCATTCAGCTTTGGACAAAATGCATGTCCTGAGCCGATAAAGAAGACAACCTTGACATGTGTGAAAATGCTCATTAATTTTCAACGTGGGTCCAGAGCTATGTCATTGTGTTGTAACTATTTGGCTGTCAAGCAAGTGTCTACCTGGGCAGGGACGGTGATTGAAGGCATTCCCTCAAGATCATGTTCACGTTTCAGTGCCAGAGCATGTAAAAGGAATTCTGCTGCCAATACTATGTGTGTGTGCGTCTGTCAAAGCAGTTACTTGTTGGCCTGCACAATATTTAGCAATTGATTTTGAAAATAGTGGCAATTATCTAGTCACAAAGGCTGTAATTATTTGGGTAATAGAATGTCCTCTCCAAAATGAACTAATTGTGTTGTCTTTAAATAGAAAAAACTTGATGTACCTGTAGTTTATATGTCTATAAACATGTAAATACACATGGGATTCTTGTATTAATTCATCAGGTCATATTTCAGACTTCTCCCAAACGTTAATGCTCCCGGACTTGTTACAATGTGCACCCACAGAATCCAACTTTTTAAAATCTAATCGCAATAGTGAAGTCATCATTTTTGGGGGTCAGTACTTTTTCTTTGTACCAATAGGACAATTTGGGCTTTTAGTCTACTACGATGAGATTATTGCTTTTGAGAGTTGAATTTTAACTTTTATTACTCATTAAATAAACAAAATAACTACTTTAAGTGTTGCAATGTGTTATTTATGTATTTGAGCTCACATTTTTAACAATATTGTACATTTAGAATACTTTTGGGGGGATAATTCCAGGTTTATGGTTTGGTTTCAGTATTATCGTTTGTCGTCTAGATTTGTTTCAGCAATATATCGCAGTTCATAATGTTTTATTTTAGCGGTGGAAGTAGTAAAGTACTGTGCTTAAGTAGAATTTGCAGGTATCTGTACTTTACTTAAATACATTTCACAGTGGATACTTTTTTACTTTTACTTACACAGTAGGTATCTGTACTTTTTTACTCCACTACATTTTTTTTAACTGGACTGAAAAGTAAAAAGTACTTTTCATATGATATCAAGAGATTTATTTATTTATTATTTTTATTTTTTTGGTGGTAACTAAAGTTGTCGAGTTCAAGCTTTGGCTTTGAGTGAACAAAAATCTAAAATAAATACGAAAAAAAAAAAATGTATTTGTATTGTTAATGTTGTCCAAAATCTGTATACGTTTACTTTTACTTGAGTACCTTTTTACCTTAGTATTTGTTCTAGTAACAAACTAACAAAACTGAGTACTTCATCCACCACTGGTTGTCGTGACAGGCCATAAAACCAAAAATGTTCTCCCCAAATCTCACTCCTTAGACATTTTGCATTGAACTCCACTTACATCCTCATAGCGGGCCGTGCTTTCAAAGATCTCATTGTGTTAAAATGCGTGATCCGATTGAGTTTTCGACAATTAGGTCAGCGGACATACAGTAGTAATAAGCTGTCAATGTGTCACTGCATTGGCATGGACAAGCCTATATCAGACAAACTGGAGACATCTAAGAGGCATTTGTGGTCGACTCTTATGAATGAAGTGCCCAGAGAGTCCATTGTGGCGTTCTTGTCACGTAGCTCGCAGCTTGACCAGTCCGACATAATTGCAGCCGCAGAAGATAACAGCTACTTGAATCAAGAGCTTTATTGTGCCAGGAAAAAGCATATCTCCAACTTTTTTGTCTTGCCACATTTTTTCCCATACGTTGGCTCCACAGACTTAGCCGCCTATGACTCACAGTAGTATAAACACTAAGTAGCATTGCACAATTTTAACTTTTCCCAAGCTTCTATTATCGCAAGTTTGTAGTCTAACCTTCCATTGTTGTCCAGACAGCCACTTCACATGCCGGGTGCGTGTTAGGTCCCAATCGCACCATCACATAACCGTAGTTACATAAGGGATATCCCAGAGACTTCATATCCAGTATTTCACAATCTCTGTATACTCAACATTGGTATCTACCTACAGTATAGTATAGGTGAAGTAAAGGTGTGTTAGCTCCTCCCAATTAGACGCTACTATTCGAACACACCCCACAAAATACCTGAGCTTCAAGCAGAGAAATTACCTACTGTAGGCTGTTGGAAAGAGGCCCAGAAAGTCTTGTCGATTCCCCCAGTAAAAGTTCACATAGGCAGGCCTAGGGACAAGCCTGATAAAAGCCAGATTGATTTAATAGTAGCTTGGAGTTAGCATGTTAGATAAATGTGGAATGTATCCTGCTGAAAACATTTGTAAAGGGGTGGAACATTCTGTGGAATATAGTGGAGGTGAGTGGTGAGGAAAAGCTACGGAGCCAATCAACAAACTTCAAAAGTATCAAGAAAAAACTGTTTTTGTAAATATAAAGCCTAGTTGTAGACTCATGGGACTAATATATAGGACTAATATAAAGGACTAATATACAGGACTTTTAGGACTAATATAAAGGACTAATATATAGGACTTTTATATAGGACTTTTAGGACTAATATATAGGATTTATAGGACTAATATATATGACTTTTAAGACTAATATATGGGACTAATATATGGTCCCATATATTAGTCCTATATAGGACTTATAGGACTAATATAGTATAGGACTAATATCATATGGGATCATATGGGACTAATATATAGGACTAATATATAAGACTTATAGGACTAATATATAGGACTTTTAGGACTAATATATGGGACTAACATATAGTCCCATATATTAGTCCTATATAGGGCTTATAGGACTAATATATAGGACTTTTAGGACTAATATATAAGACTTATAGGACTAATATATAGGACTTATACATAGGACTTTTAGGACTAATATATGATACTAATATATAGGACTTATAGGATCATATGGGACTAATATATAGGACTAATATATAAGACTTATAGGACTAATATATAGGAATAATATATAGGACTTTTGGGACTAATATATAGGACTTGTATATAGGACTTTTAGGACTACTATATATGGGACTAACATATAGTCCCATATATTAGTCCTATATAGGGGTTATAGGACTAATATATGATGCTAATATATAGGACTTATAGGACTAACATATGGGACTTATAGGACTAACATATGGGACTTAAAGGACTAATATATAGAACTTTTAGGACTAATATATAGGACTAATATATAGAACTTTTAGGACTAATATATAGGACTAATATATAGGACTTTTAGGACTAATTTATAGGACTAATATATAGAAATTTTAGGACTAATATATAGGACTTATATATAGGACTAATATATAAGACTTATAGGACTAATATATGGGACTTTTAGGACTAATATATAGGACTTATATATAGGACTAATATATAAGACTTATAGGACTAATATAAGGGACTTTTAGGACTAATACATAGGACTTATATATAGCACTAATATATAGGACATATAGGACTAATCAGTTCAAACCTTTCCAATCTTAACTATAACTAAGTAAGCTAATTACATTTGAATAATTAATTAGCATAAAGCAATGAACACAATGCAGTTTGCTTCTAATTGTTGTCACTGAATAGTTAGCATATATATTTGGCAGAAACACCAGTACCAGGTAGATCAATATACAATACTATAAAAATCCACCCCTAAAACAAATACCATCAGTATAGCGTTGCATAAATGTGATTACGGACTAAATTCAGTAGCCAAAACAAGGTAAATATGGCTCGCTTTAAGAAAGTACTGGGAGGTGACAGAGCGCCTGTGGAGGTAATAGGGACATATTCCAAAGATCAGGTCGGGATTAGCACTAATGCCTCTCGGCTTTATCTGCAGTCACGTGGGTTAACACCTGGCCGCAGTGTTGGTGGAGGTGCTAATCCAACGACGCAAGCAACTCTAGTTTGCAAGCTACCATTAGCCTTTTGCTTTTCGACCTAATGAAAACTCACATGGAAAGTCAGGGAAAGTACAAACTCCTAAATGAAAAATGCTAAAAGTTAATTTATGACAGAAAAACAATTAATGCAAGGAACAATGTAGCATGACATGAAACACTGAACCACAAAATTGGCTACTATGTTTTTCTTTGCCACTCAGAAATGCAATATGGCTGCCAAACCACAGCGTCTAAAATGATTAAAAGTGAAATCGACACGTGGTGACGAGGGATGTATGGCTTTGTACAACATGGGAACTTTAAAAACAAATGAACATGCAATTATTCTTATTGCATTACATTGTCAAATCTTATTAGAGGGCAAATGTCTGGTTGTTCCTAAAAATCCATAAAATGAACCTCAATAACAAAGTCTGGCGTGCTGAGGGTACATAAGGTTACTATATGCCGTGGCGTTTGCTCAGATAATTAGTAATTTAATAAGAACCAGTAAAATGGAGGAAGTAACAAACAAAAGTATGCAATAATGATGCTAAGTAACTCAATCGCTATTTCCACAAATAAAAAACAACAAACAAGTTTAGATTAGTTTAGAAGTATAATAATTAAATAACACCTAAAAGGGCAGAGAAAAAAAGTGTTAATGAAAACTAACCATGCATATGTTCTGTCATTTGCCTCGTTTGATCAAGAGCCAACAGAGCAAAACAGTCACATGGTGGTTTGGCACATTTTTATACCAGATGCCCTCCCTGTTAGAGCCAGTCACCTTTAAAAGTCCCATGAAATGTATTTAGCCAACTAAATACATGTCAAAAAACTGAAATATTGTACAAATAACTCGTGTACCTGCTCCACATAGTCATTACTCTAATTACCTTTTTCATTTGGAGTTGCTAGAGTCAGGGGAGAGTAAGAGTCCCACAGTCCCACAATAATAATAAAAAAAAGTAATTAATTTAAGTTAGTTATTTAATTATTAAAGCTTTGAATTCTTGCATCTATCCCATAAACTCTTTGTGTTTTATGAGGTGGTCGCTCTCATATAAATGTTAATACTAGTATAATTACTTACACTTTATACAAGTTACCCATAATTAGTATTATATAGGCTGCTGTTGTTCAGATGCAATTACCCACTTAAGTCTATCAAAATTCCACTGAAAATTTATGAATGTGGTAGAACTTCTGCTTCAGGATCAAGTGATCAGATAGATTTGTTGTTTTGGCATCTGGGTGGTCCAAACAGCCATAAAATAAAATTGATTTCTTAAGGTAGTTTTGGAAAAAGCATGTCTCAAATGCAACTGCTATCGTTCAGACTAGACCCAATTTTATTTTTACTGGGCAACCACTTAGATTGGCCCGTGCTCTGTCACCATATGATAATTAAAACAAGCTTGTTCCTTGAGAGGCACGATGCTGCTGTTTTTTATTGAAAATGAAATGCGGAAAAACATCTGTGTCTAAAATGGAAAGAATACTGAAAATTCTTTCACGCATATTGGGCTAATTTTAACCGTGACGGCACTTCACCATCTCATTAAATCTTGGAGAAGAGGCTGAGAAGTTAAAAGGGTTTCAATGCATTCTACAAAGCCTACAATAGCGCCTTATGGATTCATGCAGATTAATCCAGTGACCTAAGAGTCTACAACAGTAAGTTGTTGCACTTAAGGCTTAGAATCGAGGTGCAAGGAAGATACCATTATAGAGCCCTTTTGACACTGTGCCAAATGCTAATAGTGGAAAGCATGAGTCGACATATAGGTTTGTCATGCATTTACATAGGCCTATGCCACAGATAATATAAGAGCTGTCCTGTCACTTCTATTTTTTTTTTATTTCTTCCTAATGTCTATTCTGCATGTAAATCTGTCAATGGTCTATCCCACTTTTACACAGCAGCAACGTCTCCAAATGAATGTAAACATGTTTGTCTTGGAGCAACCAAAGTTTGACGGCCACCTGGCACAAGTTGAATTGAACGCAAGCCTTTAAAAAATATGCCCCAACCGAGCAAGCAGAAGCAAGTACAAACATTTGAAATATGACATTTTACAATATAAGATCTCAGTTTCCCATAACTATTAGCTGTGCACGTTTGCAGGAGTACAGAATGGAGAAAAGGTGATAAGAAAAGTGGTTATGAAAGTTGACTTTAGGCTTAACCTCCCCGTGGCTTTGCTCAGTTCTGTATAATCTCTACATATGATATGGGCTTATAGAGAGGGATCATCACCTGCTGTATGCACTACTGTGTCTACTTAGTGCCACTTTGCATAAATTAAATGATAAATTGCCATTCAATGAAATCCACTAGAGTTAATATGCCCCCTGTCCTACTAATTTAAATATAAATAATTCCTCACTTCTTAGTATATATTTCTATTTTTATTTGCATAGCCAGATTAAGGCAAGATCTGTATTTCTTATGCAAAATGTCAAATTTCTGGGTTTGTTCATTTGTTGAATTATGATTGATTGGTATCCCAGTCTCATCAAAGAAAGAGTCCTAAGAAGAATTATACAAAAACTCCTAAAATGTGTGTCCTGTTAAATATTCATAGGAGCATTTGGGAAACTGTCCAAACAGCGCCCAAGTGAAGAAATCCAGGCAGCACTTAAGAGAGCAATTACCCATTATAATGAGCTGTACCACCATGTTGGAGAGGTGACAAGGTCTCCACTCTGAAAAAACAAACTCTGACTGTGAAAACGAGAGTGATCATTGCTTTTTGTGGTCGCCCCTAAAACCTGTATGTCACAATCTTTTTCTGAAAACATTTCGTGACAGTGCTACTCTTGACTTCCAGGAAAAGGAGTCTGCTTGTTGATTGAGCTAATCCAATGTGGGGTTTCTGCCACTCAGCCTCTCCCAGTACAGCGCTAGGCTAGCCGAACCAGCATCCTTCCCTCATCACTGTCACCTAGCTAGCTAACTAACTAACTGACTAACGCCTTTGCCGCCATAATCTGCCTTGGCTTAAACTAACAAAAGAAGATGTGGTGTCCTTACCGTTCGGCCGGCTAATCCAGACTTAGCTGCGTGGCGTCTTCGTTCAGCTGACCTCCACGGGCGACAAGTGCTGCTCTCGTAAGTCCACCATCTCCATCCACAGCGCTTGGTGTTGTTCTCGCACCAACCATCACACAACTAACATGGGAGACGTGCTAACTTCACTCCAGAGGAAAAAATATTCTAATGTTGTTTCATCATATTTCCAGAAGTTGAAGAATTAAGACTGACATCCCGTTTTTTGTCGTACCTCAAGGTTGTGTTTTAAATCCATTAATATTTTCGAATAAATGAGATCAAAAAGGTAAAAATGTCAAAACTTCAGGTCATCACTTGCAATCTTCAAAAGTCCAAACTTGCAGCCTTGTTTCTTTCAGACTCCTTGGTCCTTTAGCTACAAACTCTATAGGTCCCGCTCCTTGATGCCTGATGGTTTTAGGGTGAAGAGGGAGAGCGTATTGCCTGCTCTTTCTCTCTCTCTCTCTGTCTCAGCTTCTCTGTGATGCCTGCGTCTGCCTCCCCCCTGTTCAACTGTTGCTCCTCCTCCGTAGTTGTGCTTGTGGGCCGAGTCGGATTACTCCTGACATGATAATCTCCCTGGCTCGAGCACCAGGAGCACTAAAGGATGGTTTGGCCCGAGCAAAAGGGCTTACACATTTTACCTTCTGCCACCAGCGAGTCTGCCATCTTAAGCAGGGCCCACACACTAATAATATACAACCAAGCATATTATATTTTCAGCTTTTGCATTTGCCTGTGGTGTCCTTTGTCATTTAAGTAGGAGGTATACTGCAAAACTGTACTGAAAGAAGTAAAATGTGTAAAATGACTCAAATTACTTCTCTGTTTTCCCAGTTTGCAAGGATTGGCATATTCGTTTGGCTAAAATTTTACATCGAATGCCCTTCCCAGGACAACCGGGGATTTAACCAGTCTTGGAAAGTACACAAAAAAGTACACTGATTTGTGAAAATGTGTTTCTGGATCCTGTGTACATGTTGCTGAAAAGTGCATGTGCAAAGAATGAAAATCAATATGAATGAACCACTGCACTACTACTCTTATTACTGGTACTACTACTACAACTACTACTACTGCTGCTCCTGCTGTTGTTTGTAATATTCTACTACCACTTCCAACTTGCCGCTACGATCATAACTACTGCAAGTCAATTCCTACAACTACTGCCACACTAAGCAGAACCCACACTCGTAATAGTCTTAATTGCGGGGGAGATAAGTGCTTATGTAAATAGGGTCTGCCAAAGTCTTTTCCAATCTTTTAGCGAGGAATTAAGAAAGTGCACAATTGGCTTAAATCATGCTAAAGCAGCGCTAAGTGCAGATAAATAGCATTATCACAGAAAAGGCTATTGCTTAAGGGTTCAATTCGTGTTTTGGCTGCGGATAAAACCGGGGGGTGATGTGTTGTTTTTGTTGACGAGCTCATGTTCAACGTCTTGTCCAATACTAACCCCGGTACTTGAGCCCCGAAAGCTGCAAACGAGGAGCAGATGGTCGTACTTTTGGAAGGTATCAGGCGGTCCAGACTGCAATCTAAATAAACAGAACATCTATGGAGGAAATGCGTCAGGTGTGGAGGGTCAGCCATATGTAAACACAAAGGAGGAGTGAAGCAATGCTGGGGCAGAAGGAGCAGGATCACAGGTGCTTTTTAAACCAGCCAAAAAGAAAGATATTATAAGTACAATTCCGAATCAGACAGATAGTTGGAAAAAGAGAGTACAAAACTTAGCTCTGCAACAGGAAGCAAATTGTTCACAAATATCTCATTCTAACCCAGTGAGTCATGCTCGAGTCCTCAGGCCAAATGATACACAAATGAAATCAGCAAGCCAGAATGAGATACAACTGGGGAGGAACCAGACACTGATTCACTTTTTTACTAGCTCTTAATTACTTTTATTATAGAACATCTTAAAAAAATATGTGATCAAATTATTATTTTTTAACAGTAGCAAAACATCATTCGCAGAGGAGGATTCAACTTCAGACTAAATCAAGGTTTGCGCAAAGTTATTTTTGTTCCTCTTCCTGCTATTAGTGTGAAGAGTGACGATGTTATGGCTTTACCTGTAATGTTCCACAGTATAGCATTAAATCTATCTTAATGGAGACAAGCATGGCCTAGTTTTAGGTCAGATCTGTGGAGAGGTGCCCGCGAACCTGCCCAAAATAAGAATACATGTGATTTTTTTTTTAAGCTATAAAACATCTGTGATTGATGCAAGATTTAATGCTGTACTACGGAACAATTCAGATTAAAAAAGTGACATTGTGCACCATTAGTTTATGTTTGGACACTACGGGCCAGATTGCAGTACTCAAATAGCAACTTCATCACTCTTAATAATTTAAAATGACATCTTTGCACTTCTACATGCAGATTTGGAAGAAAAAAATATGTTACTAATGTGCAATAATATACTACTGCTAATACTTTTGAAGTGCCAGTACTTGAAATTCCTGCATTTCTTCTGCTGACATGTGGCAACCTCAAATTCTTCCCATATTGACCAAACGAGTGCCCGCTATTTCCCCAGAGTGTGCATAAGGCTTCACTTCAGTCCTTATCACTGTGACCTATAAGACGTCTTGTAAAATCTCCAAATACCCAAAGTCTGCTCACAACAGGTGCACTCCAACCCCTCTACACCGAAGCTAATAAATTTGACGGCTAACTTATTTGACTCGTGAACCTTATTAATAATGGGCATGAAAAATCTTAAGTAAACACATAATAATAGCTTCCAGTTAGTTGGATTTCATGCCGTTTCCAGCCTTGAATGAAGAACACAGAAACATTTCCTGACATTTACTCGAGCTGCACATATTGCTTGCAGATGTTTTCAAAGACAGAAAGCAATACAATAGAAAAAGAGCAAGAGCTGTTAATTGACTGGAGAAGAGACAGTGCAGGATAGGGTTTCAGTGATTGTATTCGTCACACAGGCGCTCTGACATTTTGAGTATACACAATCAGACACAATAACGCAGTATGTTTCCCATCTACAGAGAATACAAAGGGCGGGTGAAGTCATGTACTGTGACTTTAAGTAGTATAACTATTACAAAAGGTTGAGTAAAGGTAGGCCTACGTTGCTCAGGTCAGTACTTACAGTAAAATGATTATGAGATGGCTCCTTCTGGTTACTTCTACTTATATATATTGGGCTACTGCTGCTAGTACTATTCTCCTGAGACCTGGCATCCTCATATGTGGACATTCTGGGTTGTTTAGGCCACAATGCAAATTTTTAGATGAAGAAGAAGAACAGCAAACACGAACAGCAACAATGCAAAAATGTTATGTTGTAATATTTTTAAGAGTTAAGAATGTTCAGAATATTATTTATTTATTTATTCATGTTTTATTTATTTTTATTTTATTTTATTTTTATTTTTTGTAAAGGCATAAGTCTTTCTGCACCTCTCAGCAGCTCTTCAAATGAACCACATTTTTCCAAGAGGCACAATTGTTTTTACTCAGGACAAATGTTGCTGTGTTCAGGCACTTAATAAATAGTTTTAGCAAATCATTATTAAAATTTTCTATCAAATGATTAAAACCACAGAACGGAGGTCCTCATATGTAATTTTTCTCAGAAACTACATAATATAAAAAGATAATTCTTTGTTTTTACACTCATCAGCCCACATAACGAAGAGAAATTAATAAAGCATATCATGTAATAGTGCATGTCTCAGGAGATTAAGTCTACTTCTAATAATACCAATACCCCTAATTTTATTCCACACAATTCCCACTACTGTGTTATTGTCTATCCTACACCAACCATGACTGTAAGGATTGATTTTATTCTTTACATTGCGTTTTATATTCTACTCTCGCATTATGACAGTATTAATTTGACTGACTCACCGCACAGAGGTAGTTATCTACGTCTTACCTGGTGTTTACTGCATGATTTTGTTTTCGCAGTTGGATATCACACTATAAAACAGAGGAATTAAAATCGTATGACACAATCGCACACACAAATATCAGGCTCCAGGCTCCATGTGCTTTATTACTCCATGTGGTTTATTACTCAAAGCAAATCATCTCCATGGAAACTAGAAGGTGGCACGCTCTGCACCACAAAGTTACTTGGTGCACCTTTAATTTAGTTGAAAGACAAACTGTGTGAATAAACACTGATGAGAATTTTTATACTTTAGAAATCCAAAAGTTTCAACTATTGGGAATGTGCTGAAGCGTTTCCATTGGGCGTGGATGAGTGAGGAGAGGAGCACATTCTGTTTATCTTTGGGCGAGATTTTAAGGAAGCCCTCAATCAGTGACGAAGTAAACACGCCATTCCAGGAGGTGTGCTCAGGACGCCACTGCTGCGTCTTTCCCAATGTGCAGTGGTTACGTGAAAAAGACACCTTCAGACCAACTGTCCTCCCAGCCAAAGCAAAAAAGTGGTGGAAAGAGTGCTGAAAAAGTGCACTAACATGGATAAAAAGTGAAGATCTACTCAATTACAAGTGGATAAGTAGTCTACAACTGCCAGCATTGTAGACTACTTAAGTAAAAGTAAGGAGTATGCATGAAAAAACTACTCAAACTACTAATTACAAGTTACTTTTTAAATATCAGTCCAATCACAGGAGGCGACCTAGTGCCATTTGTGTGTTTGTACTGCTACTTAAATGATCTGAAATGTAACAAATTGCAATACAGGAGTAGAATTATACTCAATTACACGACAAGTACAAGTGGTGTTGTTTCAAAATCTACTCAAAAAGTGCAATTAGGCTGCCTCAGAACATCAACTCAATTATAGCAACGTGAGGAGCCTAATTGTTCACCTACTCTCCACCCCTGCGTTTTAGAGAACCAAAGTCTAAACACCAGTCAGTCATAACTTAGCAGGAGACAATGGGGGAAGTTTTTTGTGCATGTCTTTTGCTGAAAGATGGCATGTTTCTTCTGGACATAATGGTACCGAAGTGAAGCCATTTTGGGCCTTATACAAATATACAGTAATTAGTGGCAGACGGGGTTTTATGGACTGGTTGTTGACTGGAAATGAGTCTGATTTCAGCACCTAAACACCTTTACAATCATCTGTTACGTGCCTGGCGATGTGCAAGTCAAGTATTTGTGGTGAATATTTGTGATGGACAAAACCATTTGGCAGAAGTGAACACATGCTTCAAGTGTTAGGGGTCCATTAGTGTGCAACATGGGTAAATGCTTCCCCCTTCTGGTCAGTGTTTGAAACTACATGATTCAGCTGTAATGGGAGCTTTAGTGCTTTACAATGTGTGGATGAGGCTATTTTTTTAATACATTTGTTATATTATATTAAAATTCTTAGGTGCGCTATGTAACGTTTCTGTTGGGGGGGCCTTCACCTGCTAGTCTCCATATTTGCCTAGAATATTTGACAGTATGGCATTAAATATAACCATTGTCAAGAAGACAGGCACCAGGTAAAGTCACAGGCCAGAGCTGTGGACCGGTGACCCCAGTAAATACTCATACATTTTTGAAAAGAAAAGCACCTGTAATTGAATAAATAAAATCAAAGTAAAGCGAGGTTGCCATGGAGCGAAGTCAGTGAAGTGGTAAATGTACATAGTGGTAAAGGTGTACTATTTGTACTATTGAGAAGTATGAAAAAAAATCACTGGGCATTTATGTGGTTATAATTAGACCGTGTTAGTTATAAAACACCACTCATGATGTAAGTAGTGCAATGATTCAGAGCACAGGTTTAAAGCAGTTATGAGTATCTCTGTGAACGAGGCCACATAATTAAAATATAACATCATTGAGATTACATAAACTACAATCAGCTGTTAACTCCACTCAGATTTTTTTTTTTACAGACTGTTTTATGAACATTTGCATAATTGATACTTTACAGCTGACGTCATTAACATTCCCACTGCTCTGTTTGAGGCTCTGTTAGATTTTAATTTGACCTTTGTTTTAACACAATATGACCAAAAAGAGCTGTCTTAGCTGGAACTACAACAGGTGAGCTGATCTGTACTGTCTCACATGTCTCTAACACATGAAATTACACTCACAAGCCAGCTAGTATTACCTAATAGTTTTTTAGTCTGTCACTCTCAACCTTTTTTTTTGAGAATCAAACACCCAAACAGGGCCAAGGACACTCACATCGATCACAGATGCCTGAAAATGTGTTGTTTAAATCAAGTTTGTTTTCAGAGAGTCTAATCTAGGGAGGTGTTCCGGGCATGTCCCACCAGGAGGGGGCCCCCGGGAAGACACAGGACACACAGGAGGGACTATGTCTCTTGACTGGCCTAGGGGTCCCACCTGAGGAGCTGGAGGACATGTCTGGGGTGGGGGAAGTCTGGGAGTCTCTGCTTAGACTGCTGCCCCTGTGACCTGGCCCCGGATAAGTGGAAGAAAATGGATGGATGGTGTCTAACAACTTATTAGGCTGTAATGTGTACATTCTGTCACCATGGTAACGGCTGAACATTTCACTATAAACATACATGCAGAACAGTCCCAGCGTGATGTCATGGAAAAGTATCAATACTGTTAAGTTGCTCTGTAATACCCCGAACCAGTGAGAAAAAAAAAGACTGGATAGCAAAGGTTGTTTGTGTTGCACTGGCCACAGAAATAAATTCGTAAATAATTTATTGGCAGTTGTAAATATGTTTTAGCTACAAATGTTCACACATATGGCTTCCTTCTGTCACGAAACCCTTTGGTACCGTCCGGTCCTCTGGGAAGACGAATCACTTTTAATCTGTTTTTAACCTGAGCCACTCTGTTCCTCAGCAGCCACGGCACCTGTGGGCTGTCTCCTGCATTCAGACACCTCTCTATGTTCACATCTGCACATCCTGAGTCCAAATCTGCCCCCTCACCCAGTGCCTCTTGGATCTCCACATTTCCTGTCATTTTGTTTACCTCAGGAACTACCTCAAGTGGTACTTTGCCGTCCCCTTGGCTCTGTATTAGCTGCTCTTTCTCTATAAGATACGCAGACCTGAATCCCAAAGTCACTACACTTGGTTTTTTCCCAGCAGACACTTTCTCCGCTCCCTTTAGCTCGCCGTAGGCTTTCCGAATCGCAGCCAAGGTGTCGAACTTCACCACAGCGCACAAACATTGCCCAAGTTCCCTCTGGCGTTTGGCGTAACATTGAAGTTCTTTGGGTAGATCCTGACCCGCAGGTAGTACCCAGTGGGCGGTGATGGTGCCATAGGAGCTGAGGCTGCAGAGGATGTGCTGGTGTAAGGTGGGGGTAGGGCGGAGGTTTTGGGGGGTCTGGCGAGGCGGGGTGAGCCAGTCTGCAGGGAGGTTCCAGAGGAGGAGGAGTTTGCTGGTGGGAGAGCACAGGAGCCAGTCGGGATAAGGGAGCAGCCGACGCACTTTGGTGAACTCAGAGCTCACCTCCAGTAGAGACGAGAGGAGAGCTGCAGCCAGGGTCATGTACCAGTTGTCGGTCAAGACCTTTATCTGGACAGAACACAAAAGAGACATTATGTAACAGTAATTTTTATGAGCTTTTAACCCCTTCATGCCTGGTTATTTGCAACAAACCCAATTAAGCATCAGTACAACCAACATAGCACAGTTATTCCACTATGATGGAATTAAACGTGTTAATTCCCAACATGGGGCAGGTTGGGTCAAAATAAAAGTATGCAGCAGTTTGTCACATTCCCCGGTGGATAACTTACCAAAATCAAGTTGGATTTACAGTTTTTGAATTATATGCATTTTGTGTTTGTTGTAAATATCCGACACCAGGCCATAAAGGACCACAGGAGGTTGTAATGTATTTCTATGGGCTTCAAATACACAGTGTAGATTTATTTAGAAAATTCCTTCAAATTATGTCATTTTGAGCTGCTTTAATACAGTTTCAGTCCTTTTGCTCCTTTTTTAATCTCATTACAAGTGCCATTTCGTAATTTATAGTGGTTTAGACCTGGTTTGGACCATTCAAGAGTTTAAAAAATGGGTTTTCATGGTTAATTTCTGTTGCATTTAGGACAGAAGTGTTCCGTTATGGCCTTGTGTCACATAAAAAAAACCAACAAAGTGCTACTGAGTGCTCAAAATAATTTAACTGCAGCTTTGTTTTTGGGGTCCATTCAAATCATTTTAATAGAGTTTTAATATGTTGGGAATCCTGTATTGTCAGGCTGTTGGGCAGTTTCATGCCCCTGTTACTATTGGAGTTTTGCACGTTTTTTTACATTAGCAATTTAATACCAGAAATAAAATATATGGTGACAGGTGACGTTTCTGGCAGAAAAAAGTGATTTCAGCAATTATGAAATGTTAGTTAGTTGGTTAAAATTCACTGCAATCAACCTGTTTTGTCAGGGGTTTGTTTCCTGCTTTAGCCTTTTAGTTTTTATTCAAACTGCTCTGATGTAAAAACTAAACTGAAAAGTATTAACAAGGCCCAGGAATCAAACCTAAGACCTTCTCGTTGTGAGGTAGCACTCTGCGAACAGACTAATGTAACCTGCTGCGTCTGAACTTTACCTTCTTCAAGCAGGTGAGGAGCTTGAGGTTCACAAACCCGTCCTTGTTCTTCTGGATGTGTTTGAGGAGGAAGCCGTCTTCAGACAAATGTGAGTCCGAAAACAGCTCCTCCAGTTGGGCTTGGACCCGGAGCACCAGCCCCTGCCCGGCATGGTGGTCCTCCTCACTCCCAGCACGGTGCAAATGACTACAGCACACACAACAACGACATTATAGTACTACAAACTGACAAAGTCTACATACAAACACTTTTAAAATGATCTTACCCAGTCCCACGGCTCATGGTGACACTGAAGGAGAGCGACTAGATGAATAAATCTGAATAATTAAAAGCAGATATCGTTTCAATTTGTGCCTGGGTTTGTGATTTGCCTCTAGTTTGATTAAAGAGTGAAAAAAAACAGACGAGTGGCTGAACCATGGCGACGTCGTCTGTTTCTGCTGGAGACAAAACAACAGTTTGTAAAATGCCAAAATTAGAATGTTAAGAGTCGAGGGGATTTTTAAACATCTCTTTATTTGCATGTTTCAGAGTGTGGGATTCAGACGGTTTTGAGATGATATATTTTAGGTGTAGAGTGTTTTTTTTATTATTAAAGTTTAGTTGGAAAATACAATATGATTTTTGTGAAATAACAGGCCCAGTATTGCTATCAAGTTTTTTGTTTTGCCTAATTTGGAAATAATCATGAGTTTCCAGTTTCCTCTAAGGACGTTTTTTCCCATTCAAAAGATATAATATTTTGTTTTGTTAATTGCTATGGAAACGGTCCTTATTTGTCATCATTCTGAAACTGTTTAAAGTGCGCTTGTTACGTGTTTAAAGTGTATATGTTTTCATGTTTTTTTCAAATTGTTACTTGGTTTGGTGGTATAGTGGCAGTGGTAAATATTTATCATAGTTACATCAGTTATTTGGCAGTTTGTGGAAAGAAAGTTGAGATGAAAAGTACAAAAATACAGGAAGTAGCGCTGAGTTCTTAAACAGAATACATCTACATACATTATTAACACTGAAAATTGTTGATCTAATTATTATTATTATTATTATTCTTATTATTAATATTGTACAATTTAGTTTTGGCCATTGTTTCCATTGTGGTTGCTAGGTAACAGTTATGGCATTAACAGTTATACTCATACACAACCAGGAAGTACAATTATGAACCAAAATACAATATTTCTAGTAAAAACTTGATTAACTATGTTTTAGTGAAAGGAGTAGTCTAACCCGTCATGTGCACTGTAAAGAAAACATCTAAAATTACAGGTAAAACAAATGGATGAAGTTTGACTCAAAGCTGTTTTTATGCAGTAATATAACAGTGTGAGCATCTGTATTGGCCTCCTGCCTCCACCGACTCCTGATGGGAGCGGCGGGAGAGCAGCAGGTGTGACTGTTTTGGAAGAAATTCAGCTATTTTTGATTACACTTCACTGTCTGTAATGACTTCCAACGAACAAAACAAAGTCAAACATTTGGAGACGTCTGTGAGGGAAACACACCGACTCATGACTCCATCTAGTGGTGGACAACAACACTACAATGTCCAAATAACGAGGAACGGAGAAGAGGGTCAAGACTCGGATCAAAACTAGAAACTCATTTGAACAGGTACTTATACTAAAAGTCACATTCACGGGACAGAAATGAACCTTTCCTGGAAAACCTCCCTGGGTGTTTGAGGTTGGTAATACAAAAGGCCCAAAAGTCACTGACAGTTGAAAAAAATGTATAACTCTTTTGTTTCTAAATATATTTCTTTTATTTTTTCAGAGCATTTAGATCTACCCTTCCGACATTAATATGAGCAAATACAGCACCGAGGAACGAACCTTCATTGTACAGTGGTACTTTGAGTCACATGGGTCAAATTCAGAAACCCAGCGTGTTACCATCAACATTTTAATACCAGTGATAAGTTCAACAGTAAGTGAACAATTATAACCGTATATATTGCCAAAAATCTCGGAAGGTTTTTTCTTCTTGTCTGGCCCTACTTTTTAAATGGAGGAAGATTACATATTAAAGCTCAAGCAGTTTTCTAAACTGGACTTTCGGTTGAAGCAGGAGGTTATAATTAAAGGAAGACCAACGCTAAAGGAGCTAAATGGTTTGCTCCAGACGACGGGACAAAAGACTCGCTCTTTTCAAACAGAGACGTACAAAATGGTAAGAAATGTAATGACTTCAATCCATTGAAAATTGGGGAACGAGATGTTGTAAAGTGGGGTGTGAGGCGGACCAAAAGATGCGGGACTCGGGGCAAGTTTTACGGTGTTTATTGACAGAGACAAGACAAGGACGGGAGGTGCAGGGAACACAGGCAGGAACACGAACAAGAACCATGAGCGGGGACACGAATGGGATGAAGACACACAGGTAGCACCACGGTGAGACAAACAGCACGAAGACAAACAGACAATCTGGCCCAGAGTGCTGGGTCCTGGCTCCTCTTATTCCGTTCAGTGTGTTGATTGTGATGGAGTCCAGGTGCGCATAGGAGGAGCCAGGACCCCTCCCAGCTCCAGGCTCAGACAGGTGAGGGAGGGGCAGGGCACACACATGAGGAAGGAGCAGGTAGGGATCATGACACCAGAATAAGGATAAAAAATAATACAAAACCAACTTGTCACAGGGAGAGAAACTGTCTCGGGGCCAAAATTTACTCACGAGACCTGGTTTACGTGTTTGTAAATCTGATTGACATCAGTGCCTCACCAGCCACGAACCTCACTGCACGTCACTGACTTACTTAAAAAAACATTTTGTTCCATCTGTTCATGTCATGTGGCAATACAGGAAATGCTCCACTGTGTTTTAAAACTCCATGCACCCAGCCCTGGAATTGCCAATCTGTCCTGAACTAAGTAGAGATAATTTGCAAACTACCACTTCATGACATCACAAGGTGGAACAGAGCATTATGAGGTCTGGAGATGTAGACAGACTAACAATAAAGGGTTTCTCAAATGTGTGAATCAAACAAAACACAACTCAGGGTATGTGTTTGATGAAGTAGAAACATTGTAACGTGGCGTAAAGCTCACAAGAATCTGTTTTGTGTAATACAGGACTTTATCCATTCATAAACTCACTCATGTTCATTACACCTGGCTTTCCTCTCCAGCTCCTGGTTCAGCCCTTATCGTCTTTTCCTACATATTTTCATAGATTTTACACCACGCTGGATTACCCTCGCTTTAAACCCAAACTACATATGGTCCAACGCAAATCTCCATTCACATCTCGGCGCTCCCCATAGTCACGCTCATTTCACCCGTCGTAAATAACTTTTTCTGAACTTGTGCAGAATTCCCACATCTGCATTCAGCCCTCCTGTTTGGTTCTGCTTGACTGCTCTGTGCACTCTACGGGCTCCTGATCCCTCTCGCTGTGTGGGCCTCCTGCAGATGGAGAAAAGGTAGAAATATCAAAAAAGGGGGGGAAAAGCTCAAAATATACAAATAAATGGACTGTCTCTAGGAGGTTTGTACGTGATTAAAGGCATGGGTAAAACTGAATGAGGAGTTTAGGAGAGTTTGAATGGAGTTTGTAACATAAGCAGGGCAGTTGTGTTGTGTGCTGACAGACAGAAAACAAGACATGGTTAAATGTATACACAGGCCTTAAAATACCAAATACTGCAAACATATGGTTTACTGGAACATTTAGGAATCATTGTTTAGCGGGAAAATCAATGCCAGACCTACCAACTTGTAATCAAAACTGTTATGTTTCTGCGACGCATACATGGCACTCGACTTATCAACTGTAAATATCTCCCAAATGGTTACAGGGACATAAGACGTTCCCTCCCCAAACTCTTTTAATTCATTGGTTTCCATGGAGATGAAAAGTTAAAGCCAAACTTTGAACATTTTCCCCGGAGACAGATCAGTTTTATGCCATTCTGTGAAACACTCCAAGCAAAACAAGTACATCTCTATGGCGACAGGCGAAGATACTTTTAATGCAAGATCACACGATTGTCTGCATTTAAAAACAGAGCTGAAATGAGAAAAAAAAAGGCTTTTGGTTATTTCGCTTCTCAGAAAATTGAATACATTTCAAGGACATGCAAAACTGGAAACACTGATGCCACAAATGCACGTTAATAATCTGGTGATGAACAGTTATAATCACACCTGCTCCTGTTTTTAATGTTTTAAATAGACCTGTGTAGTTATTTTGTTTGTATTGATCTGTATTTAACAGGGCGCTCATGAAAAACACAGTTTGGTCCTCTCATCGAGCTCTCTCTGTATAAATAAAGATAAATGAAATGGCATGCCTTCCACCAGGCCAAGTTACAAGGCAGGTTTATGGACAGGCAAGCCCTGGAGAGTAAAGATGGAGGTTTAAAGTTGTTTTTTTTTAGTGCAATAAAAACTCCCATAATAAAATAAAGGGTTTTTATATTTTGGCTAATCTGTATTATGCAATGGGGTTTTCATTTCAAATCAAAATATTAGATCTATTTTATTATGTTTTTTAACTTTATTTGGATGTGTTTGAGAGCATTTTTTAAAGGCTGAAAAATCCAACAAGCACACACACCATACCGTTAGTCATTAGCCAATTAGACGTCCATATGGCTAATAACAAACACCATGTATCTGAGATTGAAACCCACTAAAGCCGCTGTAATGCCCCGCTAACCCTGGTGCCTGTGATAAAATGCTGTTTCAACACAACAATAAAACAGCAAACACACCTGCAAACATACTCTAATGCATGGCCGGCCCAGCCTATAAGCGAACTAAGCGGCCGCTTAGGGCCCCGAGGCCTCAAGAGGGCCCCCAATCTGGCAACCCCTCACAATTTACATTGCATTTAGTGCGCGCGCAGTACGCGCTACTGACGCATTTCCGCTGTAGCGCAGTAAGCGCACTCTGTAGTGCACACATGATGTATTTGTAT
>JAIEZT010000026.1:15431594-15560430 GCA_019594935.1 Periophthalmus modestus
TTATGAATATTTATTTTTGAACTTGAAAACTTTAGTCAAGCTGTGAACAACATGGTCAAAATAATTCCTAAAATCATGAAAAGTACTTTTTACTTTACAGTTCACTTCAAAAATGTAGTAGAAAGTGTAGGATTAAAATACAGTCCCTGGCAAAAATAAATAAATAAAAATAAAATCTACCTGTAACACTTGTTTAGCTCATTTATATGCAAATCAGCAGTACTTGGAGCCCTTTGAAATCACTGTATTTAATAGTTTGATCAACAGTTTATCTACCAGCAAGTATGAAAAAGAGGAAGTTCACAAATGTTATTATATTTAATTTAAGAAACAATTGCTACCATTTCTTTTATTAAAACTCTTTAAACAAGTGCTGAGATAGATAGAGTCTTCTTGACTTGTTAAAACTAGTCCAGAGTTGTCAGGCACGCGGTGTGAACGCGTCACGCACACACGTCACGCACGCAGTGTGAACGCGTCACGCACACGTGACGCACACGTCACGCACGCGTCACGCACGCGGTGTGAAACGCGTCACGCACGCGTGTGTGAACGCGTCACGCACGCGGTGTGAACACGTCACGCACGCAGTGTGAACGCGTCACGCACACGTGACGCACACGTCACGCACGCGTCACGCACGCGGTGTGAACGCGTCACGCACGCGGTGTGAACGCGTCACGCACGCGGTGTGAACGCGTCACGCACGCGGTGTGAACTAACCCTGAAATTATCCAAATGATCCTAGTGCAGGTGTATGTAGTTTAAAAACACAGCCCTGTATTATCACATGACATCACAAAGTGGAACAGAGTGTTTTCTGTTGGAAAAGAAAAACTCAGCAGGGTTTGTGCATTAAACGTGTGAATGAAACAAAACACTATGTTTTGTGATGAGGAAATAACATTAGAACAGAGATCAGATAGATGTGGACTCTTTAAAAGTGCACTAAGGAACTTTTCTGGTGGAGGGGAGTAAAGTGTTTTGTCAGCCTAGATAACCAATAGGTACCATAAAAGTACTATTCAGGAACCCATATCAAAAAATAGGTATTGTTCAAGTACTGGTAAAAAAACAGCAATAGTTTTTCTTATGAATATTTCTTATGAATATTTATTTTTGAACTTGAAAACTTTAGTCAAGCTGTGAACAACATGGTCAAAATAACTCCTAAAATCATGAAAAGTACTTTTTACTTTTCAGTTCACTTCAAAAATGTAGTAGAAAGTGCAGATACCTGCTCTCAAATGTAGTGAGGTAATAGTGGGTATGCATGAGTTTATAAATTTTGCTCTTTATTTATTTCTCTTTTAGTTGTAGGATTAAAATACAGTCCCTGGCAAAAAACACACACACACACAAAAAAAAAAAAAGTTGCCACCAATAAAAAAGGTCATACACTCTAATATTTGGTTGTTTTGCTCCTGCAATGTCACAAGATTTATTTCCATCTAGTGTTGCATTAATTTTTCACCAAGATCTTGATTGATGATGGTCGAGTGTGACTCTGCACAAAGCTTCTCCAGCACATCCCAAAGATTCTCAACGGGGTTAAGAAGTGATGGGCGAATGGAGCCTCGTGAAGCAGTGACACCTCAGTCGCAATATTGTCTCAAATGGTTCGACGTGGACAAATTTAACCATTGCAAACCAGCACATAACCCATGATTTGGGAACCCAAAACTCTATTTTCTATTTTATTAGAAGTCATAAATTGTATATATTCTATTTTGAACATTAAAAAAAATAAAAAATTAAATTATTGAATTTAACATTATAATGCACCACCTACTTTGATACATTACTGTGTCTGACTTAAGATTCTGATTTCTATGGTCTGTTATTTATACAGCCTGTAATCTGTAGAGATCTGTGCAGTATCAAGATGCATTGTGGGATTTGTGTTGCTGATGTGGTGAGGGCCCCCAAGGCAAATTCTGCTTAGGACCCCCAAAAGGCTAGGGCCGGCCCTGCTCTAATGGTATCCTTCTTACAATGAAAAGACCCCATACCTTTCTTAGTGCATATAAGCTTCATTATCATATCAGGCCTGAAACATGACCTAGAAATCCCTTCATACTGTTGGGATCAGAGGAGCAGTGATAGCGACTAAAGCTGCTCAGATCAGCGCAAAATCATTTAAAAAGGTTGTATTTTTAGAAACAGATAAGTGAGTCTCACAGTTCCTCCGGCAAAGAGCGCAAGGGCGGACGTATCAGGCAGGATTTACCCGAGCTAAAACACTCAGCACCTGGATCAAGAGGGAAATGCCACACATGAGCTTGCATTGGCAGAAAAGTGCAGTTCACTTTAAAAAAATAATACGGTGATACAAAGGCCAAAGACTCATCAAAAGACCTTTAATATCTTCAGAAATTGTTGTTAAATAAAGGTTAGCAAAGATTTTTAGAGTGCTGTGAGGTGCACTTGACGCATCGTTTCTCGTAGAAGGTCTGTTTCTTTGCTTAGAATGTTCCACAGCAAGGCATTTAAAGGATCTTTCGCGATGGAGACAAGCAAGTGACTCTACCAGGGCAAGTTACAGGTCAGATCTGTGGAGAGGCAACCCATATTGCATTTTGCTTGGTCTTGAGTCTTTGAATTTAATCTCGTGCCGTGGAACATTTCAGGCAAAGCAATAACATCTCCTTGACTAGAACAGTTACTTGCCCCAATATTATAATTCAGTTAATCTCAAACTCTGTGTTTTGAACTCAGTTTAAACATTTCTTCAACTGAATATTCTTATTTTGCCAGTTTATGTTCAGTTTTATTGACTGATTAGAGAAAAATGAAATCACAATCTTGTATTCCATGAAAAGAAATGTGTCACCTGTGACTTTCATCGACTTCATAAAGTTTTGACCACAGAGACATTAGGTGATAATCTTTACACCTGCGTTTGTGGCATCGGTGAAAATTTAAACATCCACAGTGAAACTTTCTCTGGTGGAGCGTTCACACATCTGCTTGTCTCCATGTTATTTCTTTCTTGGAATACTCCACAGTATGGCATTAAACATGTCTATCTTGCATTTCTTATGTTGCAGGTGTTTTCACTGCCCTGAAAATATATAAAAACATGCATTCTTAACCTTGTTGTGATGTGGGGTGAGGGGGACCAAAGATGCGGGACTTGGGGCAAGTTTAAGGGTGTTTGACAGAACAAACAAACACGTGACGAGAGAACATACGAGGAGCTGGGTGCAGAGGGCAGGGTGCAACACACACGACGGGAACACAGCCGGTACCGGGAGACGGAGACGGGGGTCCAGAGCAGTGCGGGGAGGCTGGATGCTGAGCGGGAACTCGAGCAGGACAACAGGCAGACGAACATGGGCAGGAACAGGCAGTGACGAGCAGTGATGAACAGAACACCAGGCAGGACACGGACAGGTAGCACAGCAGAGACACGAGGGCCAACAGTGAGGCGAACAGACGACCTGGCAAAGAGAGCTGGGTCCTGGCTCCTTTTAACCTCCTGCAGGTGTGTTGATTGCGCTGATGGGCTGCAGGTGCGTGCGGGAGGAGCCAGGACTCCGCCCAGCTCCGGAGTCAGGCAGGTGAGGGAGGGGGGAGAGGAGACACAGGAGGCAAAACAGGAGCAGGGAAGCGTGGATCATGACAGACCTGTAACTCGGCCTATTGACGAAACAAGTTTAATGCCATTGTGTGGAGCATTGCAGGCAAGGCAATAACATCTCCATGGAGACAAGCAGGTGGCAGACCCTCCATCAAAAAATTCACATAGCGTATAAGCCTGAAGACAAAATAACATGGTATACAAGTACCAAGACCTGTTTAAAGTGATACTGTGTAAATGCTCTGCAGAAGTACATTCGGAGTCTACACAGGAAAATCCAACTACAGGACAGAAAATAAAGAGCAGAAGGGTTAGTGGTATCAGAGAGGATTTGCTGAGCCTCAAATACACGACCATCTGGATTAAGAAGAAAGAAAAGCCACACAGAGATCAGATTTGTACAAAAACCCAATTATTTAACTTTATTAACATCAATGTTTTCGTCAACAGTTCTTTTAAATTCCAGTTCTTTATCAACAAATAGAAAACAGACTGTGTGTACAACAGATCGAACCCCTACAGCACTAAGCATTCACAAGGTAGAAATGAAGAGATTGTTTTTCTTTTTTTGCGCCGGCGTTTTTCATGTCGTCCCCATCGCCCTGTCCCAGCAGCGCCCTCTTGTGTCAGTGTGTGGGATGGGCGGGTCCTGTCATTGTGCAGGCAGAAGGGGGCGCTATTTGTGCTGTTTCTCCTCTTTCAAACCAGCTGTCCAGTTTACTATGGGATACAGTAGTTTACAATGGTGTTTTTCCATAGACATAAACACTCAAAGACAGCAGGCTTCTCCGTTTCAGCTCAAATCTCTCAAAACAATAGACTTCAAAGCTGTGGATATATCTATGTGTAATTGTACATATATATAATCATTATTATATATATCTATATATTTATAGTTCTATTTCTGTATAAAATAATATCACGTTCAGTCCAAAGGGGCTGAGTCTCTCTCCTTGTCGTTGTAGGAATGGTTGATTCTGTACAGTCCTCACTTCGCCCGTAGTCGTTTTGTTTGTATCCATCAGGGGGCAGCGAGGAGATGAAGAGCTATATATTCAGAAATTGGGGAATTTTCGTTCCTTATTTGGGTAAAAAAGTCAGTTTCGCTCGGGTAATATGGAGCTTGAAGGCCTCACCAACAAAATCATGTACAAATCATGTGCTTTCAATGCTGTACACTGCTGATTTAGTCTTTAATTCGGTTCAACTAGATACCACATTTACATGACATTAGTGTGTGCTCCCAAATGAGTTATATCAACATTATTTTAGAGAATGGCAAATTTAAAAAAAAAGGCAAAATTGAATTGACCAAAACAAAAATCATGTTTATGATCATGACACAAAAGTATTGGCCAAATGACGTCAAACCCCTCAGCAGCTCAGAGAACAGTGGTCCTCCTGAATTAGTATCTAGGAACGTGTTAAAAATACATGTCCCTTGTGCTAAAGTACCCTAAATAAACACAATTATGAAAAATAATGCACTCCCCACACAGGGCAGTTTAAGACAGCATACAACATGTCCAACGTTAAAATGATTAATAAAAACAAGAAACAAAACATACTAAAGAAAACATTTCCGAATATAAACAATAAAACCGACAAGATGGCGCCTCTCTACTAATGCTACCAGTAGCCTTTGACAATCATGAAAGTTTGGCCTGGACAGTCACTCAATGTTAGTGTTAATGTTTAAAGCGAAAATCTCATGTTGGTTGGAAAGTAGTGGGCATCGGCTGTGTGTCTGTCCCTTCGTCGCCCCCTTGTGGTAGCAGGGAGAGGGACGATCCGGGGGAGCTCAGGTGAATGGTACGGTGGCTGAGATGGGACACTTGGCACGCTCCTGAGAGGTGGGACCGGGAGGCTGTTCGGTGTGGAGTGGTTACGTTGCATAGTGGTCAAAGCTTCCCAGGTACTCCAAGGCGGCACGGTAGCACAGCTGGTATTGGTCCTGGTGAAAACAAACAAAGAAATGACATTAGAAAAGAATTGTTGAACGAACTGTCTGCAAGATTTACTTTTCAATTTCATAAACATGACATGACAAATCAAATTGGCTCTTACTGGTAACATTTGTAATTGTTGTTGATTTATTTTTAATTACAGAAACATTGGACATGATTGCAAAGTTTTTTTAATATTATAATTTAGTGCTTTAGCCCAAGATAATTCTCCAATCAGAAATCAGAATGAGCCTTATGTGAGTGTCTTTTTGAAGTTGCCAGTTTCAATGCTGAAATCCAGTTGGTTTAAACCTAAAACGCCTCTGTGATCTGAATCACTACTGAAACCCCAGCACCTGCAGCTAATCATTAATCAATGCTAGGGCTGAGTTCTGAGCTTTCGCATGAGGCATGGCCTGTCCATACACTGAAAATGAGAAAAACGTGTCTTCTACAAGTAGGTAGGCCACTGGCAATCCAGGTTCAGTTGTGATTGTATTACCTTTTTATAACACTAAGAGCACAGGCCTTGAGGTGTCTGAAAAGCTAATTGGCTAACAGGTCCAACAGCCTGTCATTCAGATGGATTGGAGATTTGAGGAGGAAAAGACAGACTGTGCAGTAAGCCCCAAACTAAAGGTTAAGTGATTAGTAATTAGTCATAGTACTTAGCTAATTGTTTTGGAGTTTTTGAGGATGCTGATGGAGCATTGGACAGGTGATTGTGTAAAAGCGATTACATTTGTGTTAAGGTCCTAAAGGAAATAAGATTTACAACTTCTGCTTTTATTATGCAGTACATCATTCTGAAATTGTTTAATACTATAAAAAATTGGGTTATGATTTGGGTTTTTATAATAACCACAATGCATATTTGATCAATATTCATTCTTCCAATGTTGAGCTAAAGTAGCTAATCTGCCTAGTTTATACTGCATTATCTGCAAAATAAGAGTCACTATATTCATAATCTTATGTCTTAATCCTACAGAATCACCACTACATCGAGGTAAAGACATAAACATATACAAAGAATGCAATGTTCATTGAGATATTTGAGGTTGCCGTGGTTACCTCAGTCTGCACCATGGCGGGCCTCTGGGTGCGGAGCGTCTTGACGGTTTGGAACAGGTCGACCACACCTTCGTACCTCATCCTCTCCAGGACGATGCTCAGGGTGATGAAGACCCCGGTTCGCCCCACTCCGGCACTGCAACACACATTACAATTACATTTGCATTAACATGAGTTGGGAAAACCTGTATGTAGTAAAAGTACTTAGTTAGAAAAGTTAGTTCAAAAGAATATCAGTGAAATAGTATCAATATTTTTATTTATTCATTTCTACTCTACCCTGTACAACTACTACTACTACTACTACTATCTCTATTATCACCATTACTTTGAGTTTGCTTTATAGTGAGGAGGTTTTTGCTTTAGTCATTGCTAAAGCCTTGGGCACGAGGCGACATGTTTTATATCTTGTATGATTTGTATTTTACTATTTTGCAGTATTTTTAATAAGAGTGAAGATTTGAGTCTGCTGCCATCTGTGAATTGTTTACAGTGTCTTGTGTCTTGTGAGGCAGACTGGGCATGAGTAGACAGGGCACTTTAATAATACAAATCTGACTGCAGTCACACTATGATACATATAAGACACTTTGAAAGGGCCTAGATTTTCTCATCTATGTTATAATGTTGTTTTCTCATCAAAAACATACGTGAGCTTTGGAGAGGTAAACAGAGTAATAATGAAGGATTACTCAAATGTGTGAATGAAACAAAACAACTCCTGGTATGTTTTTGATGAGGTAACAACATGCACATGGCTTTAAGCTCACAAAAATACATGTTTTGTAATATAGGACCTTTAATTCAGAGAAAATAACAAATTCCCCTTAAAATATTATGCAAATTAGAAAAAAAAAAAGCAAGGTGTATGTTATGTTCAAATAATGCAGTCCAACCAACCTGCAGTGTACAGTGATTGGTCCGTCCTGTCCGAACTGTTCCTTGGTTTTGTGCACTTGACCAATGAAATCGATGAAGCCCTCTCCTGTTTTTGGCACCCCCTGCTCGGGCCAATCTGTGAACTGGAACTGGCGGATGGTTCTGGACTGTCCATCCTGTAGAGAAAAAGAGAGAGAACTTAGACTGAGCACATTAGGTTTTGTGCCAAATCTCTGTGACTGAATAATACTGACACATACAGCTAAGTCCACACTGTAGAAGAGTCATTATGAAAGAAAAAAGGGATGTGATTTGGACCAAATAATGAGTGATAATGAAGAGAAACTCCTGGGACTAAACCAGGTCTGAAACAGGACTAAATGCACATGGTGAGAATTGAAATTTGACTAAGCCACACTTAACCAGGACAAACCTAGGTGTAAATAAAGACTTAAACTGCAACGGACATAACATAAACCTCGCCCATCACAAAACTAGGACTAAGCAAGGACTTGAGCACAGCCAGGACTGACCCTTGACCCTAAAACAAGATTAAATATCCCACATCGAAACTGAACCAAACCCAGAATTAAACCTGGAGTGAACCCTGACTAGAACAGGACCAAATTGGATTAAATTCTATCAAATCCTATCCTTTGAAAATGATGAAATGGTGATCAGACGTTACATACAGTTACTCTTACAATTACTCTTACTTGAATAGTACTGCCCCCAAATACCTTTCCTCTCTAACCCTCACCCTAACTTGAGTCATTTCTTGGCCCATTACATTGTACTCCTTTTGGGTGTTATTATTTTTGAAGTAACTGTACTTACTTGAGTACAATTTTGGTGAATTCTGAAGTGTAGTTCTAAACAAGGACGAGTTCAATGCAAATATAGGGCTACATCCAGAACTACTACCACAAAATGTAATTCAGGACCCACCCAGAATTAAACAAACTTAAAGCTACCATCTGTTATTCATTTGCTGACCTGACCCTCTTGTACTCTCACATAACACCACGAGATGCTATCTATGTTTCTTTTGACTGACAGTGTGTCAGCTTTGGCCTGACAGAAGACAACCAGAGAGCCCAGGTGAGTCTGAACAACGGCCTGGTGAGGAGGGGACAGGTTTCACATCTGTCATCTACTGAAAAAAAAATCAAACAGATGGTAACTTTAAACTAAGACTAAACTTGGACATAAGGCGTGAAATGGTTTTGGACAGTCTGTTTTTTAATTATAAAAAGGACACCATTTGAAATAACTAATGAGTGTCTTTGGGAGCCCAGCCGCAGCCTTTCATATCTGCAGTATAGATATATGGGACTAACCCTGGGTGTGGGATTAGGAGGCAGTGCGCTCGGCGGTGACAGCACACTGTATTTATAGCCCATTGAAACCACTGCATCACAGGGAGTTCCAGCTCTGGCCCTTGGGGATCAGCTAGCCTATACGCTTTTCATGATTTTTTTTTTTCCCACAGCGATCTCGACAGAACACACATTTGGACCACATACGCATTTAAAGCTACGGCGGCGGGGTAAACATGTTTGATGGTGCATTCACATGATGTCGGGTTGTCAGGAAAAATAACACACGGTATGTCCCTGAAATTACGCCTCCTGCTGTTTGAACAACCGCTGAGTTGAAAGCTAAATTTAAGATTGACATTTTTATGTTTGTTAAAATCTATACAAGAGCATGATGTTAAAATCATAATCACTAATCAGACAGTCAACTATGGAAAGATTTAAGGATTTGAGTCTGTCCACACTAATATGAATACATGCTTTTTTATTTTAAATGCAGTGAAGCTAATCACGCAATGCTAATGCTAATAAGGAGCTCTCTAGTCCTGAAATTATACAGTACATCTTTAGCTATGTATAGTCACAGAAGAAGTGGCTGACACCTCCATTTTAATGCCTGGCTGGTTTCCTTATGCATTGCTTTCTATACCCATCCATCAGTTTCATAATGATAAAAAAAAAAAAAAAAAAAAAAACTACGGTTGCCATAGCAATTAACAATTTAAACAAACACAATTTGATTCACATGCTGTAAATATGTGCCCTACTCCTCCTATTCATTACTCATAAAATTTGGTTCACGTTTGGTAAATATTTTTAACCTTTTAACCCTTATAAGTTACCTAGATGGCCATGCAACAACCAAAGTCTGTAGAATTACTCAAAACGTATTTTGTGCTTTAAAGAAACAAATTAGGCTATTTATAAAGAATAACATTTGAACAAAAAAACAATATATCAAAACGCGACAAATACAAACTTACCCTTGCATCTGTGACTTTGAACTCTCGTAGTATGTACTGAGGCATGTTGTACTCGGCCATAGGGTCCACCACGAAGTACTGGTACCTGGCGGAGCGCTCGGCGGGCCAGTACTGATGGCACTTCTCCTGCAGAAATACATGCATTCATCTCAGTCAGAGGTGCATTTCCATAATAACTCCACGCTAGATACAAAAGCACAGTGTTATTAGAGGGGGTCAGTGGAAGTCATTAAGCCACAGTGTGCCGCTCGGTAATGCTGTTGGATTCATCTTTGGTGGCAAAATGTTTACATAATTCCATCTTAACTACAGCGGTAATGTGCACGAGAGCGTTTTATGAACTGTGATTATGAACGAGAGCTGTTGAAAGCCATAAAGTGCAGGTGAGTGCTGCCGCTTCAGTCGTCAGAAAATAACTTTGTGAATGTTCCACTTCCCTGACCCATTTTTCTAGTAGGTCCAGTGGAATTCGACATTATGTGAGATTAAAGTCTATACATTAATGACTATATAATCTTTCAAATTTCAGATAGACCAGTATTTAAGTTTTGAATAAGTAAATCCAAACATACTACAAAAACAAGATTATTACATTAATAACCATTCCATTAGTAACCATCAATGCAGACAAGTTGTAATATAGTTTATAACAGGAAGTTGTAAAAGTTTGAGAAATAGTATTGTTTTACATGCAGCATGATCAGAGCAACGCAAAGCTACAGTCTACAGGCTAAACTCTATAGTCTTGCTCAGACTAAAGAGTTTACTTGAGTTTTTAAAGAAACTGTTCTTTTCAGAGCACATTTATAACGGCATACTTTTTCTCCTACTAGAGTAACAGTACTCTTACTTGAGCAAATATTTTGGTTACTCTTAAGTCTACAAGTGACAAAACCTTTATGTTGATGCTATGAAATGATTTGAACATTTATGTTTTGCACCGCAGATTTAATGTAGTTTTTCTTTACATTCACTTTAAATCAGATGTTATGTCCCAACAGTTCGTCTTAGAAGCAGTTTCCCCAAATAGATTTTTATCCTTACTTGAGTAATTTCTTGAAGCACTACTTTGTACTTCTACTTGACTATTTTCAAGATAAGGTACACTTTATTCCCATAGACAAATTTGTCCTCTGCATTTGTATTAATATTCTGAGGCAAAATTTTTTTTTGCAATTTTTGGCTCCTGTACCCGCCTCTGAATATGATTGCTGTTGCAGTGTGCTATATTGTAATGAATATGATGCAGTTGCTAATGCTTTGTTTTGACTTTGAGATACATGCTGTTGTGGACTCTTTGGACGATTCCATCTATCGAGCAGCCAGGTACAGCTCCAGACATATGTTTACACTTGGGTTGGAGCGATTGAATATTTCAGCAATGTTTGCCTGGACTCAGAATGAATTGTCCCCAGGCGCTCCCTCTCCTCCTGCTGTGTCTCTGTCTCTTACCCGTCCCATCTCTCTGAGTGTGGCATGTCTCCTACAGTGTATTTCCCCACGTAGTTTAAAAACAGTCTTTTAACCATTTTTTTCCTCATTAATTACATTGTACTTTGCCATGAAAAATCTAAAAGGTAAATTCACAAATACTGAATCTGATTTCTATTAGTGACTAAACCCAAAACTCATAACATAAAATCTGCTTTTTAACAATATTATTTCTCAGCTTTGTGTCTTTTATGTGATGAAGTCATACTCCCAGTTGGGGGCAAGAGTGATTCATATTGATTACACACTTTACTTTGCTAAGAAATATCAAAAAAGTTATTTCACGAATGCTGCCCTCTATAAACAAACCCTATAACTCACGATATTACTACAAAAATAATATAAAATTTAGCAGCCCCCCTTCTGTATATAATATTATTAGCCTAAAGAATGTCAGTCTGGTGTGTCTTACCCGTCCCATCTCTCGCAGTTTAGTGAGCATCACAACGATGGTGGAGTTATGTTCCCACAGCATCCTCCAGAAGTCCTCTGTGGTTTCAGCCAGGGGGCCCTGTGTGGCCAGGTACGCCTTCTGCTGTCTGCAAGAGCAACACAACAAATATGCTGTCAAAATACAATATTATGCAAGTGCAAAAAGTAATAAATATGTTTGAAGAATGAAAGAACACAGTGTTACAATCTGAACAATAAAGACTAATGCATCACTCACATTTTTTAAAGGTACTAGATTACACAAAATTGACTTATTAAGCTGAAGATGTTAGTGTGTTGTTACTTCATCAAAACCATACTTGTTTCATTCACACATGTTCCAGTAACTGTTTATTATAAAGGTGTATGGAGTTTAAAAACACAGTGGAGCATTTCCTGTATGACAACATCACCTTTGAAACTTTACTACTGAGCGGCAACATTATATGAGAGTCAATGACAAGTAATGACATTTTTTTTTCTGTTAAAGTACAAAAACACATCTAAAATGTGACAGAGCTGCTACATCAAACCAATAAATATATAAAAGTCTAAAACTCTGCTCAATATTTAGTTTGTACCTGACATTAAGACAAGAAAATCAAGTAAATCAGTTTGATAAATGTGCCTGTAGTCCGCCGTGTCCCTGTTGTTTAGCTCTGATACAGACTTTGGGATCAGACACAGTTGAACTGAACCTTTCTTTCAAATAAGATGTTTCTGAGTCTGTGTGTTGTGGAAATAATTATTGTAGGGTGAAAACAATAGCTCCACTGACAAAAATGAGGCAATGAAAAGCAAAGAAACACATTTTGTCTGTTGTGCTGCCCATAGTTCTGCCGCTAAGTCATTTTTCGATGATGTTCGTGCGTAACATTTATTACCACATGACATCACAAGGGGGAACAGAGTGTTATCTGTTTGAGAGAAGAACACAGCCTAACACTCAGCCCTTTGTGAATGAAACAAAACTCAACTCCGGGTATGTTTTTGATAAGGAAACAACATTATAATAACAGAAAACAGCATAATAAAGGCCCTTTAATAATTATAAGGCAATACCATTTCAAGAGCAAACATGGACAGTAAGATATTTCACAAAAACTCTCACACTTGTCCTGTTGTGCTGCAGGATGAGAATGAGTTTTGACTTTTGATCCGAGTACGGTCGTTGTTGTCGTTGAGTATATTATTAGTGAAACTTTTGTGTTGCACTGCTCTCTCTCAGCCCACAGTTCCCAAAATGAAGGGTCCTTGTAGCTTTGGCCGGTAACAAGCTGCTGGTGGTATAGGAGTCCGTCTTAAATGAGGTGTTTTATTCTCAAGTCGAGCCATTTGTTCGGCCCTTTTTCGTCTCATTTACTGTCTCTGTCCATTAAATGAGAGAATAAAACGCAGACAGACAAACTATAGCTGACTACAAATGAAGACAAAGCACTGAAGCCAACTCAGGTAACGAAGTTCAACCTAATTATTCACTGTGAAACTGCAGACTGAAGTTCAAATTACATTTTTGCTACAACCCACAAAGTTTATGCATTAGTGTTGTCACAAAGCTCACATTTCACACTCGATTTTGTTGCTATGGAACAGACTCAAACCGATTTTGATACCATATGTTTATATGTGGTGTTATATCTGTGTAATCCCTCAGTCGTCCAGGTATGTTCGGTATGGCCCATGGGTGTATACTAGTTTATCTGTCTTATACTTGTTCTCATACAGCTCAACATCATTCTAAAGATATTTATGAGCGGTTAACTTCTTTCCTATGAATATGAGTTTTTATTAATACTTGCTCAAATGAGTATCTAGTCTTCCATTTTGTGATTCTTTTGACAAAAGTATCACTGCCATGGGGCTGAAGTACCATGATGTAATGTTAAAATTCACATTCTACTGCTAGTCTAAATAAAGAGTTTTTTATTATCATTGCGGTGTCAGAACCAGAATTCCTTAGTATGGAAATCAAGTTTGAAATTTTAGTATCGTGACAACACTAGATGGGGGTGTGTTGCACAAGGACACAAAGGCAGTAGTAGAATGCACCTTTGAACTTTATAAAGAAAGCTGATGTACGATGTTATTCTTGTATAAGTCCTATAGTATCTAGGCGTGTTCATTCCTCCACAGTCAAACACAAAGAGAGCTCAGATGTGGATGAGATCATTCACTGGGCTGTGCTGGTGTCCTACGTGACTGTGCCATGGACATGCTGTTCAACGAGCAACCAGCAGATGGCACCAGCGCTCTGGCCGAGAGAGAGGAGGGAGAAAGAGATAGATTGAGAGGAAGGGAGAGAGGGAGATGCAAAGAGAGATACTGAGAGGAGAGGGGAGAAAGAGAGAAAGGAAAAGGAAAGACTAAGAGAGAAGCGAACATGTAGAAGACAGAGCGAGAGAAAGGGGGGTGGGTCGAGAGGAAGGAGAGAAAGAGACAGAGAGACAGAGGGAAGAGCTGAGTAATTCACATACTAGACATTTGCTCATATGTTGGCACGCAAGCATCCAGGTGTAGGCATGCAAAAAGAGAGGAAAAGAAAAAGGGGAACAAGAGAGAGAGAGAAAGCAAAGAAAGGATAGAAGAGAAAGAGGAGAGAGAGTGAGGGGAAAGGGGGAGATAGAGCTCAGGCGATCAAAAAAATGCAAAAGGCAAGAGAAGGGAGCAAGGAAAAAGGGGGAGTAGTGAGTGAGGTGAAAGATGAGTGAAAGGAGATATGAGTGAGGAGAGAAGTGAGGGGAGATGGATGGAGACAGGAGAATAGAGTGGAAGAAGGGGGGAGAAACAGAGGGAGAAGAAAGAGGGAGGGAAAGTGTAGAATGACAAAATGCGGGAGGGGAGAAAGGAGAAAGAATTGGAGGGAATGAGGGGGGGTAAGAAAAAGAGGGGGATGAGTGAGTGAGCTAAGGTGAAAGATGAGAGAAAGTATTACAGTGAGGACAGAAGAGATGGGAAAGGGAGATGAGAGGAGAGAAAGGAGAGAGAGGAGAAAAAGAAAGGAAGAAAGGAGACTGAAGAAATATGGAAGGAGAGAGAGGTGAAAGATGAGAAATTGTGTTAGAATGAGGGAGAAGAGGAAAGATGGATGAAGAGAGGAGAAAGAGTGGAGAGGGAAGAGCGATGAAAGAATAGAGAAAGACAGAGGTGAGAGAGAGGATGGATGAAGGGGAGTTAAAGGAGAGCAACAGAAGAGAGGATAGACAGAGCAGAGGGGAGAGAAGAAGAGAGGGAGGAAAAGACTAGGAGGGAGAGTTACGACTGAACAGCTAATGAAGGTGCTGCGGGCGACATGCTAATGTGGAACTGGGAGATTAGGATGTGCTCCGGGCCTCTGCACACAAACAGAGGAACAACACAGAGAGAGAAAAAGAGAGAGAGAGAGAGAGAGGGAGAGAGGGGCAGAGGGGTGAGATGAGAGAGAAGTGAAAATGCAGAGAGATGGAGGGCTGATGGGTGAGAGAAGGGTAAGAAAGGAGTGAAAATGCAGAGAGTGAGGGCCGATGGATGAGAGAGGGATGAAACAGTAGGGAGGGAGGAGCATATGGGTGAAAGAGGGGTAAGAAAGGAGGGAGACAGCAGAGAGAGTGAGGGCCGATGCACGAGAGGGGGTAGATGAGTGAGAGAGGGGTGTTGAATAGTACGTATTTTTTAACAAAATAGTAGTGTCTTCTATATTACCATGCAGTTTTATATTAGTTGTGACATAGATCAACACCAATCTTAAACTATTTAGTAAAGGTGCAAGTTTGTCATGTTCATGTTCTAGTTTCAATACTAGTTTTAATATCGATTGGTTTCAATGTTTGGGCAAAGCTAGAACAAAAATACCAAGTAATAACAATCAGGGTTCACTTATAGCACAGTAAGTCATAGTAACAGGAAGGAAGACAACATGGTAACAGATAAAATACAAAAGATTTTTTCAGTTTTCATGCAGGAATATTAATTTTAGTCTAACATAAAATAGAACGACAGATGGGTCTATGTCCTAGTTCCATGAATATGTGTAATGTAAGTATTACAAATATACTTTTAGTTAGCATGCTATAGCTATCCTATATTATAAATGTCAACAAACGTAAGTGAATAGTGATAAGGTGAAATGGTAACTTTTTCTGCTGTATTTTCTTCCGACTACTTCCCAGAGCTTTAGAGGGAAAATCCAAGGAGGCAGAGGACGGAAATGGAAGTGGCGCACAGGGAACAAACAGGAGCTAAGCAGCGGATGAAAGCTCGAGTCTAAATTGATAGTGCGGGCCCCCTCTAACCTCCCTCAAATAAGACCCACAGCCAAAACAAAAACAATCCTGCTCCGTATCATGCCACTCCTGACTCCCCCATCATCTCCCCTCTCCCATGCGTGCTAGCTAGAGGACACCAAACCGCTCCAGTCAGCCTCATTACGAATGCTATAGCCTGCACATCCACAGGCCCCGATAGCAGCAGTGAGCGAGCAAGCTAGCGAACGAATCAATGGGCTTGCCTCTCATTAGCTTAGCATATTATTGGCTCTTCAAGGCAGCGCGCGGAGGGGTGAAGGGCGCACTGGAGGGCCCGGTTTAGTTTGTATTTATTTATGCTAGGGCCTTTTAAAAGCAGCTTAATTACACTGTGCTAGAGGCGAGCACAACAGGTCTCCACCCGGATGTGTCGATCTTAGAGAGATGTTTGAGATGGGAGATGAAGAGAGGAAATGGAAAGGGACGGCTGTGAAAGATACTCTATAACACTTCTGAAGACGTTTGGGTAACAAGTGAATATTAATGTAATGTGGTAGTGGTAGAGTAGTCAAAAACTGTACTCAAGTAAGAGTAATATTACTTCAAAATTATATTACTCAAATAGAAGGACAAAGTAGTGGTCCAAGAAAATACTCAAGTAAGAGTGAAAAAGTATTAGGGAAAAGTGCTACTCAAATGGGAGTAACTTAAAGAGCAGCTGTCAGGACATAACATGCGATTTATAATTTGAAGTTTATGTAATTTGAAGGACAAAACATTAAGTAATGCACAGGATATGGTATTTTCAAAGGATAGATAAAAATTCTGAAAAATAAAATCATATCATATAGTAAACTTTCGTTAATGTTACATCCTGACAGGTACAATTAAAGTTACTCTTACTTGAGTAGTTTTCCCAAATACTTTACTCTTACTTGGATAATATCTTGGATCACTACTTTGTACTAAGTAACATTACTCTTACTTGACAGCAGTATTTGGCTACTCTATCCACCCAATATCCCACTGTCTGCATATCATTAAACTGTTTACACTTAGAGTTAAAATGGAGGGCTGGACTGTATGAAGCACCTTCTCATTAACTGGGGCTTCTCTCTGATGCCATAGTCCAAATCCAGCCTTTATGGACTTGCTGCTATTTCTTGCTAAATTTTCCTTTTTACTGTAAAGTCCAATCACAGACTCACTCTCTTCACACCAGACAGAAAAAAGCAGCAAAGCTGCCGTTTTATCTGTGTCCCTTGTGGAAGCAATTTGAACTGAGAGAGCAAGTGAGGACAACACCAGTAATTCTGCCCAGCACGGCCCACAGCGGACTTCTCTCCAATATACCACCATACTTTTTCATCTGCTCCTGTCTCCTTTAACAGGCTCCGACGCCTGACAACTGCCACACCTGTCATATTAACACCCGCCGACAAGTCGTTCGATAAAATCAACTTTTTCTGTTTTGGACATCATAAAAAGCAACTAAAAGTGGCTCTGGTTGGATTTATAGATGTTTACTTCCGCGTTGGGCCTAGTCTTTTACAGCTGTGATTTAAAAGGCAATGAGTGAGTGGGCTTGTTGCTATTTGCTCTCGTAAAGTTGCTCTATTTAATAAATCTTTTGACAGACATCTTATTAGTATTAGCATATTGTGCTGTGCCATCTATGCAAGTAGTAATCCCGTAAGAACAAACAAATTTACTTTTTAGAGTTGTGAAAACAGCTTATAAACTCATTGCTGTGGCATAATTATGATACCCGGAAGTGAGGAAAAACTTTGGACCATTGCAAACTGTTTTAAATGAACTAGCTCCGTTTTTCATGCTTTTAATAGAGATCGACAGATAGAGATTTTGTCTTGGCTGAAGCCAATAGAGAATTCAGAGAAACTCATCAAAGATAAGCTCTGCCTTTTTTGGGCCGATATACATGTGCCTGATTTGGATTATTTCCCCCAAATCATCCAATTTAAATTTAATACAAACTCACCCAGAAACCTGCAGCCTCTTTTTACCACACTCCCGTAAGAGCGCTGTGTTTGTGCTGTTATCTTTTTGCACTTAAGAGTTCAAATAAAGTTTTATGCACATTCTTTAGGTAGCAGATCAGCCAAAACAAAATATGGGCCTGTACTGTAGATTTTAGGGCAATAGCTGATGGTCAAAAAAAAAAAAAAAAGAAAAGAAGCAATTATCAGCCCAATATATCATCTATCTCCAGTTTTTTAAAACAGTAAACAGGTACACACCAGGACTAAGAATAGAATTTGTTTTTGCCAACGATAGTCAGTGATATTCACATCTGTTAATGGGATGGATAGAAATATTGTGTTGTAGAACTGAATAGCTTTTGGAAAAGTAAATAGGTACAACATTGCATTTTTTGTATTCCTATTTATAAAATAACCACAGTAGAAAATGATATACTTTGAGGATTTCATGCTATCAGCAGATAGGACTGTTGCCACAGCGACCACATTCAATCAGTTTGGACAAAAAAATAATTACACAAGTGGGAAAGAAAAGTAAAACTATTAAAATGAAATAGCACATATAGTTTTTTTGGACTAACTTTAAAATCATTAAGACTTCATATGAGCTCAATCAGCACCAGTCTGTGCTCATTATTGACTTTTTATTATTCACCTGTCATTAGCACTAGCTTTTCAATTCGACTTGTCAGCGTCCAGCATGAGACGTGGGCCGCAGTACCAGTAAATAAAGTGGAAATTGACAGGTCTAAAGCGCTAACAAGCTGAGGTCCTTCCTGTGTACTGGGGTTTAAACATCAAAACTCAGTGACTCACGTTAGAATAAAGGGCTGAGTAAAACACGTCTGATTGCACTGTTGAACATTATGACAGTTTCACCCTGTTTGATTCAAAAGTACCTACAGTGCGATCAATATGCTATTCTAGCAATTATAGTAGTGACTAGACGTATAATTTCATGAGTGCTACCTTTAATGTGAAAGTCATACAAAGGCATACAAGTATGCTTTCTATATACTCAACATACTGTATTTTTTGTATCAAGTTGTAATGTTGTGTAATAAAGAAAAAATATTACATTCAGAAAGAAAGCTTATTGAGCAGAATTTATAATGGATAGCCCCTACTGTACACTGGTGAATTTAAAGGACACAAAGACAGCAATTTTGCTTCAAAACAACTTACCTACTTAAAAGTCCTTGAAAAGGTTTACTTGTTCTGGTTTGGACCTGATTTAGTCCTGATATAGACTTGGTTTTGCCCTGCTCCAGTCCTGGTTTAGTCAAGGTCTAGTCCAGGTTTAGTTCTAGGTTTAGTTCAGATTTTGATGTGGTGTGTGTGGCCAAGTGTGAACATAGCCTCAGACATGACTTAAAACAAATTCTGATAGACACTATAACAACAAACCATTCATTTATACTGCAAACAAAACAGTGAGATGCCTAAAGTTATGACCCTCAACATATATGTCATAGTGGGTTTCAGAATGACAAACATACATGACCGTAGTACAGCTGCACAACAGTAGAAATATTGTTGCGATACTTCAATATACTTTTGACACAAAAACTAAAATGTACATGCCTTAATGAACTAGTCAGACTCTCTCAAAGTCTGCCATTTTCATTTAAAAACACAGTACATTCCTGTGATATGGAGAAACTTGATGGTATTGTGATATACTTATACTTGTTTGTTGCAACGTCGGTTGTCTAAAGTATTGAAGATCAGATACAATAGTATAAATAGTATCGGAAATAGATACACATTTGAACAAGAATCGATACTAAAAATATTACTTAAATGTGATAACCAGTCTACCTTTATCAAAACTAATAAAAAAAAACACAATTATTACTATTTTGTGTTGAAAATTACATTATGTTTTCTAAAATGGCACTTATTATTATCACTGTAGTATTGAAAATGGAATTGTGTATTGAAATCGAGTTTGAAACTTCAACACCGTGACGGAACTAGTTGCAAAACTGATGATTTCGTCGGTCAATACTTTCTCGATATAGCCCTAGAGGCCATAGCTATAGCGTTTAACAATTCAAAACTAAATATTATATCTTTTGAATGGGAAAAGGTCCTCAACATCTCGCAGATAACTTGAAGCTGAGACCCATGAATATGTGTAGGCCTATTGGCAGAAGTGTTGTTGACCTGTAGCCGTCGATGCAGCTGGCGTTGATGTAGTCGGACCCCTCGACTCCGCGGATGGGCTGCAGACACACACGTGTGGACTCAAAAGGCATGATGTTCACCAGGCGGTTCTTGAACTTGTTGCAGGGCAGGTTGGCGCTGATGAACCGTGATGTGTGGGCTTTGGAGTTGGCCAGTCTCTGTTCAGTGGTGGAAGGGAAAGAGAGGGAAGAGCAGAGGGAGTTAGTGACCTGTGACCCGCAGTAAACAAACATGGCAGACACCAGTGATTCCCCCATTGAGCTGTGAGTGCGGACTGTCGTGAGCACTGAGTGTATCAGAGGAGGACATGTCAGAGTGGACTGGAGGGGGGCAACAAGCAACCAACTAACATTTAACCATTCCCTTGCCCTTGGGCGAGATTTAAAAGATTACAAAAAGATGCACAGTGTAACTTTTCTGATGAGGGGTCCATCACCTGCTTGTCTCCATAGAGATGATATTGCTTTGCCTGGGATATTCTACAGTATGGCATTAAACGTAAATATTTTGCATTTCTGTAAGTACAGAAGTTTCTATTACTCAAACATATTCTTAATGTGGGTGGCAGTGCGTCTTACTTGCTTGTCTCCATGGGGATAGATCAGTTTAATACCATAGTGGAATATTCCTGGTAAAGCAATAACAGCTCCATGAATACAAGCAGGTGGTGGACCCTTCACTAACAAAAAGTTGCAAAGTGCACTTTTAAATTATGTCTATTCCATGTTGAAGTACTTCTAAGTACTGGAAATGATAATATTAATACACTAGATAAAAAAAAACATGTCACCTGAACTTAAAGATTCAACACTGTGAAATAGGGTACATGCCTTGGTAGCAGACTGGTATCTTAGCTCTCTTATGACTTATTGCAATTCTATGCCAAGTTTGAGGCACTATTTGCAGTATCCATTTATGTAAGTATCTTTCAGGGAGTGCACTAACATTTAAATACACATTTGATAGTCTGTTTAGGGGACTCTGGCTCTGCCGCTGCTATATGAAACAGTGGGGGTGGTGCGCTCCATGCTGGCACTCCACTACGCACAGACGGACAGAGCAGGAGAGAGCAGCCGCACTAAAGCTTTACTCTGGGATATTTTCTGTGAGCCCTGGCCAGACTGAGCAGGCGACATGGCTTCACTTTTCGCTCTCTCACTCAGTCTCCCCTGTCTCATTGTACGCGGTTGGCAGTGGCGTGGATGCGATTATCACTTCAGAACAGAATGGATCGCGGTCATAAGAGGGCTAATGGTAGTGCCGCACCGGGAGGAAAGTGTGTAATAACATCACAGTCGATCGCTATTGACAAAAGCTGTGTGTTTGTGCATGTCACCTTGAACTGCGCCAATGAGTGGGAGGGTCTGCAACAGTGCGGTTTGAAGTGAAAAGGACTATAAGAGTGGATAAGAATCTTACTATTGACCTGGGCTACTGATAATTAACTAGCTCTACTGGAAAGGTGTGATTTGTTTGCAGCAACATGTTTATCATTATTTAAAGCAACACTGTAACTTTCTGGAGGTGGAACGTCGCATGATTCCATGGAAATAGAAAGTTAAAGTCAGAACATTCTCCATGGATATAGATGAGTTTTATGCCATACAGTGGAATATTAATTAACACTACTGGAAAGATGTGATATGTTTGCAGCAACACGTTAATCATACTTAAAACAAGGCCCTGTAACTTGTGGAAGTGGCACATTGCATGTTTCCTTACTTTTGAACATTCTCCATGGATATAGATACATTTGATCTAGTTTGTGAAATATTAAAGCCAAAGGAAAAACATTTGTACTACATCTATGTTTTACAATAAAAACTTTCAAACTGAAAAAAAATATATAGATCACCCACCTCTACCTCTGCAGCCATCCTCAATACGATGCTACAATAAGGCTACCAGTGTCTCATAGAAAGTCCTCATAGTCCTCATGTTTAAGGTTTAATTGCGTCAGACGCTTAAACAGTGAGTGAGGCAGCAGTGGCCACACATAATTACAGATCGAAGAGCAGATGTGAGTCATAGGAAAACACTAACTGGAAGAACTGCGCTGCAGACTAGAAGGTTAAACAGTGCACTTCTAAAGAACCACATAACAAACCTTTAACTCTCACCTGTCTATAATCAAGCTGGTGTAGACATAAAGCAATGTTTAACTTGTCAAAGGAAGCTACCAAGGCTGAATCTGAGCTGACCTGTTCTGAATGAATGCAACCCAAACTTCTCAAACCAGAGTTTCTCCCAGACACCATCATGAATATCGTTTCTTATTTTTGATCTTTAATGCACATAGATAATTGATTTAAAGTGACTGTAAATTATAAAAGCAGCTCTTGAGGTCAAAATGAGACTGCTGTATGCTGTCTGCATCTAATTGTAAAGTGTTTTATTGTCCGCAAACCAGGAAATAACACTGTTGCATTGTTAGCATTACAGTGAAGAGTTGCCAAGTTATGATGTCTTCTGGGACCAGCAAGAAATTTCACAGCTGATTTCTACCTCTGTTTTTATTCCTTATTCATCAAACAAGAAACAACTACCTTTAAGTGTATGTTTAACCACAAACTTTATCAAATATGAAAATAATGTAGTAATAATCTGTCATAACAGAGCATTACCAGTATGTATATCTCAGTAACTTCCGCTAATGGCATCTTAGTCTAGCCAAGCTTCTTACCTCAACCTCCCTTATACACTTTCTGTCACAGTTCTAACCATAGATCCATGCTTATAACCTTGTAACCTTATAACCTTGTTAGTGTTAAACGACAGCAATCGTTTTAACAGGAGATGGGTTGTCGCTATGAAAACAGAAAATTGCAAACCTGTTCATTCTTTTCAATCAGCCGCTGGACCCCGGAAGTGACATCACATTTTGAGAAAATTGTGATAAAATTTTTTGGCATGTCACCCACTTCTACAAACTTCTATTGTGCATGTTTTTGATCGCTTATGCCCACTGTATGTTGTATGTCTCACCTTGAACTCCAGCTCCATGGCCGTGACTGTCTCTCCAGGTGGGGGCTGGGTCAGCTTCTGGATGTGCGCGTACAGGTTTCGTGCTGGGACCTCCGTGTTGCCGCATGTGGCTGCCTCCAGGAGCGCCTCGTGGATGAAGATGTACTGATCCTCCGTCTGGACCATGTAGTTCCTTTGGGCCCTCATACAAGTCACGTGACCGTAGATGTCCACAGACTTCTCGTGCTTCATTCGCTCCAACATGGCATCGATCACAATGAAGCAGCCTGTCCGGCCTACTCCAGCGCTGTACAGGACACATCCACAAAGGTTAACAGCTATTAATATAACACCAGGCATGGACAATGGCACGGCTATACCAGAGACAGGACACATTTGTCTTCTTTATGTGCAGGCCTTATATGGGTATCAGTATAGCGTGAGGACATTATCAGGGGAACGGGGTTATAAAAACAATTTACATTTTTATCGCCACCAAGTTGTATTTGGTAATATTATTTTTCATTAAATTAAAATTATCACACTTTGCTCAATTAAGCTGTAATGTAACGGCATAATAGCATTAGGGAATTTATTACGATGGCAGACATATTTTTTTCACAATTAATGACTATAAAATGACTATAAATATGAGCGGTGGATGTGGATCTTTTTAAACAAATTGATTCTACAACATCATTAAAATAAATACATACAGCAAATAAACAGAAAAATCAAATTTCTCCAGTTTAAGGTTGGTGACAAGCAGTTACGAGTAAAATCTGTGGAGAGACGACCTAGATCACAGTATATTTGGATGTTTTATCAGCCATTAAAGATGTAACAAACTTCTACCATAAAAGTTACCTAATGTGTCTTTAAGACACCGTATCTTCTATTTGTTTGATACTTTAGGTCTAAGATGAGGGATGTTTAATGTAGACAAACGATCCTACTTTCTCTCCCACGTATGATCAGAGACAATTTAGATACTTTTAAAATAACAAAAGATGTATTTCAATAACAAGCTGGATATACAGTTGGATAGGGCTGTTTAAACGTCTGCCAATCGTGACTTTACAATGCATGAACAGAGTAGCCACAAACCTGCAGTGGACCACCATGGGCCCAGCATCCGGAGGGTTGCAGGCCTTGACCCGTCTGAGGAAGGCCAGGATGGGAGTGGGATACTCAGGTACGCCGTGGTCGGGCCAGGCCATGAACTGGAACTGTCTAACCTCTCGCTTCTCACTCGAGCCATTCTGCAACAAAGAATTTTGAATATCAGGCAACACAAAACATAAGTGTGCATGTCCTTGCTGTACACACCACAACTAAAATGTACCTACAGCCAAAGTGGTAAATCAATTATGATCAGCTAAAGATGCACTGTGTAACTTTTAGACGACTCCACCACCTGTTTGTCTCCATGGAGATGTTATTGTGTGGCCTTGAATTTCAGTAGTAGGTTGAGTGTGCCCACAGTAAGAATGTACGTTTTTCAAGGTATTCATAAAAACACATGTAAATAAATTGAATACACACGAGATAAGTTTAACGTGTACTGTGGAAGATTTCAGCTCATATAATAACATCTCCATGGAGACAAGCAGGTGGCAGACCATCCACCAGAAAAGTTACGTAGTGCATCTTTAATAGAACAAAATATTACGGAGTCCAAACCTGAATTATCTTAAGAAGAGTATGTGGAGAACTTAAAACCAAAGTAAATGTAATGAACCAAGAGACTAAAAACATACAGTTTTCAGTGAAAATAAATAATTACATTTGACAATAGTAAAACTAAAACTGAACCTTTAGCGCTGAGAGCTAATTCCACACAAAACAAAAATATGACAAGAAGGGTGTGAATAACTTAAGACTTAACCTTAGCTAAGATTGTTAAACATTTTGTAAAAAAAAAAAAGACTTCACATTTGCATAACTTTGTATTGGGAATTTGGGGAATTTTGTAAAAAATATGAACAAATCTCTAAACTATTTTAAGAAAAGAGTCAACCTGACTTAAGTTGGTGATTAATAGGTTTTGCCGTCAAAAGCTCAAATAACAGCAAATCCAAACTTGGATAATTTCAAGTTCTTATCATCCCCCCAAAATAGATTCTAGGTATTGTCACATTCCTGAGGGAAACCAAGTCTTTTATGAGGATGTGAAATGAAGGGGAAGTCACTGGTAAAAACTACAGGACTAGAGGACAAAACATTGGGCGAATCATCAGCTGGCTTCATCAAACCGGAGAAATTAAATCCTTTATTGCAGCTCAGAGAACAAGAGACAAATCGTGGATCTTAAAAACCAATTACAGCAGTGAAAAAAAATATTCCAGTGGTTATCAAAAATTACTTTTTTAAATGTGACCCTGGTAATGAGGAAGTCCAATTATCCAGAGGGGACATGCCCTTCGCAGACAGGCTCAGGCTAAACACTTGAAAGGGAAAGAGTGTATTTTATTCTTATGTGTGGTTAGATGTTAATTGGTTAAAGGAGAGCCATCTTTGAAAATATGCACCAATCTCATAGAAGGAACTAAAAGAACTGGTGGTAAAGATACATGGTATAGTTGAGTTACTTTGTCTATTAAGTTAAAACGTCACTACCATTAAAAACTATAAACCTATACCATGCCATACTATACTATACTATACTATACTATACTATACTATACTATACTATAATGCACTATAATACTACTACTACTACTACATATAATATATTATTATACTAGATATGCTACATATACATATATTCACTTATTCACAATATTAAGTATTTTTAAATTTTCAACAAAATGCAACCATTTTCTTATTTTTTCCCCAAACCAAAAGTCATCAGTGACAAACCTTCTATACAAATATGCTATAAAATAACATTAGTTTTACCTGTATTACTAGTCACAGTCCATTGGTGGGTTTCAGATGAAATTACATCCTATAGTCCAATATCACTTAATACAGATGGGGGGCAGCTAAAATTGATATTGTTAAAATGCTGTTTTTGCTGTAATACAAAAGGTTAATGGGACTTGTCACTAAGAGAAATAATTTGTGCATTTATCTTTTAGTGGCTAAAATATGTGAAATGTTGCATGGTGAGATTATGGGATAGTAACACGTGCAGTAACATTTTGCTTAGTGCACATGTAAGCTGTAATGAAAAATGGCAACCATTACCTTGTAGAGGGCGAATGTGCGCACGCTGTAAGTGGCCAGCTCCACTGTGTCCAGCATGGTGACCTGGATCATCCCATAGGTCTCTGTGCCCCGCGCAGGCCAGTACTGGTCACACTTCACCTGGTGCAGGGAAGGAGGGGGGGGGGGGGGGTGTAGAGAGAGAGGAGGAAAGGAGGGTGGGTGGAGAGAGAGGTAAAGATGGAGAGAGCGAAAGAGGGGGGGAAAGAAAAAAGGAGAGAGAGGGGAAGGGAGATAGAGGAGAGAAAGAACAAGTTAAGAGAGAGCAAGAAGGAGAGGGAGAACAGAATAAGAAAAAGAAGAAAATTGGGGAAAGTGAGACGTGAGAGAGAGAGAGAAAGAGAGGGAGGAAGGGGAGAGAGGGAGATGGGGAGACAGAGTACAATGTCAGCAGTGAAACATCAAGCGTGAGGTGGAGCAACTTGTTAGATCATTGATTAACAACAAGCCACATTAGAGGTTCACTGTCCATTGTCTCATTAAAACAGAGGTCGCCCACGGTAACAGCATACACCTGTATTTGAGACGACTTTCAAAGGGACAATAAGCTAACGCCGTGTCCCTGACGAAGCTCTGATCATTTGTAATTAACTAATAGTTGGGCGGGTTTACAAGCCTTTGTCATGTAAGCTATTGGTGTTGATTGGAAAGTGATTTCATTAAGCTACATTTGCCCAATTTTGGCAAGTGTGTGGAACAGATGGCAAAACAACTCCGTTGCATGGAGTTTGAAAAAAATAGGATTCTGGATAGCATGATACTAAATTATTTATTCTATTCTAGTTCGATACTAAGGAATACAGTGGACACTCAATACTGATACCAATGCCACAATGATAATTAAAAACACTCTTTTCTTGACAAAAGAATGTTGAATTATTTTCCACATTAAATAATAATACTTTCTTTATATTACCATGCATGATTACATTTACATGTCACATTATCTTGATTAGTGGCCAAAACCTGCCTATTATTTTTAAAGAGAGAAATTACAGTTTGTATTCAAAGCTAAAACTCATGAATAACGACTGGTTGGAAGGTTAAAATGTTCTGTGCCATCACAGCTCATTGGTGATGATTCAAAGTAAATGAAAGGAACTAAAATGCCTAAAATAATGTGAAATCTGTCTGTTAGGGGACAGAAGGTTGGACCACCTGGTTCAGTGTGTGCACAGGGCTCACCTCAGAATACAAAGCAGGAAAATCACCAAATTCCCACTTTGCAAACTAATTTCAACGACCGGAAGAATTTCACCAGATTTTAACGTGCCTCTGTTTGGCAGAAGCTACAGAAGTTAAATGGAAGTGGCGTGTTTTGATCCAACATTTGAAATTCACCTCAAGCAGTCATTTAGGGGGATTTAAAACACTGGCTTTTCATCAGCAATAAAAAGACGCATGTGCAGCCTTTTTAGAAGAAAAAAAGTTTTGGTACCCAGGAATACATCTATTTAAATGAAGGCAATTTTCAGCTTCGTGTTATATGCAACATTTTGAGGACTTTTTCCCCATTCAAAAGATACATTTTGTTTTAAATTGTCCATCACTATCACAACAGTCCTCATCCAAACCCAGGGATAACGCAGTGATACAACAAAGTTGAAAGAAAGGCTGTTGAGACTTTGCAGCTGATGTCATCAACATGAGGGTGTGATGCTAACTGTAGGCTCTGTTCTGTTCAAAGTTCTGTTACTTAAGTTAGACTTTAATCTGAGCTTTAAAATAATTGTTTTAACACAATCTGACCAGGAATAACTGAACTACAAAGGTGATCTGATTTGTGATGTTAAATAATCCATCTCACATAAAATTACAGTGACAAGCTAGGTAGCAGTAGCCGCACCTTTTTGTCCCTAAACTTGACCATGAATGCTTGTGTTGATCACAGGCTCCTGAAAATGTGTTGTTTAAATCCAGTTAGTATTTTGTTTGTGAGATTTCAGACAATCTTAAAACTTTTTTGGTTGTTTGCTAATGTGTGCATTGTGTCACCAGAGTAACTGTTGAATATCCTGCCACAGACATACATGCAGTACAACCCCAGTGTGATGTCACTGCAAAGAATCGATATGGTCATATTAGGGAGCAGCCACATGTATTCAGAATCAGAGTATATGTAATTTCAAATATCTAACAGTTTTGTATTTATATAGATGGTAAAAAAAACTTAAGCATATATACCATTTTCTGAAGCATATTAATTTAATAAATGTAGCCTAAAACGCAATTACCCCAGACACTCCTCCTGTTGGTTCATTTTCCCCTGCCATCGCCACACGTTGAAAATACAGCCCCTGTCCGTGTGTTATTGGTGCTACAAGCGTCTCTGGCTCCTATTGATTTGGACAACATAATATAGCCCGAGATGTGGCGCAGGTAGGCTAATCGTATTGATGGAGCGGTGCAGAGTTGACATTTGCGAGCCACACCTTTGGCAGCCTCCGTCAGCTCGGCCCAAATCGACAGAACACAAAGCGCTAAATTTCACATAGTCGCATTTCACCTGAGTCCTGACAGGTCCTATTCAGATGCACTGGTACAAAGAGCCAGACAAACTGTGTGAGTGATGGAGCATGCTGGCAGAATAAACATATGGATTTAGCAGTCAGCAATGTAATAAATAACAGGTTAGAAGTCTGGCGGTACATGCCAAGTTATATACAAATAAGAGGTTATTATGAGGTGAATATTTCATGTTTACATAATGCATCTGTCTACAACTATTACTACAACACTTCAAGCATAAAAGGGTGAAGCTTATAAGTGCACAATACAGCAATTTCTCCATAGAAAACAGACTGCCTTTGAATGCACACTGATTATATAATTATGCTGGATGCTCCATCTTGATTCACTGTGTTATTTTAAGTACACAATTTGTCAAAAAATAGTCAACTTCAATCTAAGGTCATCAAAAGTATCGAAAATCAGATACTAATAGATACTAAAACTAATAATGAAACTCATCATTTGACCATGTACTGATACTAAAAAGTCACATCCAAAAGGACAAAAATTTGCCTTCTCTGAATAGTTTTGTAATGATTTTGGGATATATCAGAACAAACATAAGATTGCCCTAGTATGTCCATGAATCTCTATGGAACATACCTGGATGACTTAGGTTTACTCAGATATAAAACCAGATGGTAATATAAAAGAAAGTACTATTATTTAATGCTTAAAACCACATTCTATTGTCTAAAGAAAGTGCTTTTTTATTATCATCATGGTATAAGAATGAATTTTGCATATCAAGTATATTCCTTAGTATCGAAATCGATTTTGGAATAGTACCATGACAACGCTAGTTTAATCACAATTTTCATGAATACTGTCCCTATTATAATGGATGAATGAATAAGTACCAGACATTATAAATTGGGCTTTAAAAATACCAAACAGTTAAACTGACAAATTAAAAGTGTATTCAAATGATTTTAAATGTCAAAGAAGTTGTCAAAGAAGTAATTAGCTCAGTTTAATATTCAACATGTTTTATCGGATTTTTCTTTAAAGTGCAATATGTAACTTTTCTGGTGGAGGGCCTGCCACCTGCTTGTCTCCATGAAAAATTACTTTGGCAATTTCCACAGTAAGGCATTAAATTTATATCCATGGAAACAAGCAAGCCAAGCTCAGAATAGGAACACAAAAACAACACCTGCACCTGAATAAATGCAATATCGGATATAAATAGGCAAAGCAGTATTTAAAGGTTCAATATGTAACAAAAGTTACATAGTGAACCTTTAATTGTTTATTTTTTTTAGTATCTCGCTCTGACATTGTCCTTATGTTTCAGTTTCCTTTGACAAAGAGCAGCGGGTCCCTAGAGGTCGATACTTCTGTGATGTGCCTCCGCTTTGAACCCTGCTCCCTCACGGTGTCACCTCAGCCTTTACGGAGGACACAAGCCTCTGTAATCTACACATACACACACATCAACGCGTTTGCTCTCATTTCAAATCATGACCTTTCAATTTTTACCTTTCAACAGGTCTAATGCCGCTGCTGTTGGATCTTGTCATGTCTTGTTTGGCAGACGACAGTGACAGGCAGAGGTGACTCATTCACACATGTGCTTGGTTTAAATGGACTTGTATTTATGTTAGAAAGAAATAAAATGACATCTGTAACAGTTGTAAGGTTAGAAATTGGTCAATGTAATGTTGTAAATGATTTGAAGGCAAAAGATATGAGTTTATGAAGTACAGCTATAGTGAGGGAGCATAGTAAACCAACAAAAAACACTTAAATTGCCTGTCACACTCAAAGTACTCCCTAACGACTTATGTATTGTAAGGTTGTCAAAAGTATCAAAAATCAGATACTAATCAATACTAAAACTAGTTTTGTAACTATATACTCATTTACGAAAGTATTGATACTAAAAATGTCGCATTCACAGGACATAAATTAACCTTTATTGAATAGCTTTAGAATGATCTTGAGCTGTATCAGAACACGTATAAGACATTAGTATACACCCATGGACCACTATGAGACCTACCTGGACGACTGAGGGATTATAAGATATAAGGCCACATAGAAATATAACAGAAATGTGTGAGTAGTTTTCATTATCATTTGAGTATTGAGTTTATTCCTTATCAAAATCCAATTTTTAGTATCGTGACAACACTAGTATTCTGTCAATAATTACTATTATATTTTCTTCTTTTAATAATATTGGTGTCCAAACTCCAAAATATTTATAAGGAAACACTGCCTTAATACACAGTCTCTACAAGTTGTAAGGACCACAAAATGGAAAATAAGATTATGAATGATGCCAGTGTTTTAGAGAAAGGTCAGTCATTTGGAAACATTGAATATATGGGTCATTAGTTTTGCCATTGACCTTTACCCCACATCACTGGAACCATTTGTAACTGGCTGATCAGCAACCACAACTGAAATGTGTCCAGTTTGTCTTCAGAGTAACATTATGTGAAAAAAAAATCTTAAATGTTAGGGTGACATTTTAGATCTAGTGAGTTTAAGACTTATTAAGATGACAGTACTAGATAATCACTGCTCAAACATTTTGTGTGCACGGTGGCATATATCCACTTCTATTTTCCCTGTCCAAGAACAATTTTTATCAAAAAATTTAGTTTTTATTTTTGAATGAGTGAAAGTCATCTTATAATTATGAATTGTATCTGTTGGAAATTAAAATGACCTCAAGGAAGAGTAACTGACGAAGTACACTGCAGATGCTGATGGGGCTCATAATAATGTTCATATGGATAGTTAATCTTCTGCCTTTCTAAAAGGGCTGCAATGTACTTATAAAAAGACAGATTGACCTCTGCCTTTTCACATGTAAATACTAAAATGTACTAGATCTTCAGCTAACTCACTTACTCACTTCTCCTTTCTGTTGTTAACAACTAAACAACTAAAGACCGATTGAAAAACAGCATAGGGTTATCAAAATAATTTATAAACATTTGAACAGGTTTTGATAGTGAAGAAAAGAAAATCAGTTTTGCTGTCTAAAAAGCATTATTGACAAAATCATGTCTGAAATGTTAGTAATGTGACAGTAGAACAGCAGAACACAAGGATAGTAAGGAACAGTATTATCGCTACTAGCTGCTTTCCAAGAATAATTAGAAGCTATCCTCTCTTTTTAGTCTACTTTGTACAAACCACTTTGGTGATTCTCGGTGGAGCAAAACACTGAGCTTTGTTCCATATTGATAGCTCTAGTTCCCAAATTATTTCCTGCATGAGTGCTTTGAAATCCATCTTTATCTTGTCTAAATGATTACCTTTTTTCACATGTCTCTCTAGATTAAATATGATGAAGTTGTGATAGTGATTTTTTAATGAGCTTTGAAAATAAGTTTGATAAATTACATATCTGGAGTTGCATTTTGTTTCATTCACACATGTTTGAGTAACCCTTTATTAATAGTCTGTCTAAATCTTCACAAGTTAACAGCTACCTCTATACTGTATATCTGAAGAAGGTGTTACCACATGACATCACAAGGTGGCACAGAGTTTTTTCTGTTTGAGAGAAAAACTCTTTCAAATATGCAGGATTAGTGTGAATGAAACAAAACATAAATCCAGGTATATTTGAGATGAGGAAACATCATTATAACATAGATCAGAAAATAGCGTAATATGGGTCCTTTAAGGTGTAGCTTCTTGACTAAGGCTGTAGGCTGATTTATTTTCTCCGAAGGTTTTATCAGTGCAAGTATGTGAAGGTAATTAAATAAAGCTAGGCCAATTCTGAATCTTGACTTGCCATGCATTCGTGCTTTTCCTTTTATGAGTTTGAGTGTATTTTTAGGAGCGCGGAGTTGTTGGTTGACGATCCTCTTAACGCCGTCACACAGATTTTATTGTGCAGCTCTGACTTTTAAAGATTTGAATTCACAGGAAGCACAGAACAAAATTGAGATGGAAATAAACACTGAACTCTGAGTGGGAGTGCTATACGCTATCTTTATTATTGGAGATAAATTTGCTTCATATTTTTGGTTTGTAAGTAACTAATGTTTTGTATCAGGATCGGTGAAAAACTAGATTGATTAGCTTTGTTTTAGTATTATTTATGCGTGTTGTGTCTTCTATTGCGAGGAGGTTATTTATAAAGATATCACCTGTATATCTGAAAACAAGGTACACAGTGTTTTATGTATATGACTATAATTATATTAGAAGGCGTTATTGGATTATATATTAATTAATTTTCGACTACTAAGGATTGATTTTTTTTTTTGCATCCAATTACAGGGTTTTTTATTGTTCAAAATACCTTGACAGAAAGAGTATGAGTGAGAGTGCTCCACAGACCTGCTTGTCTCCATGGAGATAAACAAATTTAATGCCATTCTGTAGAACATTCCAGACAAAGCAAGAACGCTGTCCTGCCAAGAATTTGTGGACAATTGCATAAAAATGGTCTTCTCGTCATTAAAAAATCATTAAAAGTCTGACATTATTTAGTTTGCAGTTAAGACCACATGAGTAGTCACTGCAACAGCCCAAAATACAGAAGTGCACTTGAGGGAGGATAATCGAAAATGGCTGCTGTAAGCACGAATGCACAAAAAGTATTCAGAAAGCAGGGTGAAACTTTAGTGAGCGCTGAAGACACATGCAGTGATAGTGTCTATAGAAAGTACTCTTTGAAGTATTTGCGGCTTTGATCAGACTGACAAATCCTGCTTTAGACCAGGACTAGACCTCTATGCCCCGGGCTTTGTTTTCTGCTACAAGACGTCAACATACATTAACATACACCACACATGTCAGTAAACCCGAATATTCAGCTTCCACTGTGTCTGGAAACTCTGATGCCAATTTTCTGTTTGAAAATGTATTTTGTTTTGTGATGTCCCCCTGCTGGCTGCTCTGTGACAAGAAGGGAAGGTACAGGAATATTCTGCACCTTCCCCTTTTACGAAACATTTAGCGTTTCGTAAAAGCTCACACAAATGTTACTTTTCTAATTTCACATATATCCTTTTTACAGTCATTTATCCCCATATCGCTGTAGTCGACTAAAGACATTCTTACTTGACTAAAGAGATGCTCTGCCGATCAATCAGTAAACTAAAAAGAGGGTGTGGAAAATGCCCTCAAAACTATTACATAGCTCGAATTATCTGATCCAAACGGCACCCACAAGACTACACCTGCATGAGTTCAAGCAAAAACAATTATTTATGCAGAAAAAAGTACTAGACACACTGTATTTATATAAAGACAAGCGAAACTCTAAGTTAAATCTGCCTTTTTACATATAAACACCAAAAGATACCAAATCAAAACTCACTTACTAACTTCTCCTTTCTGCTGTTGTCCCACATAAAGACAAAAACAAAGAGCGAGTGATATTACCTATACAGTTTAAAAGGCTTGGATGAGAACCATAAGGAAACAACTGACAAGGATCTGCAATTTTATCCAATCAAAGAGAACAAACAGAACCTCTAGAACCCAGCCCACCCATTCAGAATCACTAGTTCGAGTCATGTTCAAATGCCAAGACAAACTCCAATCCAACGCACTTCTCATTAGTAAACTCAGCCTAATTCAAACTAATTGTGTTGCTGTGCTGCTTCTAATTAATATGGTGTATAATATAAGCAATTTAATTTCCAAGTACTCAGTAAACCAACATGTCATTAAATATTAACTGTTGAGGCATGAACTTAATTAAATCGCTTGTTGTTGTCACTGTGGTAATGTGTTTTAGGTACATACCCGCGATTTCTCCTCCAGTCTGGTCATCATTACTATAGTATTGGACCTCTGCTCCCACACCATCCTCCAAAAGTCGCTAAGAGTCTCCGGTAGTGGACCTTGCGTTGCGATGTATGCGTTTTGCTTTCTATATCCGTCTATGTAGTTTGCGTTGATGTAGTCGCTACCAGGAACAGCTGCAATATAAAGAAAGAAGAGATTGTATTTGATTAAAGCAGGCCTATTATGCAAAATTGACTTTTCAGATTTTTCAAACATGTTATAATTGTTGCCCTTATTATTTACCCTCTCAAAGTAGAATTTAGGATGATTCATACATGTGAGTAATCTTTATACTCCTCTGATTAAGACGATATTGCTCCAATCAACCCCCATTTTCACTGCTGCTGTCCATGTGCTCTGTACTTACTTCATTCTCCCGTTTTACTTTCTTAAGTTTTAGTCATTTTGTCACTCGCTAGTGTGATCTCCAGCTATCCATAGGAGGTGCCGACAGCTGCCGACAGCTCTTTGTCATGTTTACGGTGACGTCAGCTCTCATTGGGCATTGCAGTTTTCCAGTGTGGAAGTCAAAGGACTTGTTTCTTTTATTACATTTTTGGATTAATATTGCAATTTAAAATCTCCAAATTATAACATAACGAGTCACATGTGTCGCAGATTATAACTACATAGCAAACTCAAGCACACTATGTCTTCTTTAAACTTGTTCTTATAATCAGACATTAATACAATCAAGGATATTTAAGCGTCTTTTCATGTAGCTTCAGTTATGTCCTTGGTCAATGCTGATTTCTATGTATAGAGCTCTCAATTTTTAATACATGCGAGCTACATCCCTTCACATAGTAAGGTCACGCAGTTAGTATACCGTCCTTGCATTTGGCATAATTTCTTTTTGCATTTTTTCCTCTCATTTCGCTGAGGGGGGTTGATACATTATTGTCAGTGGGGCAGGGTTTTGTATAGGGGACACATTATAGTGACCTCTCCATAGAATAAATTTTGCTCTCAGTCTAAAACCAGCTATAACAACAAAATGTTATATGTTGAATAGGATTTTTTACATGCCGTTTTATCATAAATATATGGAAGTTTAAGGAAGGAACAGCACTACAGGATGCTACAATGGGATATGAACCAGCAACCCTGTGGTTTCCAAAATGTTTAACCAGTTAACACAGCACTTCACGCACTGCACCACTGCCACACAAATCATACATAAACCAAAGAAATTGCTATAGCCAATGGGTAAAAAATATGACCATTCAATCCACTGTCAGATTTAGACAATTAAGTATATGTAATTTCATGATGATGTTTAATTAGGTACTTTGCCAATAACAAATGCCAACATGCCCCGTCTGGACATTATGCTATGCCATCTTTATTACTTTAAGCAATCTTAATCTGTTTAGCCATCATTTAGTCTATGCATATGTTGACAACAGAACTTTGTCAGTTTGCCAAGCGAAGAAAAAAAATTGGCATCTGCTAATTTACAAATCTATATGGTGGCTGTTTTCCCCATAGTTACATCTTTGCAATGCCAATAGTATAGAGCAGACATGAGTAAACAGTTATAACAAGCTTTGTTCAATATTGTCATATTTATTTATGAAATTCAGTGACCATGTGGTGTTTGTTTTGCCCTCACATAAGACTTACAGTACAGTTAATGCATTGATGAAAATGACTCCTACCTTATTGAACATTATATCTCACTTTATGGAGCTGTACCTGGTTTCTAAAAATGTGGAAAAAAAAGAACTAGTTCCATTTAATGGTTTGCAGTGGTCCAGTCGTTCCTCACTTACCTAATGCATTCTGGGCATCCTAATTATTCAGTGCGATAAGTAATTTTCACAGGACAGAGAGGAGTTTGCCATTAATGTAATGCTAACTGTGCACTTCCAGATTCTTCTAAAATGGTTTAAAATTAGATGCAGACAGTACACAGCTGACTTATTTTGACATCAAGAGTTGCTTATACAATATCACAATTTTGGGATAAGACAAAAAGACTTAAATGGGATATTGGTGACGTCAATTTCAATATCACCAGTCTACAGCTACTGAATCTATTCTCCTTATTGTGCTAAAACTGCCTTTTGCCTTGCCTTGTACTTGGATAAACTCAAGGTGGTGAAAAGTTTAAGCCACTATATATTTCCATCAGAAATGTTGAAGGGTGGATATTTGGGCTGAAGTGGCTGTTGCACTTACCGTCCACTGAGGTGAGCACTACTCTGGAGTGGTCATAGGCGATTACATTTGCATAGCGGTTCTTTGGTTTGTTCACTTCCATGTTGGAGTTCTCCCAGGTAAACTGCTGGCCCGGATCAATAGACTATAGAAGAGAACAACAACAAAGGCCATAGTTAAAAACTGTGTCACAAAAAGTTGCATTGAATGGAAAAACACAAGCGTACATTTAGGTTGGAAGTGTCTAAAATGAAAGAAAGTCAGGACTAAAAAGCTAAAAGGACAGACTGTTCCTGCAGTGAGCTGTCAGCTATCAAACAGATGAATATGAGCAGAGTACGGTGTGTGTTCAAAGTAGTAGTCTTTGACAAAGTCGGAAATGTGGCAGCATGTGGCTACTTTCACAATGAATTCAGACTTACAAGAGGTCATAAAAGGGCGACTTTTTTCCAGCAAGCATCAAGTACTAACCATATCTACTGATTTACACTAGAAAGTTTCCTAGTATATCCAAATCCAAAGTTTTATGTTAATGGCTAAATCAGAACTAAACTAGGACTGAACCAGGACTGAACCAGGACTACACCAAGACTAAACATGGTTACAACCAAGACAAGGCCAAAACATGATCAAACCAGAAATAAACTAGGTCTCAACCAGATCTCGACCAAGTCTGAAGTCTAATTAGGGACTAAACCAATAATTAACAAACACATATAGGTAGAAACCAAGACTGAACCAGAACTAAACACCGGTAGAACCATAATTAACAGATAATTAACAGAGACAAATAGGTAGAAGCCAGCACTGAACCAGGACTGACTTAACACTGATACAACCAGTACTAGATCAAGACCAAAACATGATCATTTCAGAACTAAACTAGGTCTAAACCAGGTCTAACTGAGGTCTAAATATGGACTAAACCAAGAATAAGAGTTATTGGGCTAAACCAGGACTACTAGTCTAAGACAAAACTAAGACTGACCCACTCTTTAAAGTAATCAGGACTTCAACTTCAAACCAAAAAATAGCCACCAGCAGCACTACATACGACATTTTCCAAAACTCTTCTCTCATCCATATCTTTTAAAACAAATGAACACACACATTGCATTACCTCATTCTCCAAAACAATTGATAATTTACCGTAACTTTTTCCTCTTCCCGTTATATTTTGGTATTGGTCCCTTCTTCCTCGCCCTCTCCCTCCCCTGCTACGACATTTGTCTCAGTGCTCCAGACGACAGTAGACTGCATACGTATTGATCGGTGCAGATATGTGACGCTATCCCACCCCCCTCAGCTCAATAGTGTCACCACGTCTCTTGTTATTTCATTATCGATCCTGCACACACCAGAAACCTTGTCCACTAATTCCCCAAGACCTTTTCGCCTTCAACAAATCCAGAGACAGACCTTGGACATTCTTGCACTTACTTAACCCTGGCTCAAGCAGTCATTTAATTAGAAGGGCCTGTCCCAGTCGTGTCAAATGGGACAAATTAACTGACGAGGGAATAATTTGTGTGTTTAAGCAGGGTGGACATGTGGCCGCTCAAAAGAACTGTAGACTTTGTTTAATCCTGTTCTAGTCCTGGTTATAGACCACAGCACTTTCTAATTATTTCACCAACCAAATCCAAAAGCCGTTAAAGGACATAATTGGAGATACACTGATATATCGCTTAGCTGATATATCAGTCAGTTACTTGCACTTTTTAGCATATCAGCTATCAGCCTTCAATCTCCAACATAGGCTGATATGTTGCTTCAGCTAACCATCTGACTAGAGGAGACCTTTAGAGTCATGAACAATTTATTGCAAAGAGGGCACTGCTTTCTGATGACTTTGGAGTGAAATAAGTTTGTGGATAAGTTTGTTGCAATTTAAAATCATGTATTGGCCCAAAAATATTGGCAGAGCTTATCAGACATCAGCAGACTTTATCAGTCATCATTTGCTCTAGTTTTAAAACAATCGGCATTGGCTATTAAAAAAACCCCAAAACAAAACAAAAAAAACATATTGGTCAATCGCTACATATAATTTGACTTTACTTGAATGAATTAAAAAAATACATAAAAAATCAATTCAAATAAAGATTGATTGTGCCCAAATACAGTAAAAAAAACCCAAAAAAAACCTCAAGGATAAACAAAAAAAATACATGGCTTGATGAAATACCTTTAGCTAATCATTGTCTTCAAAATCAATAAAAGTTTTATTATCTAATAAACGTTTTGTCACTTCCTGCTACAAACTCCCACCTCTCACGGGGCACAAAGGAGAAGTGAGTCATTCTAAGTAAGGACACATTCTTGTACTAGGGAGATTTGGTTAAATTTGTTGAAATCCAAATTGCCAAATTATTCTTCACTGGCTCGACCACAGGTAAATGCATGCCCATCAGAATAGCTATTAAGAAAAAAAACAATTTGGAGTATTATAGTATCTTCCTTTACCTGGCAATGTGACTAAAACACTTCAGACAACATTGTCTTCTTTACAACAATACCACAGAACTCCTGTTTCGATTCAAAAACATTAATTCAAAACCATGACGTTTCTGAAATGATGTGCAAGAAATGTCGATATGTTGTGCTGAAAGTTACGGTTTGAATTTAATAGCCAATTTCTATGTCCACGCGGGCTAGTATGAAGAAAGCCATTTCATTTGCAGTCAAAACATGCCAGGCCCATTTGAGTGCTTTGAGAATGCAGGATCTTACAGCAGAGACTGATGACAACCGGTAAATAAGTTTGGGAGCGCTGGCGAAAAGAGGTGAGAGGGGCGTCCAATGCACTGCCTGTTTCCACACTGGATGGGCTTACAAATGAGAGTAATGATAGACCTATGATGAGTGTGCTGCGCGATAAAAAGACTGTCAGGGGAGGAAGCTACGCCGCGTCTGATTGACAAATACTGCTCATTACCCAGCATGCCTTGTGCTCAGTGTGGTGCTGCGGTAGGGGAGGTGGAGGACGCAGGAGTGATAATAAATATTGGGAAAGAAAATATATGCTTATAGATGCTTTGGTATTCCCGCTTTTTTGTTTTAGTAAGTACTGCAGAAAATGGTACAGTAATGATTAATATTTTTCTATTTGGTTTGTTTTTTTAATATTTCAGAATTACAATTATATTCATTCAAAACTCAAAATGTTGATTCAATTTCTCTGGGAGATTTTGTAATTTAATTGAAAAAAAAAAAGGTTTGGTACACACACATATCTGGCCAAACTATGGTGGTCAGCAATTGGCTGATTTAGCCAACTGCTACCGCTAAAGCCTAGAGCATCTTAAACACTGACTGTGGAGCCTCTGTAGAGGATAAAAACTTATAGCTATAACATATGTAGCTAGAAACATGCAAGTAAGCCAGTACAAATATTATAAAAAGCCGCAGCCAATGATGTCATGATCTCAAATTCTGATTGATTCTGAAATTTCCAAATCCTAGTGAGAACAAAACAGAGCAGGACCAGTGCCTTAGAGAAGGACTTCACTAAGTTGCTTTTTTACATTCTGAATCTTAAACACTAATAGATGAATATGATATGTTGACATTCTAATGATTATTTGAGTACAGATTTTGCCTCTCGCCTCACCGCTGGAGGGGAAGTGGAGACAACTACACAAATGAGGAGCCTTTGGGGTTGGGCACACCAGGAGCAGCCGGAGAACGGGACTGTGACAAAGCACCATGAGCTGCTGCGCACTGTCCCAGCTGGCACCGGGACGGCCCGCCATCTGCGCGGACGGGGAGGGGGTCTTCTCTGGCTCTGGGGAAGTGAGAGGGGCGGGCCATGTGCCTGCAGCCATACAAGCTGCATTCTGGCTTGATATGTTACACTAACTCAACAGGCAGGCGAGGCACTGAGCAGCCCACGAAAAACAACACTTAATTGAGCGCAGACGTTTAGAAAGGGGCTAATTATGCCTCCAGATAGCATTTAATTTGCACTAAATCGCCGGAAATGCATCAAAATCATATACCATATGTTGGTAAGATATACAGCTTTGCTTACAAGGTCTCCTGCCACACAGCAAGCTCAAAGCATATCGATGTGCATGCATATTTGCTTTATCATGTCACCTGTAGATTTGGTAAGAAATAAAATGGCATATATTCATAAAGTTGTTAAAACATACAAAAGTGGCACATGTGATCTAATGATAATAGGAGACCGCAGATTGAGTTTCTGAACAATGCTGGTTAACAAGTACTTCAGTCTGTGCCTATTACAGCCGAGCATTTCATTAAGTTAAATAATAGAGCTGGAACAGTAAGCCTAAAATAGATGAATCGTTTGTTGTTTCATAACAAATAGCCAGCAGCATAAAACTAAGGTCTAGGGCACTGTTGGGAACATTACCTTCACAATGCATGTTTATTGTTAATTGTAATAGCTTCCTCTTCCAGTGTTAAATTTCATTTATTTTGCATTTAATTTATATGAATGGTCTGGTATAGTGCTGGAAAACTTTTAATTATATTCCAAATTGCTTTTCGAAATGGCCATAAAGTTAAGCTGGAAATACATAACAGGCAAAAGTTTCAGAGCAGGTTGGTTAAATTAGAACATTCATTCAGAAAATCTAATACTACTACTCTTACATTACTTGTACTATTGCTTCTATTGTCACTTCAACTACCACCATTACTACTGCCGACATCAATATACTTATTCTCAATGCATAGACGCCTTCAAAGGTAATGAAATGCAATCAAATGACCTTGTTCCTCCCTATAGTTTGTATGTTTTGTCATTCTCACAGCACCTAATTTGAGCTGAGCAGTGACCCCACAAGTGTGCGCAAACATCCTTTTAGGCGAGTCCTTGCTCAATCCATTGCTTTGTTGAATGGGGCTTATTAGGCAAGTCTGATCCAACAATCACACAAACATTAGCACAACTTCTTTTTTCTCTCTGTATTCAAGGGAACCTGTCCTCTTCTCATCTGGCCTTGCTCGCCCCTCAAAAAAAGACAAAAAAACCCAACAATTTGCCACTTTAAATGCAAATGGATTCTCTTTTCTTTAGTAGGAGAAGAACGGTGACAAGACATAATCCCTCACAGAGTTGCATTGGAAGGAACCGAAGCAAAATAACATTCAAGGCAAGCATCAAGACACAAGCTGATTACTTAAGCAACTCGTAGCCACCTGCTAGTTTGGGGAGAAAGGAGTCCCGTAGGTTTAAAAGTGGGCGTCCCGGTGGGATCAGTAATGGAGTCGCAAAAAAGACTGAATAGTGTCAATGAAAGAAGGCCATTAGAAAACATGAACACAAATTTAAACCGGGAAAAACATTGAGAGTAATTTCAGAAAAGAGATAAGAGATGTGTTATAAACATAAAAATTGAGATGGAAAAAATGATTCGGACAATAAAACAAAATGGGAAGATTTATATATAGGACAAATTGTTCTAAAATTATTCTGAGTATCCTAATTATTCACAGTGATGAGTTTATAAGCACTATTTTCAACACTGCGGAGTTTGTTTGTTTGTGATGGTAAAGCTAACAACAGCTAGCATGTTAACGAACACTTCCTGATTATCAGACCAAAAAAAAAAGCCTTATTTTGAACTCTGCAGCTCAATTTTGCTCAAATACATGGGGAAAAGTAGGTACAGACAATTATTACAAATACATTTCAAGATATAAGCATGCGTCGTTTTGACTTAACAGCAGACCCACCTCATACTCCTGGGAGAATTTCAGTCCATCGTTTGCCTTCAGTCTCTCGATGTGGTCGGCCAAGTCTGCCACTGTGATGGGTGGGTGCTCCCTCATTCCTGATTTTGAAAATAAAATTAGAATACATTAGCCTTTGCTTTTTGAGGCATAAAAAGTGAAATATGCTCATGTATTTGGAGCACAGAGAGAGTGAGGCTGCTGATGGGACCATGAAGTGGCTGTGGACACTTTGTTGAACAATGTATGACACGGGACTGAGGCACTGTTGATGTCATCATGCTCAAGTACACTTTCCACCTGGTTCAGTTCAGTACAGCGCAGCACAGGTAGTATTCTGGTGTTCCTATTGTTTCAAGGCACCCATACATTATTGATTGTTTACAGACTCGCAAATATGACTCTCATTTGGAACTCAGGAACCAGTGAAGTAACCACAAACTTCAAAAAGTTGTGGTCCTGTAGTGGTCCAAACATATAGCAAAATCTTCAAAGTAATTTTACCCTTTCACCCATTAAAGAGTGTAGGACATACCAAAATCAGATTGATTTAATTTAATACAATACAGTACAATACTTGCTGGTTCAATCAATAATAATGCATATTGCCATTGGGTCCTCAAACAAGACACTGCATTTTGTCTTTTTCACATTTTAAATCTACTGTATGAATGCGTGGTTAAGTGTTAAAAATATGGTTGTCAGTGAAAAAATGGTAATTTATTTTCCCAAATCATCTACAATGCATTTATCAATTATCAATTTATAACTACTCTAATAGCAACAGTTAATCTACAGTAAGATGCAACAGTTTCAAATACCACAGTTTCATAAGAATCACTGTTTGCGTCGCCATCAGTCCTGCTTCTGTCAATCATTGTCCACACTCCCCCCTAGCGGATAGCCAGATCAGAGGTTGAATTACCTAACCGTAGCGTACTGAACTGAACCGTGATAGTCCATCTCCGTGGAAACGTATTTGGTAAGAGGGGGGACACAGGTGTGGCCAGGGCTGTGATGCTTGAATGACACGGAGCAAGCACGGATCTTGGACACTCCACTCTCAACATGGGCAAAGGTGGGATCACTACAAGACCCCAACAGTCACTCGGCATCCGTCACACTGTCACTTCCTGTAGCGCTGAGGGAAAATACTCTCTACCGACTGGTAACTGTCCAAAAAAATCCTTTGAAAATCTCTCTCTCTACAATAGACCATCATTCGAGGGCCCAGCCTGGAGCACTTTGGCTTTGGATTAATTTCAAACAACCCCCATGCCGGCTCCCTAGATTTCTCATCGTGGCGTTATTGGATGATTTATTGCTAATCTACCGACACAAATTCCCCCTGTGCCTGTGAACTTGGCAAAAAAAAACGCTGCGCTTAAAAGGATTGCTGGGAAACTTGTGTGCTCAGAGTCGACTGTATTTGACGCATGAATGCACCCGGGCACATAGAGAAGAGTTAGCTGTAAGTAAAAACTCACAAAAAGATCATAAAAGTGTACTCAATAAGGTGAGTAAACATTTAGTGCATATGACCGTTTTCTATATTCTTCTAATTCTGAGTTTATGTGGGTTTTTGTGGTTAATATATTTTTTTTTGTTTAGTTAAGTGGCAGTTTACAAAGAAAATTTGGGAAAAGTTGAAAATTACAGGTAGTAGAGCAAAGTTCTGAAAACAGGAATCCCTCCACCTATATCATCAGAGCAATTACAAATTAGTCCAAAATACTGGATTTTTATTTGTCAAATCATAACTATTGTGTAAATTAAAATTTCAAACAAGGATAAACTAGTTAAGATTTTTTAACTACATTTTAGTGGAATGAGTCGTCAGACCTGTCATGTGCACTTTAGCTATGGAGGTCTATGAGGTGAAGAGGTCAGGCATGCCAGTGCTGCTGCCTCATTATTTCAGTAATGTTAATGGCTAATGGCGAGTTACTATGGTCACCGCACAGAATTAGACCTCACCAATTGCGCTAATTCAATACACGCAGGGGGGCTTCCCATGAACGGATTAACATCTAGTAACATCAGTGTTGGAGCAAGCTTGGTCAGGGCGTTTGTGGACATGTTTGTTAAATGGACAGTGAAGTCTTTAGCCGAGTCTCAAATGGCTGATCTCAAAGTGCACTTCCAGAAAACGCACTGTGAACTACATACTTAGTGGTAAATGAGTTGTGTGTTTTCGACATTAGACGGCCCATGTCCTAACCACAAATGGAGTCTGTAACAATCTTTCAAGGTTGCTTCAAATAATGGATTTTCACCAGGCTAATTATGATCGCCCACAAATCCTTTTTAGGGAGGGCCTGCTTGTACTAGTGTTGTGTGGTTCAATTCATTTATCATACAGCTAGACAAATAAAGATACTTGCATAACTGGTATGTTGCTGTAATGTATAAAACTGTTCTTGGATAATTATGCAAAATGGCAAAATGGTGCATTGTTGTTGTGATCAATGGTGGCACTGAGCAGTTTTTATTTTTTTTACAATAATGATCTAAACATTAAGAAATGTCATCTTTCATGCAAGAGTGTTAACAAATTACACATATGAACAATTTGCACTCTTTCAGTATCTTTAAATAATCAATCAAATATGTTTTAAAATCTAAGTCTAAAAACTCAAGAAAAAATACTAAATAGATTTAAACAACACATGTTTAGAAGCCTGTGATGAATCTGGGTATTTATGTGTTTGGTTTTCAACAAGGTCAAAGTGACTAACTAAAAAACTGTTGGCTTGTGACTGTAATGTTATTGAGGGAGATTTTGTTTAAGAAGACAAAATCAGCTCACCTTCCAGCTAAATCAGTTCTTTATTGTCAGATTGTATGAAAACAAAGCTCAGATTAAAGTCTAACTTGAGTAACCAAGTTTCACACGCAGCAGTGCCCGCAGTTAGCATCACACCCTCAGGGAATGTTGATGACATTAACTGCAAAGTCTCAATAATGACAAATAAACAAAAATAATTTAAAAAAGAACTTCATAAACCATATTTGATATTATGATTTTGTTTTCAAAGAGTCAACTATAGAAAGCACAACATAGGCATCCTAAAATGAGCGAAAACCAGTCAAAACATGGTGATGTGTGACAGATAAAATGAGTGATAGGAGTGAAGAGACTGCACGTGAGGGGGTAACAAAGTGGGTGGCAGTAGAGAGCAAACTAACTTTGAGTGTTGGGGCAACGGTTGGAGCTGGGACCTGTGGAGGAGAGAAAGAGAGGAGAGAAAGAAGAGTGAAGGGAAGGAAAGAAGAAAAATAGACTTGGATCAATAGGGAGATAGCTCAGGATCAGACCTAGACCAAACGGCATCTGCAAATAACCTTAAGCACACCGGGAAGGCACAGCGGGCAGTGTTTACTTTTACGGGGGACAATCTCAGCTCCAGTTTTCAAGTACTCCCAGGTGACTACTTACTTTAAATTGCAGGACTCCAACCTGTGACGCTATTTGTAATGTAAATACGCACAGAGGAAGGTATGGCCAAAGGTAAAGCTGGTATATTGGTCTGCACCTAACTGCTGCTCCTGTTGCTGAGGTGGTTGTTGCTATAGAGGTGGGCTAAATAAAGAGAGACTAGAGATATGATCGACCAAAGCCCTTAAACAATCAGAAACAGAGCAGGGATATCCCCCCCGCTAGGAGCCAACCACAGTGGATGACGAAAAGTCCTACAGAATATGTACAGATTATGTATTATGAATATGTACAATATATGTATAAATAGTCTCTCAAACAGAAAACTGTTCCAACTTGTGATGTCACCCTCACTAGAATCAGCCCTGGGATTGCCACTTCCTAATGAACAGAAGGTAAAAGGTAGCTGTTAACTTGAAAACTACCACTGCATGGCATCACAAGGTGGAACAGAGCATTTTGAGCCTGAGAGTTGTAACAGATAAATTTGAGCGGAGGTAACAATATTTTAACATGGTTTAAAGCTCACGAGAGACAATATTGTGTAATATAAGGCCTTTAGGAGCTACCTTGACCTTGTAGTTATTAGTTAGTAATAATTTAATTGTTCCATAATTATGCATACATATTACTATTGTATATAAATACAATAAAATATGTATAGATTTAAGTATCACTGAGTAGATTACAGATTTGACAATCTTACAGCGTTATCACAAATTCACACATTAATATCGTAAATATGCAAAGTGTCAGCTTAATAAATTGATGTTTACTGTTGCTTGTAGGAAACATGAATGGAGCTGGCTAATGATTGCCTGTGAGTTGGCCAAGTGATTGAAAAATATACTGCAAGTTTAATCTCATGAATCACACATAATTTAAGTTTATTGTGATATATTATGGAGCCAAAATAAATAACATAGCAATAGCAAATGGGCAAATTATGACTGTGTATTATTGTATCATTTTCTGTGATTTTAATTTATGGTATGTTACTATGTTACATTTTTTGTCAGCCATAATGTAACGACCACAGTGTAAATATTTATTCAGTTTTATTTAATAGCACACTATGTAACTTTTCTGGGGGATTATTTATAATTGCAGGTGTATTTCTTGCCCGAAAATACCTTGAAAAACATGCATTGTTACTGTGAGCAAGCACGCCTCTCCACAGATCTTACCGCTGGGTGGTGGCACCTGTATGTCTCCATGGGGATAGACACGTTTAATGCCATTTTGTGGAACATTCCAGGCAAAGCAATAACATCTCTATGGAGACAAGCAGGTAGTGAACCCCTTACCATAAAAGTACTCCTTTAAATATCCTTTTTATTTTACTTTTTTTTTTTATCAGATTGCTGGATTTTACCTGATATCATCAGCTTTCCGCACTGTCTCATTTTTTCTATCATTTGGGCTGGCAGGATTTGGTAATATTGTCAAATTAATGTGAACATCCCAAAAAGAGGAGCTTTCAAAGGGACATAAAAAAAAAAAAAAAACGAGAAAGAGTGGGCCGAAGAGAAGAGCGGTGCCACTATTAGCCTACAGGGGGAACGGCGAGACAAAGAACCGAAGATGTGGAAGAGATGTGGGAGGCTGGGAACCGAACAGGGCTGCTTTAGTGCTGCTGCTTAATTCCTCTGCAGGGGTTCAAAGAGGATGTGAGCGCGCGTATACAGCCAATGGGGTCTTTAATAACCCGTGAGAAGCCAGCCACACGTGTGAGTATGTGCTTGTATGTGTGTAACGTTGACATTTTATCCCTGCTGTATTGTTCCCTCAGCCCGGCTCACCTTGACATCAGAGGCAGCAGGACTCATTACCAGCAGAGGAGGGAAAGAAAGAAGCTGATGGGAGGGGGAGGGGGGCTGCCTGACACTAGATCTCACCAACAGTACCACAACGGCTACACACACATACAAGAGCGCTACGTGGACGGCATCGCAATCCACCTGTGATACAGTCCAAGCCGGGGTTTGATAGCGTTTGTTTATTTTCTTCTTATTGAACTGTAGCAGCCAGCCGCGGGATGAATTACAAAAATATGCAAGTGGAGGGAGACGGTGTTATCCGACAACACCTGGTGCAAAAAATAATCAAGAAATACATCAAGAGAATAAAACAAGGCGTAGGTAGATTGGAGATTTTTTTTTTTTTGTGGGAAAGAAATTTAAGATGCAATATCCGCCACTGTGAGCTTGAGACAAAAGACATTATGGAGGGTTATTAACATGTGAGGCGTGCTTAGAAGTGATAGGATAAGGTCTGATTTTGAATGACTGAACCATGCATTTCAAGGGGATTTTCATCTTAGAATAAATTCATGATACAGCAACAACATTCTATGAACAAAAGAAGGCCAAATATACAGTAAATGTAATGCTAATGTTATTATGTCATATTCCCATTAGCTGCAGGTATTTCCATTTGATATGCCTGTTATACTGTAGGTAATTTTGTAATAAATTATGCAAAACCAATTGCTTTTCCATATAATGTGTATAATGTGTGTTGCTCCACCAGACCGTGCCTCTTTACCTGGCGTCTGGTAGTTTAGACGTCTCATCTCCACTGGGTCAGAAGAGTTGGCCAACAGTGAGTCCTTCACCCCTCCAGAGTGCTCATCTTTGGGCAGAGGAGACGCCCGCTTTCTGTGGAGGAGGAAACATGGAGAGTCAGACTAAACCTAAGTATTTGATCATTACATATGTAACCAGCATCCTGTACTGAAACCAACTGAGCAGAGTACGTGAGTGGAATCAGCAAGATGAATTTTATGGACAAAGAAAAACAGCCGTAATGAGGTTAATGGTGGAGTTAAGAGTTTTATAAAATAGTTCTGAGAATTGGCATTTTAGGAGACCTGTCGGTACCAGAGCTTTACCCCAGTTAACTTTGCCAAATGGAGTTAAATGTGTTTGAAGAAATGCCATCATTTCCTGGAGTGGCCTAGGTGGGGCTGTTTTCTGTTGGATGGGAGACAGCTGCAGTAGGGTGCACATGCGTGTGAATGTGCATGTGAATAAATCTGTTTGTGGAGAGAAGATTGTAATGTGTGATTTAGCGCTGCGGCCCTGCGAGTGTGTGGTGTGTTTACTGGCTCCAGATCGAGAGGAAAACAGGCACACGCTGTAATTAGCTCATCAGCTGGTGGCACAACACTGGGTAATTAGAGCGGCGAGCTGCACCTGCACTGCCAGAGCTGAGCACAGCACTGTACAGAGGCTGTGGACCAGAGTACTGTCCGTCAGCCGAGAAGAACCAGCAGACCAGTGTGTGTGAGACAGGCAGCATCTGTCCTCTGCTCGCACATACGCCTCTCTCTCCACACTCTCCACAGCTGCACCAGGCTCTCTTGCCCACTGCACACGGCCCAAAGACGAAGGAAGCATCAGAAGCATCAGGGCGTCCTGTGAAAATTTCACATCTCATTGCACTCCATTTGCAAGTGCCAGCGCGGGTCTGAGGCTGAGCAAGGCCTTCTGTCAGCATGCAGAGAATACTTTAACCTGGACCACCACAGTATTCAGCCTCCTGGTCTGTGCACCACCTGTTATCTGACGCTGCAGGGGGTTGGACTAATGCTAGCACTGTGACAGCTAATCTATGACATGGATCTCTCCCTGCAGCTGAGAGGAGGAGTGTTCTGGACCTTCACTGGGACCAGACTAAGCATCTGTGATGTGTCCCCCAGCCCAATCAGATCACTATCTACCTGACACCCAGCGCAGAGCTGAAGGTAAACATGGCAGCATAACAGGGCTCTTCTTCTAAGGTTCTAAATGGGGGACAGAGCTGCACAGACTATGAAAAATATGAAATAACTAGCCTTGTGCCCTATGTCAGACACAGCCAAGCCAGAGTATGTGACACAATGGTAGCCAGAGAAACTTGTCAACGTACTTCTGTGCAACTGGTTCAGAGCGACAACTGAGTATATGTCCATGTATAAAAGCCACCATCTGTAATTAGACTGGCTGCCCCGTTGTATTCTCACACAACACCACTAGATGCTCTCTACATTTGTTCTATCTGACAGTGTGCCTGCTTTAGCCTGACAGAAGAAGACCAGCGAGCACAGGTGAGCCCGAACAAAGGCCAGAGGAGGGGGGGACAGGTTTCACATCTGCCATCTACTGGTAACAAAAAAAGATCTAATTTAACTTTAACAAGTAAACAAGAACTAAAATATGGTGTGGGCATGCATGTTGGTGCTGGTTGGATGGGTCGATGGGCAGATTGGCAGCCTTGCTTCCATGAGTCTACCCCACAGTAGCTGTGACTAAAGAAGTAACTTATCACCTTAAAGTAAGTTAAGCGCTTGGGTGTCTTAAAATGCGCTGTATAAATCCTATGCATTTTTTATATTATTAGAGTAAACTTGAAGAACTACAAGTCATTGATATAAATTATTATTTTTATCATATGGTTACTGTATTTGTTGATATTGTGATACATTTGTGCAGACCTAGTCAGATGTGTTTGAGTGTAAGTGTGTTGATATTCAAAGCAACAGTGTTAAATCTGTGTGTCCAGAACAGGTTGCACTTAATGAGGCTGGAACAGAAACCTTTGTAGGGACTTCTGCCACGACGAAGCAATGCGGCGGAGAGAAAAAAAAGAGGAAAAGTGGCAGAACAGGTCTTGGTGCAAAATGTCAACTTTAAAAGATCGGGAGCACGTCTCTTTCGTCGGCTCCTTTAGTCTGGCATTTTTCCTCACAATGCCCCTTTGAGCTGTAGCAGGTGAGGCGTTGGCATATTCCGATGAGCAGGTCTGGGAGTGGGCACACTGACATGGGCAGGATAATGAAACAGTGAGGAAATGAAGAGGGAGACTTGGACAGGACATGCTAACACAAGTGACCCAGGGCGCCACTGACCCCTGCTATTAAGGGCTGCACAGTCTGCTGCCTCTCAGTGCCTATGTGATATTACAGACACCAATTTAAACATGTCTGACTTTAATCTTAGTTCACTTTTTTCTTTTTCCTTTTGGCTTAGAGCTGAGAGGTGGCTGACTCTACAACCCCTGGCTTTCATGAATAGGTCTAATTCACTAACACAGATGAAAGGGACCTGGGAGATGGAGGAGATCAAGTCACAGCTAATGAGACAGCGGCAGTACCCACCTTTCCTGTTTGCTGCAGCCACAGAAGCAAAGGGAAAAAAGTGCAGGATTAATAAGCAGGTTTTATCACATGCACCTAAACTGCTTCAGCCCAAATGAGCTCAAGCGCATCACTATTCCAGCAGCCCGATTGAGCCTTTAGAAATATCTTCATCAGTGCAGAGTGTCAGAGCTGGCAAATATGCAGGTAGAATAACAAAGCGCCGTACAGTGCACTTCTTTCTTTGCTCAGTGAAAAGGGCACACAGCCTCCTCCCCACAGTCTCTGCTGTCAGTCTGAGCGTGCTCAGAAAGGCCTCTAGTGCAGGGTGTGCTCCTCAGCACAGAGCTGTCTCAAGGCCTATTATTAACCAGTCATCTCACAGTCTGCCATAGACCCAGTCTGCTGCTGCACAGGTATCACCAGGAGCACTGCACTTATCAGACTAACAGAGTGTGTTGCCACTTCCTCACAGAAAAACCCAATTAAACCAAATGAGATACAGGCCGTACAGTGCATCCACACAACGAGAAGTTTGTTAGTCAGCCCTGACTGCTGTCCATCTCTACACAGACACAAAGGCAAACTCTTTTGACTATCATAATAAAGATGAAAACCACTGTATTCTGAGGATATGAATTGGAAATGAATGTAGACCATCTAAATATAGCTCCTATAAACTAAAGCAGGCACATTCAATTTAATTGGCTGCATACAGAGTTTAGCAGCAGTAGTTTATATTCCATTGTTCCAACACAATAGTAGTGAGTGGTGTGGGTTGGCCCATGTGCCCACAGTATGCAGCAGGGCAGCTCAAGTGCTTTTAAGAGATACTGACAGAGCTCTGAGTTAAGCCTCGGCTGAGCCCTCTGTTTCCTGTTTCAAATGGCCAACAGTGTTGGCCAAAGCCTTTTTTTTCAGCCTAAACTAAGAGTTTCTGACAGCCAAGCTGTGCTTTTCATTAGGGACCCGTGTCAGCTGCCATTTCTACTGACATTTCACATGCTATTGTTAAAATGTCTAACTGGGACAAAATCTCTGTGTGGAAAAGAGGATTTCCTCAAAGACAAACCAAATCTGGCGTTCCCCACACTATATATGATGGCTACTGAAATGGGATGTTACAGTTGTGTGTGTAAGCAGCTGTGCAGGAGGCAGAGGGAGCATGTCTTATTTCCATTCCTGATGCAACTAAAAGAAAGCCCAATCCCAGGTGCCACCAGCCGTCAGCCAGGACAGACCTAGGAGAGAGAGCCTTACTTCTTAAAGAGCAGGATGGCGATGACGATGATGATGATGAGGACCACTGCCAACACTGGGCCCATCACCCACAACATCTCTGGCTTCTCCATCCCTGAGGCCATACTGTTGCTGCTGAGAGTCACCTGGATCAGCTCCGAGTACGGGCTCGCTGAGAATGTCATCTGCAATCAGACAGACAGAATGTGTCAGAGCCAAGTTTACACAAACTATACAAGTGAAGACACTTTCTCTTTCAAATAAAGTGCCTTTTCCTGGAGGACTTCAAAAACATAGCAGGAAACAGAGCTGAAATAATGGACTGTCAGCACGCCATTAAGATAATTTTACAATCCAATAGAGAGCCCTTTAGTAATAGGCAGCTGTGGTAATGATTTTGTGGCACTGTTTCACAACACCATAAAATGAAAAACATGCAACTTCTATTCATCTTTTTCAAGCGAAGGTGACCTCAGAGGACTGCAGCCTCCTGTTTCTTGTCTAAAACTCCTTTAGTAAACACACACAGGGATACAGTATCAGCAGATGGGTAGCAGAGACCGGGGCTAAATATCTTGTGTTACACCGTCATTTATTAGATACTGGAATTTACAAGGATCAAAATTTTATTTTGAGGTATTGATAAAGATGATACATACATTGGCTAATTATTCAATACTGATCTGACTAAAATCAATTAAAGGTGCACCATGGAACTTTTTTGGTGGAGGATCTTCCACCTGCTTGTCTCCTTACATTAAGCTTAACCCATCACCATGTAGATGAGAAGTTACAGATAAGATAGATAGGGTATTTGTTAGCAATATGAACATGTTTTAAAAAAAGTAAAAGATAAATTTAATGCCATGTTATTAATATTTCAGGCAAAGCAAAAACATCTCCATGGACAAACGTACCAGAAAAGTTACTGTGTGTTCCTTTAAAAAATAAAGACAAAGCAAAAACTAAATCATGTACCAAACCAGATTTAAATCAAGATAAAATCAGTATGGTTTATAATGAATAAAACTGTCCTGGATAGCAAGAGTATTGTGTTATATATATTGTGTGTGTTATATCGAGCACAATATGAAGTGTGCACATAGGAGCAGGTGTGAGATAGAGGGCTGGGGACAGACAGTTCACATAAGAACATACATCTCACTGTCATCACTTCTTCATTAGCATTGCCCTGTTTTTTCACTGCTGATATAAATGAGATATCCAACTGCTTTTTCATCTCCAGACAACATATGATAAAAAAGCAAAGATGTCGGTGTTTTCTGAGTGTCTGGAGTGGAGTTTGAAAATAACAAGAGACACATGAAGAGTAGATGAGAAAGGCTGGGGCCATTACTGCTCAGCTTGGCGCCCATTGAACGACGATATGATGATTCGCAGGTCGGAGATGGAGGGAGGCAGGGGTGACAGATCGCATGGCCTCAAAGGGGAATTGAGCTCCCAGCATGCAGCGGGAGTGGCAGCAGTAATCCGCATCATTAGACACAGCAGCCTGCTCACAGGCAGTGCAGGCGCATGTTAATTGGAGAGATAAGCAGAGAAAACGCTGAAAGAAAGACGCGTTCCGTGATCAGCTGGTGTCATCTGTATAGTGCACTCAGGGGGAATTTACTGTATAAGAGCAGAATAATTTTGGTAAATATTAGGTGTGCACTGAAACTGTACAAGAATTGGGTTAAGGGGGAAATATAGGAACTGAAATGTAAAATGGCATGGTATGGCACGGTTCAGTATAGTGGGGAGAAACGCTCAATACCTGATACCGATTTTGGTTCTATGATAATTACTAAGGATGGGTGATACATCGGTTCCAGTATCTGTATTGGTTGATTGGTTTTCTTGATTGCTATTGCGTATCAGTGTCTACTGATACGCAATAGCAATATTGTTTTACCACTGCCCCATTGTCTGTGTGCCCATGTGTCATTCCCAGTTTGTCCTCAGTTTATTTTAAAAGTTAAATATTGAGATTGGCAAATATTGGTTATTGGCCACAACAGCAGGATATCAGATGTCGGTGTCGTCTCAAAAAAATCTGTATCGGCCCAAGACAAAAATAGTTGTACTTTCTTTAATGTGATCGTATAGTTGTAGATCAAGGCAATTCAAATATTCAGGAATGAGTATTTGTCTAATAAATTATTACTTCTCATTTCATCATTTCATACTAATTAGTATTTTATTATAATACTAGTTTCAGGATTTGGGTAAAGATTTTTTCACCTAATTAAGGCTCACAAATTGGGACATGACATCATTGCAAGTATATATGAAGTATTGAAATATTTGTGTTTGGTGAATTCTGTGTAGAATTCCACTTCAATTGAAATATATCTGACATGGGCATATATGTCTGACTAGTTTAGTTTAAATGAGACACAAGGCTTACTCCATGAAACAGCAAGGAGATCAAGAAGCCACAAGTACAAAGAGTACAACTTTTTGTCAAGTACACTAGTATTGTATTTATGAATGCATATTATATTATTGCACAGGCCAGCCTATATCTTTTCATGTTAAAGTGCATGTTGTGACAGTGGGACAAATTAAAAGACCCCATGCAGATTCAAGCAGAAAAAAGGGGTATGCAAATCCTTCCGTTTCAACTATATTTCCCCCAATTTCCTCTCATTTGTTGCTTTCCATGTACCATTGGGAGTTCATCATTATGTAAGAACAAAGAGACTGGGCACAGCAGCCATGCAGTGCCACAAGACTCCCTGTTCCTCGGGGATGGATCTAAAGACAAAACCGGAGGATGTGGCCCTGCAGGGAATCCTGGGAAAAAACGTCCCTGTGCAGTGTAACAAATGACTGCAGCTGTGCTTTGGAGGTGGATAAGCGAGAGGAATGAGAGAGGGGCTTTTTGTCTGTCGGTCATGGCGTAGTCCCGGGATCATCCATTTTGAACGGGCCTAATATCTGATAAAAGCTCCGTCACGCAGCCTCTGGATCTCAATGGTGCGATGGACGAGGCTGTCAGCGCCAGTGGAAGATGGAGAGTATTTAACATGGGACTGTTTTTGTCAGTTTTGGGTAAAAATGTACAGTAAGAAAGACAAGCAAACAACACTGAATACAAATCTAGTACTGTTGTCACAATACAAAAATTTTAAATCTGATTTTGTTACAACTCGATACTCAATACCGATTTGATACCACAATGATACAACAACATTAAATCATAGTACTTACAATTACCATGTGGTCTAATATCCGTGTAATCCTTCAGTTGTCCAGGTAGGTCCCTGAGTGTATACTAATCTATGTGGTCTTATACTTGATATATAGGAGTATCTAATTTTGAAGTTTTATTATCAATTAGTATCTGATTTTTGATACTTCTAACAACCCTTAAGTCTACTGCGATGCCCTCAGAAATCTACAAAAACCATCAGGCTAAATCACAGGTCTGATCTGTGAAGACGCGACTTAGCTCACAGTACCAATGCATGGTTTTCAATGTATTTTTGGGGTTTAACACACCCATGGTTAAATGAATGATACATAAATTGAATGCTGCTGTGCAACTTTCCAGAAAAGTTACACAGTGCACCTTTAAGAACCTGCTGTACATAGTAGATCAATGCTTTTTGATCTGTTTCCATTGTAACGTATGGCACTTTGCAAGTCGGGTAGGGTCTTATAAGACTGAATCTGTCAATAGTCAATACATAAAGAGAAAACATACAGATTATAATTGGGTCAGGGCTGGACTGAACAATGGCAAAAGCAAATAGGACATAGTACCACCCATTTTCGATTCCTTATTTCATTACAATTGAAAAAGGTACAACAGCAAAACAATTTCCATTATACTTTACACTATGTAAAAAAATATACAGTACTAGTAGTTAGCCTGACAAATGTAGTAATGAACCTGCTCTCAGCTACTCCATCTTAGCACACCCTTTTTGCACCACTTTGGATAGAGGTCAGTCTACCCCACACAAACATACAGAAAGACTTCAGAGGCTTACGATGTGCATCTAGATGGCTTCCCAGAACAGTTCCACACTAGAGTATTTTCGTTCTGTTTGCCTGTATGACGCGCTAGTAGCAAGCGCCTAAAGCTCTCTCTTGTGTTGCCTCCGGTTCAGATTCTGTCAGCGAGACGAACTATGTGTGCAAAAAGTGTAAACAAATATGTGTAGGAGCTTCGTAGAGTACATCCAGTCTGCTCAGCCTTTTCTCCTCTCAGCCTTTACCATCGCACTGTGTTTTGTCTGGGTCACACTCGCAGTAAGAGGAAGAGAGTGGGTGATAGCAGATGACAGACAGGCACTCCAAGTGTTAAAGAAGTCCTCACAACATGGTAACTGCTATGTGGCACTTAGGAAGAGTTAATCTACAAGCTCAAAAGTACTTTGCAATTTCAATATTGCTAGTAGTATTCCTATGATCCTCTAAAATAAACCATTACTCCTACAATATCAGTTAGTATATTTAAATCTGACATGCTTGCCACTTTTCACTGGTCACAGCATGTACTTACTTTACACCAACGCGCATGCTATGAATATGTGCTGTACAAATTACTGCTAAAATGACACTACTAATAGTACATATCACATATCTATTGCCAATGCAATCCTACTTGATAATCTGAATACTTTATTGTGTCTAACACTATTACTATGATCTGCTAATTAGAAGTATGTATACAGTATCAACTACAGCAATAAAATCGACTGCAGTTACTAGGTAGAAGTTGTTTAAGTTGCTACCCAGTTAATACAATTTAGGGGACAAGAGAACTATAGGGAGTTTGAGCCATTAATATGCTGGTTACTACTACTACAAATATTACAGCTCATATCCAATGTATATATTATTACTACTACTCTATCTTTTACAACAAACTGTATTAACAGCACTCTAATATTATACACCATCAGTGCCAGCAACAGATTCTTAATAAAACATTAATCTTTACAATTTGTTGTCCGTAAATAAAGAACTTGAGCAATTCAAGTCACAAGCTCCGGAGACACCTTTGTTTTTAGCTCGCTGTTGACCCCTCTATACTGCCATTCTCAGTCTTTAAACAAACTGGGAAACAGGCAGACAAGTAAACATCTCCACGCTACATCTGCCGCAGTCTTCGCCTCCCCCGGGAAACTGCAAACCCACACCCTCCCCTGTCACATGACACGGTGAGGAAGGGCAAACAAGATGCAGAGACAAAAATAAATACATAAAATATAAAAATCGACAGAAAATTTGAATATATCAGGGTATGTCTTTATCTATGCAAAACACAGTCGTAGCTGCGGGGTGGGCTCTAACCTTCTTTCTACTGTACTTCAAGTTCTATTCACAATTATAGTCATGCATTGCAAATTCAGAGAGAAACTTCATGTCTACCTCCTGAATACCAATTATTTCGATATCTTTAGGCATGGCTGGAGGGGGATGCCTTAAGGAAAAGGTGACAGAGGGCAATTACAACTGAATCCAATCAAAAATGTTGCTAATTCTTACTTCAGAGCAAGTCATGCAAATTTTGACCCTTTAGCAAAACTTTTATTCCACATGAGGTACGCCGTTTGTCGAGGATTTGAAAGTTTTCAAAAAGCTAAATCTCTTGATATTTCAGGGAGCCTAGAGCATAGATAGAATTAGCGCTACCAAAGCCGATTCCTTGATGTTGTGTACAAATAATGAACGCGGTAAACATATTTTGGTTCGCTACTAATGCAACCTGTTCCTTATCAAAAGAAACCAAGCGGCTCTTTTATCCGCTCTTCAGAAGCTGGACAGTACACAAGGAGAATTGTGGCTGTACTGATGCTACCTTCATGCCTTGGTCTCAAATGATAGTGTTTATACTCGTGCTATATCTCTCATCCTATTTCACACTTCCCCCAGCCTGTTTATTTGCCTTGGGGTGCTGGGGAGACATGAAGGCTCTCACTGCATTTAGCCCTATGTTTTCTACTATCCTCTGTAGCCACTGCTTGACGCCTGTGGCCATTGATGTACAGTATGGTTCAAATGTCTCAAACAGATTTTTTAAGAACAATTGCGAACATAACAAGTGTAACGACTGCCAAGTAACAGTGAAAACAACCAATAACAGCGCTTACATATGACCTAGAAAGAGATAATGTAAAAGCCAAATGAGTATGTCAAGGGAGGACATGTATTCAAGGGTTACAGTCTCAAGTCATAGGAGCCATTTTGAGGACTTTTGAGGCTATCCACACACTGTACCCACTGCTCCTGACAGGTTTGATAAGACAAGATGAGATAAGAGAACCTTTATTTGTTTCACAATGGGGAAATTCCACTGTTGTAATGCACAGTTCAAGAACATCAAGCAAATTGGAATAGACACTAAAATTTTCTCATTTCTATTTTCAAATATTTATCTTGATTTTTAACACAATACTGTGCAACTGTAAAAGATGTAGGTTGCCCCAACAACATTGAAGGATGGATCAAATGCAGAGGACACATTTCCCTACAGCAACAATAAGAGTACCCCTAAATGTAACCTTAAACTATGATATTTAGCTTGAATTACACATTGATCTATTAAAATAACTGGATAGGTATTGCTGGCTTAGATTTTTCCCATAGACCACAATGTAATCACAAACTGCTTTCAAGAAGGTCAGACTTTGAGTCCTTTTTTTTTTTTTTTTTTTTTTTTTTTAACTTTTTTCAGATAAACTTTTTCTCAGCTCAAAATCCTTCAGTTATCTTAAAAACTCTATCGCTGAATTTCAGATCGAATTACAACATTCCATTGGCCAATAATATTTAACACATATGGGGAGAAGCTAAAATTGATATGGTTGAAATACAGATTTTGGTTCTACACAGTGAGTTCTTGGGCCTAATCACTAATATAAATAATAAGGTTCAACATTTGTGAATTTACCTTTAGGATACTTCTTGAAAAACAATGCTATAGAAGAATTTCTTATAGGAGTCTCGCAGCCATGTTTGATCTACACCAAGAGAACAGAGGAGACACAAGTCATATATTCTTGTACACTGTTGTCTTATCCCTCTGGGTTTCTCTCAAGTATCACGCTTTGGGCCACTTCTGCAAACTGCTCAATCTTGGCGTGTGCTTTACCTTGCTCTACTGTCGCTCGGGGGCGCAAAAACAAACAAAGAAAATGCCATTGAAACAAGTTTCACAAGGGGAATTTCAGCTCTTGGGGAAATGGAGCTTCAAATCGATAAAAGTTAGTGGCTACCTCAGCACTAAAGTATTTACATACAGATGACAAAATGCACATGTTGTTCACAGGGAGTTTAAAGTACACATGACAGGCTAGACTACAAATTTCATGTAATTGTAGGTTCTACATTACACAAAATTGATTCTTGTAAGTGTTAAGCCATGTTATAATGCTGATACATTGTAAACAAAAAAAAGTTTTGTTTCATTCACACATACTCTGTTCCACCTTGTAGTGGTAGTTTTCTCATCAACTGCTTTTACCTTTAGTTCGGAATTCCGGGGAAGAAATCACCCAAATGATTCTAGTGAAGGTCTATGGAGTTTAAAAACATTCCTGTATTATGACACGACGTCACAAGGTGGAACAGTATTTTCCGTTTGAGAAATTCCTAAACATTCCTAAATATACAAGGTTTGTGTGTTAAACATGTGAATGAAGCAAAATGAACAATACTCCAGGTATGTTTTTTAATGATGAAACAACATTACTAACTTACAGCATAGTTCACAATGTAATATAGGCCCTTTAAAACAATTATATTAAAGATTTAGCTGAAATTGTAAGTCATTGATTGGCAAAGTTTATAGTTCCACTTCCTGGTTGGACATCAGGTATTTTTAAAAATTGGCTTTAAATATTTCTTCTGCCTCTTGAATGGTGTAAAACTATGCTAATAAATATTTAACATAGTATTATAGCACCAAATAAAATAATAACTACACATATGTCCTGTCATATGCACTTTAAAGTAAAATGTACATACGCTGAGGTAGGTGCTTATAGGCCACTGTAAATCCTCTGCTTTTAGTAAACTGTTTTTGAAATGAGTAATAAAGATATAGATTGTGCAGCCTGGAGTGTGAGGGAGAGAAGAGGATGGGTCACCGAAAGGACAGCCACTGAAGGATGAAAACAGGCTTCAACTCACTGCAACTGTGTCTCATTTAGGACAAAAAGGACCACTGTTTCCAATGAGGACAGACTCTTAAAGAAACCTTTTCTGACTTTCGGTACAATTTCGACACGATTATTTTAAAGTAGATTTAAGTGTACTAAAGTTTGATAAAATAGTGGAATTTAAATGGCCAGTATGAAAGCAGCAATTATACTCATAGAGGTGTTAGGCTAAGTGCTCTTTTTGGAACAAAGGGAGAAGTGTTTTGCCATTTTGTTGGCAATACTGCAAATTTGACTTAGTACAGCAATTATTTCGCTTTGGTGAGATTTTTAACATTTGCACCATTCTTGTAAACATGCTTAACAGAAAAAAATAAACTGCTAAACTTTGGTGCATTCTAACATTAATACGCATTTCTGTGCCCAAATGGATACAATTAAATTGGCTCACATCTGTGTAATCCCTCAGTTATCCAGGTATAGATCCATACTAACGGTATATATATATATGTATTATTATTTTTTTGGTCCAGTTGACAGATTTGAATTTTTATTTTACTAAGTTGTGTCACAGAACAATAATTGATGCATTTCAGTCCATTAAAGATGTACTCTCTTTCTTCACTGTCCTCTCTCTCTTCCTAGATTCTCTCCACTCTTTCGCTCATCTCTCTCAACCACTTTCTCTCTCTCTTCCTTCTCGCTCCTCCTGTCTCTTCTTCTGTCTCTCTCCTCCCCCTTTCTCTCTCCTTGTTATTTCTATCTTCAATTCTCTCTCTTCCAACATCTACTCTCTCAATTGTCCCTGTCCCCTCTCTTCTTCCTCCATTCTCTCTACTATCACTCACCCCCCTCTCAACCCCTTTCTCTCTCTCTCTCTCTCTCTCTCTCTCTCTCTCTCTTCTCTTTCTTCTTCTATCCACTGTCTCACTTGTCCCTGTTCCTTCTTTCCCTCTCTTCAGCCTGAACGAGGGATTACAGTACGACTTTTCAAACCAGCATTTCATGGGAGTCGGGCCTTACTTCCCTATAGCCCCTGTGACCATATCGCTGACTTTCTCTTAACTGCCGCGGCACTAATCAATCTCTCCCTCTTCACGGTGTGCGAGCATGGAGGCAAAGGCAGGGCAAAACCACCAGAAAGCAGAGAGGAGCAAATTGTCTAAAAAAGTCAGTGAAAAGTTGTGGATTTGAAGGACTAGCGGCCAAAAGGCTACTGAATATGCATGTACGGGGTCATGGAAAAGCCCAGAGCAATTGTACAGACCAGTTCTTGCCGTATCCAAGTTTACTCCAATCCTGCCATAGAGGAGTGAGGCGGAGGAAGTCGTGTTGGATCAATGTGTGAATGGTCCACTTAAACTCCAAACTGCGAGCTGAGACATGGGTGAGGATAGTGCATTTATAAGGAGAAGCACTGGCAATGTCACAGTAAGAAGAGATTAGAAAAAATGTCCCAAGCCAATAATTTTGTGGAAATATAGGATAATATAATAAACTGAGGTAGTATGAACTGCAGAAGCACATATTGGCACTCTCCTTGGGTACACTAGGGTTGTCAAAAAATAATAACCCCATACTAATTACTCATTTCACATATTGCTGACTTCCTGAATAGTAGACCTGTCATGATAACAAATTTTGAAGTGTGATATATTGATGAAAAAAGTACAGATGATACACGATAATACTGAAACTAAGTTATGCCACTGACACAATAACCCAAGAGCGGATTTATACCACATAAACTATTTTAAATGCACAATATTGTTAAAAGAAACATGCTCTGCACTAAACGAATAGCCAAATGAAACACTTTAGTTCTTAGTTTGCATCCATAAAGAGTCATAGAAGTTATTAATACAACTTTTTATGGCTCCAATCTTATCATAAAAAATAACCAACAATTTCCCAGTCAAGCAAAGAAATTGTACATATGGTAAATACTGACCTCAAAAAATACTGTTGGAGTTTTCATATATTGAATGATAAGTCTATATTTTGGGATGATTTTATTTTATTGTCTAAAAAGTGTTTTTATTATCACTGTGGTATTTTTCTTAGTATCAGCATGGCATTACTACAGCATACACTCGCCATGTGTCATAAGAGTTCTAAGAGAAAGAGCATTAAAAACTATAAATCACCATATATGACTGGTTTACTATGGCAAGCTTGACTGAAAATATCATGCATTTTAGATATTATAAAAAACATAAAACTCTAGCTAAAAGTGGATGCACATGACCAATCACTAGATAAGTACAAACATTTGAACAATGAGAAAGAACTTGCTTTATAAATCCTTGTATTCATCATTATAATTGAGAGTGTGCAAGGGAGGGTTTCTGTGCCCACTTGTCCCTACTTCTACTTAGAGAATAGTACAAGCAGTTGCACTGATGGCTTGTTGGTGGTCGACTACAAGCGTGTGTACAATGTGTATTAGATTATATGGATTTATACAGGACAACAACAGAAAGGAGAAGATAGTGAGTGAGCAAGTTCAGTGAAGATTTTGTATTTTTTTGGTATTTATATGTAAAAAGGCAGATTAGTGTATTAACTTTATATAAGTACATTGTTTCCTAGTACTCTTAATAGTTGTTTTTACATGATCTCCCGTGCAGGTGTAGTCTTGAATCAATGCAGTTTGGGTCAGATACATAGAGATGCACAATAGTTTTGCGAGGTTTTGCCACGCCCTCTATTTAATCAACTACTCAATCGGCAGGTCTGAACCTGTTTCATGTCTCATATTACACTACAACTTAAAATGGACTGGCTTGACTTCAGTATTTGAATTGGTACCACCCACTGCTATCTATCCATGACTAAACTTCCTGCACTATGGACACAAACACGACTGAAAAGGTTACCTCGGGAGGCTGCTGAAACCTCTTTGTCTTGGAGAGCTGTTGGCAGAGGATCTGCATGGCGCGCAACTTGAAAACTTAATAGAAAAGCTAAATCTCTAATGTCACTTGGACTGATAAAAGAGTTATCAGAGCTAGGCGCAGCAATGACTTTTAGAGGTTGCCTTAAAGGGTAAGTGGCAGTAAAGACAAAAACAACTATTTGGAGGCATCTCCCATTTTACAAACACTTGAGAGGAGATGCACTTGGAGGTTGGCGACAGGCTGATAAATTTAAATGGGTTCGACAAAGAAAAAAAGTTGTAGAGAAAAAGCTTTTAAGTAGGCTAACACACAATTCTCCAGATTGAGCCAAAACAATAATACACAAACATTCCTGCATAGCTTTAGAATGATTTTGAGCTGATTTCAGTACAAGTATAAGACCACATAGCCTAGAATACGCCCATTGACCACTATGGAACATACCTGGACGACTGAGGAATTACAGAGAAATAAAACCACATGGCAATATAAAAGAAAGTACTGCGATTTAATGGTGAAAATGATATTGTGTAAATAAAGATTGATTTTTATCACTGTGGTGTGTGAGTATCAAGTATATTCCTTAGAATCATAAAATGAAATAAATAAAATAATAAAATGTATATTAAAATGTCTTTTGTTAACGATTTTTTGGGAGTGGACCCTGAATGCAATTTTGATTTATTATCTATATCTACACTATTCTTGCACACTTTATATTGCCCTAAAAGTCAAATAATTTGTTATTGGTTAAGTCTGCCTGTCACTGAAGAATTTGATAAGGCTGACCAATGGGAAGAGAGGGTGGAGAAAAAACTGTATTATCACAGGTTTTCTTGTGATGCTTATTTTCTTTGTTACATTATGAAGCACATTGACTTGTTTTGTATGAAATGTTCCCTATTAATAAAAATGCTTTGTGTTGTGTTTAAGCACAGAGCTCCATTAAACAGAAGAGCGCAGAATAACAAAATTACTATCTTTACAAAGATCACAATCAAGCCTTTGTTAAATGCTTTCAATCTAATTAAAAAAAACACTTTAAAAAACCCTACAATGTGTGGGTACAGAAAATAAAATTGCATTGCATTGTATTGCCTTCTTTTGTGGGTAATGTATTGTGAAAAATAAATTAACAATCAAATGCTGTTTCGAAAATAAACACACAAACCATGACAATTGATGCTTTGCAGTTACATCATGCCGGGGGTTGGGTGTGGGGCAGCGTCTATGTCTAGGGAGAAATGTTTAGCAGTTACCTTGATGACACAATACACATACAAACACATCCTGTACTAATGAGTGCATTTTAGATGGTCTGAAAACTCAAAAAAAAAAAAAAAAATAATACTAAATGGATTTATACAACACATTCTCAGGACTGTGTGATCAATATAAGCATTCATGGTCCTGTTTTCAACAAAAAGAGGAGTGACTAACTGAAAAACTGTTAGCTAATGCGAGCTGGGGGATTTGAGGGGGACTTGTTTAACCATATAACAATCAACTCACCTGTTAAAATAAGTCAGTTGTTTATGGCCATATTGTGTTAAAATGGAGCTCACATAAAGTCTAACTTGAGTAACAGATCCTCAGACAGAGCAGTGCCTCTGGTCTGCTTTACCCCCCAGGGAATGTTGAGGGCATCAGTTGGTAAGTATCAATAAAATTACAGCCCATAGCGATAAACAATCAATGACACACTACACACAATATATTGAGTGTTAGAAGGTATGTTTTTGACCATCTACACATCAAATCTAACCTAATATAAAAAAAACAAGAAAATTCTCCCCAGGTGTGTAAAGAAAAAGTACACATGATAAATAGTGGGCCCCCCAAAACATCGTCCCATCTATTATTTTTGAATTCAATATAGTATATATCATGACAGGTCTGGTTCTCATATGCTGCAGCCCTGAATACACGACACCTGCCTGAGACGTGACTTGTTGCTAATCAATAATGAGCGTGTGTCTTACATATTTATCGGCCTGGTCCTGGTGGTCGTCCCGTAGTGCCGCCAGGACAAAGCACAAATAATCCTGTTGGTTGGTGAGTGGCCGGTTATAAAAGCCGTTGTACTTTTGCTCGTCGCCCAGAGTGAAGACTGGAGGCAGAGAGGCCAGTTTAGCCGCGATATACGGTTTGGATGTGTCCACGTGTCTGCGACGTCTGAGCACTGGGGTCTCACTGGAGCGTACCAACTGTAAACACAAGATATCAACATGAAATGATTTACTATTAAAGCTGTTACTCAAATATGCAACGTCTTTAGCTCCTCAATGCAACAAGGGATTACCATTATCTCTATTCTTCATTGGCTATTGTGGCTAGTTTATTTCAAAAGTCACAAGTAATTTAATAATAATAATCCATACCATTATAAAAATAATCTAAGTGATTTTGTTTAAATATGGCACCAAGAAAGTTAAGAATATACAAGTATTGAAATAGAAATTTGTGTATGAGAATCAATACTTCTTGATACCTTGTCAGTGTCAAAATAATATTTTGGTATTGATATGCCCACTGTTACTAATTAGGGTAAGTATGTGAGTAAGTGTGAGTATTTTATTACAAATTTTATACTATTAAAAAGTATCAATGGGATGACAAGGGGAGGTGCGTTATGATATTACGGTAAATGGTCACATTTTTATATAGCATTTTCCAAAGCAGTTTATACCAAGGAACCACTCACCCATTCACACATACATTCATACACCAGTGTACACAGATACTGGGGGCAGGGAGGTTAAGTGTCTTGCCCAAGGACACAAAGACAGCATTCATCTGTGGGATGAATTTGCACTACCAACCTGTGGGTCAGTGGATCTGACCACTTAACTTAAGTTTATGTTGACAGTGGGATTCGAACCACCAACCTTCGGATCAGCAGACAAACGCTCAACCATATGAGCAAGTGTCACCTGGATTACCCTACTGTTGCCTGCTTGTTATTGGCTTTTTGAATATTAAATGTTGACCTGACTTGTGCTCTAACTCTTATTTTATATTGTATAACATAGTGTACTCTAGATGATGTGTAGGAGTAGATTTGCACTTTGACTCAATCTTGTTGCAGTGAAAATGTCTGTTATTACAAAATTAGATGAAGCAAAGTAATCCATAAAATGCTTTTTAAGGTTAGTTTCAGTTGGCAAAGGGATGCCCTTGCTGCACATAACTAAGATTTTTTATAGTCTTTTTGAACACTATGGTTGTTTATAGACAAAACCGTGAGGGCAGCTCTTTCCAGTAAATATAAATTAAAGTTAACTAATACTATACATGAAAATAATTTATTAACAACATTCAACCACTATTTGAATCAACTAATGCAACCAGTGAGGCCAAGATTATATGCAATGCTAAATATCCAAATTCAAACTGAAAAAAAAGTGTGGTAAAATATAGTTGTGGCCTCAGGGTCCACTCCCGTTCGATCCCAAATCAGAATTAGCATGTGTTCATTAACTGTTAAATCGGAGCTATTCCTCACTGTAAATTATGAATAAATATATAATAAACTAAATAAATACATTCTCCAAACTTTCTCAAATGCCTGAGGCTATTATCTAAATAAGTGTTGTTGATTTCTTCCAAACTTATTGCTCTTTTGCCCAGTGACACAACTTTTGCAAACAATGAAACCGCAGTAACCGAGCGAGCAATTAGTAGCTCCCTCTCCGGCAGTCTCTGCATCTCAGCAGGACTGCCAAGCTGCTTAATAAATGAGCAGACCCGGACACATTACACAGCACTGCGGCAGCCCAGGATCCACCGGCGTTTTGTTTTGGTGCCACGGCTGTCTCCCGATGTAGCTTTATTAAATCATTATGTCGGAGGGAGGAGGGGGCAGTGGTTCACTCACTGTTTAATGACTTAGGGAGTCCCGTGTTTCTGTGTTTATTTCTACAGAGACAGTCAACAATAGAGATCGGTTCAGGCAGCCAAGGAGTTAAAAATGAATACTTAAAAATGATGTTGGTAATATTTAGGCTTGTCATTTAGGGCCATGTCCCAGGTGGCGATAAAGAGAGTTACTGGGAAGAGTTATACTAGGCTTGTTGATTGTCATTTGAATGTTATACTTTGTTTAAAGAGGGGGTATTTTACTTCTGAGAGGTATTAACTTCTAACACACAATGTACTTTAATCACCATGTCACCCTTTATTGTTTTGAAAATGCTATATTCATCAAAAAAACTTATTAACACATTTTATAGGTTTCACTTTCTTTTTTTGACACTCTGAGTCTCCCCTTTCCTTGCTCTCCATGCTAAAAATCAGCGTGCATCCCACTGATTAAACTACTGCACATTGCATCACGTTTGTCAAGTTGTTGTATGCAGTTTTGTATCATGTTTTTATATATTTATGGAGAATTGTCATGTGGGAGCATGAGTGACACAGGCTTGTGGGCTGAGCATTGGACAGAATCTTACAGCGTCTTGAATAGGACCCAGGAGAGACTGTTGAATAACTAAAACATGTATTACACATAACGTATTTTAATCACCCTGTCACCCTTTATTGCATTGAAAATTGTATAATGCTATACATATAGATTATGGAACAATGTTATATCATGCTGGAAAGTAAATGAATAAATTATTAAATAAATTATTTCACATAATGCCCCGTCTTTAGAAGTAAAGCTACAGTTTTTTAGCTCCTCAGTATGACAAGGAATTACCACTAACAGTATTGGTCATTGGCTATAGTTTCAAATGTCACCAGGCAACAGTGATGGAAAAAGTACTCAATTTTGGTACTTAAGTAAAAGTACACATCAGATTAAAAAAAAAAAAAAAGTAAGTATTAAAGCATTTTAAAATGTACTTAAAGTGTAAAAGCAAAAGTATTTTACACAGATTTTGAGATCTAATAAACCTTCAAATATATTGATTTTGATGAAGATTTGTGCTGAATTTTGTTCAGCATAAACAATTGAATCATTTTTTTTCCCTTGCTGTTTTTATTTATACATTTTTGTTTGTTATGTTAAAAAATAAACCCCTCAGCCTTTTCAGCAGGTCTAAGACAATAATAGAAAACAAGTTTCAGTCTTTTTCAACAATGTAATGGAGTTGAAAGTACACATACCTTCCCTCAAATGTAGTAAAATAAAAGTAAAACGTATCAACTTTAAAATGTACATATGTACATAAGTACAGATACCTAAAATGTATACTTTACAGTACACTTAACAACTTTTACTTTGTTATGTTCCACCACTGCTAGCCAGTTAGTAATAATGGGTGATACAAGTATTTTTGTAGATATGCTAACAAGTAATACTATAATAAGTATTAAAAGTATTGAGTTTTGTATTAAAATGCACTGTGTTTAACTATGAAGAATTTCATCTTGGCACATAGACACTTTTATTTTTGCTCCACCTCAGCTTGAACTCATCTAAAAAATTAAAAAAAAAAATCTGTGTTTATTTCTACAGATTTAAAAGTGATGCTGGTAATATTTAGGCTTGTCATTTAGAGCCATGTCCCAAGTGGAGATAAAGAGAAAAGAAATAGGTTTGTAAATCTTGATTGTCATCTGAATGTTATACTTTGTTTAAAAGGAACTATTAAGTTTTAAGATAATGGAGCAGGCCCCAAAGGAGGCTCACAGGAAAGACTTCATTTGAGTTATCACCTAATTTACAATTACAAGATTTTTACACAACCAGGTCGTATTTGTTAGTCTCTGTGAAGGAATGAAAAATGGCTACAAAGTGTTTTGAAAGAAATGTGAAAAAACAGCAAATTTTGCACTTTATTCTTTAATAACACCACCTGTGCGGTTTAACAGTCTAAATGTGCAACTTCAATCTGTAAACACCAGAACTGGGGAGGTCTGGGTTAACTAATTTTGCACTTATTTGGGATTACAAATGTCACGGTGGAATAATCACAAAATTTGAAGTTTTTCATCCAATTCTTACGCTTGTGAATATTTATATGGTCCTTGAGGCTAATACATTCAAATAAAAAGGGAGAAAATAAAATGACTGGGTTAGGCTGGTACACAGGTAAGGAAAAAGTAAACAACAATTAATTTAAAAAGTTTGGTTAAATCTGAAAAAAAGCATTTAATTAAAAATACACAGTGTTTCACTTAGTTATGTAAAATATGGGAGAAAATTTTGAACCATAGTCCTGCTAAGAATTTACAATGTCCTTTTGATTTATTTTACAAACAAACAACTTTAAAGGGCCGTTATTACGCCATTTTCTAAGTTATATTGTTGATTCCACATTAAAAACATACCTGGAGTTGCGTTTTGTTTCATTCACACATGCTTAAACACATAAACCCTGCACAATTCTCTCAGACAGAAAACGCTCTATGCCAACTTATGATGTAATTTAAACCCTGTAAACTTTTACTAGAATCATTTTGATCATTTCAGCCCTGGAATTTCCAATCTCTACTAAACACAAGGTAAAAGGTAACTCAAAACTATCGCTTCATGACATCACAAAGTGGAATAGAGTGTTTTGAACTTTGGAGATGTAGAGAGGTTAATAATAAAGGATGTGATTGAAACAAAACACAACTCCCATTATGGTTTTAATGAGGGAACAACATTCCATCATCAGTAAAAGTAAATTCTGCATAATATAGGACCTTTAAAATCATCCTTCACCCCACTTTTGGGACCGGACTCACTGATTACGAGTCACTTGAACAACAAGAAATGCATCTGGCACAGTTTGTAACATGGGCAGGCTCACCCTCTCTCCTAAAAATATCTCCCTCAGTGTTGTCTACGGGCGCAGATGGGCCTTGAGCTGGTGTCCAATCCCGTCTCTCTTCTCCACCTGTTTGGGCTGAGTCATTGTTTAAACCTGTCTACCCCTGACCCCTCCCTGGGCCTGCGATGGAAGAGCTAATTAGCCGCTACATGCCGCAACTTCCTTCCCAGTTGGAATGAGAGATGCTATCGCTAACCTCTGACCCTTTGGCGCATTAGCCAATCAGACACCAGCTGGCACTCACCTCATCCAGGTCCATTTCGTCTGGACTCTTCCACCGCCGCGTGGACTGGGATACGGGAACCACCACAATGTAGTACCACCTGCCAAGAAGAATAAAGTCAGGCTAGCACGCTGAGATCAAAACATAGCATTAGCAAAACAGACAAAACATTTATTAGAGGCAACGATTTTTTCACTGTGTAGCCTCGCGCCGGGATGAATGCTAAATTTGAGCGCTAAGCAAAGGTCGAGCGCAGGCAGATTGGCACTGCGTTCTCCAATTAATGGCTAATCACTAAGAACATCTGCCGTGTGGACTGGAACAAATAGTGCCCCATTGAGACGAGCCTTGGGCTAATAGTGAACCCCATGGGAAGCCTCAGGTTAATAGAAACCACTGTGTCACTAAACTCCTGTGTGCTTTTACTGCATATCATTTCATTTCAAGACCAACCGAGAACACAGGAGAGGGATGTGTTATGAGGACAACTACAAGCAACTTTTAATACTCTTTTGCAAGAGGTGGGAGATATTGACACAAATAGTGTTATCCCTATGACAGCATTCTGATATTATTTCAATCCATGAGAAATGTGATAAAATGTGCCTGCTAAAATCATGGTTGGTAAATTGGAGGTTTTAGTGACATCTGGTGGTGAAAGTGTAGAATGCAATTTCATGACCAAGCTGGTGAGAAGCATTATACCAGCTTGGTCATAAAATTACATGTCTACTACAGAAAAAAATATCTTTCAGACATCATATTTTAAAATATATATAATTATAAAATAAAGTTATAATTAAGGTTAAGAAAACTTGTATTTATTTAATTGGGAGAAAGCATATTAATAAACAATGCTCGCAAAGGTACCAGTATTAACTATACTGCGAACAACCTGACACAACCCACAGATTTGACATGGGTTGACAGTCAATCAGTGCAACATCATGTAACATCATGTAACAGTAACACATTTTAAAACTTGTACATAGAAGTTTTGAGAGCTCCATTGTGTTCAGCCATGTCAGTTTTTTTCCCACAGATCAACATCAAGCTCTTGTAAAATCCCTTTCTCCTGACAGTAAAAACTCTCTCTCTCTCTCTCTACCTCCCTATCTAGTTTTTCTCTCCCTCTCTCCCATCTCTCTTTCTCCAGGCCTTGACTCTGTGATTCAACAGTCAGTCAACTTTCAATGCGGCAGAAGACATGTATAACAAGATTCCCCTGGTTCGCCCACATCACATACACCCACCCCTTCACCTCCCCATCCCCAATCACCTGCACCTTCTCTTCCTGTCAATCTGAGCCGTGGAGCTCAGCCAGGCCCAACAACCCTGTAATCTTTTCACCAATCAACATCTCAGCTCATCCTCCTCTCCTCCTCTGTATTTTATCTGTGTGGGTCTACGAAAAGTGGGAGGATGACTCAGGAAAGAAAAGGGTCAGGACTGTTTCTGCTCCAACAATCTCTGAAGTCAAGATAATGCCGCTGGAGGTGATGCTAAAAGTCACAATTATCATCAGACGTGAGGTCATGAAGTCGTTTAAGTTAGTATAAGGCTAAAAGTGCAGCCGCAAGTTTCTAAATAGCCTCTCATTGATCGCATAAGGTGTGCCAGCTGTAGAAGTTGTACCACTACCTCAAAGTCTTTATTTAAGTGGTATAGATAAAAAGGCAAAATTAAACAGAATGAGTGCCATTTTTTTTTTTTTTTTTATTTTTTTTTTTTTTGCAGTATATTAAAGAACACAGAGAGAAAAACATAAAACATGTTTTAGCAAGTGGGGTTAAAAAGTTGACCCCCCCAACAAAAATTTTAAAAAGGGTTATAGGGGGACATTGAAGTACTTGTCTACTACTACTAATTAAAGTATTACCATTGTCCATAATAAATAGCCTAGATAAATTCATAGTTAAAGCCACATGTAACTTTTTAGACAAAAAATAGAAATACATAAAAAAGATTAAAATATAAGCATGTTTTTTTTTGCATTTTGAATTTGTTTCATGAGAGATAGAAAAACATGACTCCTTACTGTAAGTGCATCTCTACAAATCTGTTTCCATGGAAATTGTTTTTCTTTTGGCTATAATATTCATAGTAAGGCATAAAACACATTTATCTCCATGGGGAATGCTCTAAACTTTATATTTCCAGTGTTAAAAGTATGTGCCCTTTAATGTTGGTTACTTTTTTTTAATGTAGCAAATAAATAAGATTGTATGACATTTTGTAAATATTTAAAAAGCAGAGGTTTGTTTTTATGCTTGCATGGTTCTTGTTTCTTGTCAACGTTTCCTGTTAAGGACTTGTACCAAAATTTTAGCATAAATGTTTCTTAATGCAGAACGAAATACAACTGCACTGTCCTTTAAATGGGCCAACACAAATTGAACAAGACTCAAGGATTATCTCAAGGTTGGCTGCTTTTTTCACAATTGCAGATGTATGCAAAACACCAGACAGCGAGCGGCAGCTAGCTCCTTTGTCCTTGCGCCATACTGCATGTGCTGACATCTTGTGGATTTTTATGAGCTTCAACTTCCCTCTCACAAATTTGCACAGATCGCACTTGTTCACTGATGGAGTTCTTGGCTATTACTGCAGCCAAGATCCAAAGCACAAACAAAGCTATTAGCCTGGATGCTAATGTAAAATAATGGCTTCGAGAGGCTGACAGCTAACATCACTTATCAGGGAGGAAGCGTGCCCAGACTACAAGTGAAGCTGGGAGTGAACTGGCCCCACGGGGTTCATTACTGACCTTATCCGAACGTTGGTCTGGACCTTGGGCAGTATTATGGTCATCTTGCCACCCTCTGCTTGCTGTTTGTTTATGGGTTGGGTCTTGATCAGGTCTGGAGCAGTGCGGATGGACACCTGCTGTTGGAGGCCCCCGGCGATGTTACCTCGACTGGTCAGCACAAATGAGTAGTCTGTGTCGGGCTGCAGGGAAGTGATCAGCTTTCTCTTGAGGTTTCCCTCCACTTCCACGCTCTGCTGGTTGTACAAAATCTGGCAAGTTCAAAATAAATCATTAGTTTGTGCTACAGGAAGACACACACACACTTTTTATAGGTATAGCCCTGTGCAAAATGTTAACACAAGTATTTAAGGAAGGCACTTGGGTAGCATGGAGAGCTGCCAAGGCACTAATCGAGATTCAGCCATTTCTAATTGTCAATGATCAGCTTGGGTCTTTTTAATTGAGAGGTCTACAGCTAATCCTCTGTCAGTAAAAGTATGTGGTTTGGAAGAGAGCTCAAACTTTTGAGTATATTTTTGTGTAACTAAAAAATAACCTGAATAATGAATAACAAAATAAAATTATATAATTCTGTATTTTCTGAGATACTTGCTGTGCACCTTTTCACAATCAGTCATTTCAGCAACACTTTACATTTCCAAGAGATATTTGATTTGCTCAAAGATTAAAAATAGAAAAATTATTTTCAAAATCTGCAGAATGTGACAAATATGTGAAAAATACTGTGATACATCATGTATAGAAATGTATGTCATGCAGTCTTGAAATCTGTTGCTCTTTCTCTGTTAATGAGTCAAAGGGTGGAAATTTCAGTAGTGAAACTGTTATACAAGTCTGACACCTCATAAATAAATGAATACGGTGCATATAAACATCATCAACTAGTGTAATCTCCTGAGGTACAGTCTTAAGGCGTTTAGTGTCACATGTTAATGGGTGCAAGAACATTCTCTGTGCATTAGTTGTGTGAAAAAAAACAAAAAACCTTATCGCTTTGAAAGGGAGTCTCTGTCAGCACATTTAGATAGAATTCCTATTATTCATGCAATCTCATACATTAGAACAAAAAAAATATTGTTTGCAAACTAGATTTTGACAGCATACACAATTACACAGATTATTCTTAATGTTTGATATTTGGAAATACTAACTGAGTTTAATGTTTTGGAGTGTAACTTTTCTAAAAGGGGGGTTTGTCATCTTTTAGTCTCCATGGAAACATTATCACTTTGCCTGGAGTCTTCCACAGTATGGCACTGAACTTATGCGTCTTGCATTCATTTAATTTTACTGCTAAAACTATCTTGGAAAAACATCCATTTTAACTGTGAAGGGAGTGCCCCTGCTCAGATTTGAGCTGTAACATGGCCTGGTAGCTTGTCATGGATCTTAATGCCATACTGTGGAACATACCATAAAATGAAATAACATCTCCATGGAAACAACTTCTATTTGGCACTTCTATTTATAATGCGGCTGTACCGGTTATACTTAAAAGGGTCTTCAAAACTTTAAATAATACAGAGCTATCTTTTTAATGATTAAATGGAGTCTTGTCTGCTTTGAATGCTGCACTTACCTTAAAAGGCACTTGGGACTTGTAGTTTGGAGGCAAATCCCAGGTGAGCAGAACAGATGTCTTCATGACAGCTTTGACACCGAAGTTTAGGGTGGGAAAATCTGAGGAGACACAGTTCTTTGATTAACAACTTCACTAAGACATTTTTGCACAGCCCAGCATGTAATCCCACTGTGTTAAATTCCCATTTCACACTACTGTACTGTACACGGCATAACCCCTTTGGAAACAACAGGAGTATTCACTAGTGGTACCTAACATCAAAAACCCGTCTTCATGCTTCATTTTAAAAGCATTCAAAAATAGCTCCCCAAGCTTGTTCTATTTATTCTACAGTATATCATTTATATAATCTTAACAAGACATTTGCAACAGGCCAAGATGGTAGTGATTACCAGAAAACGTGGGAGTGCTGACACGTGAGATTAAAATGGGTAGTGTTATAAATAAATAACCAGGTTCATAATGGCATGAAATGCGTGAGAAGGTGCTTGCTGAGTGGGTTTTGTATGTAATGGCAGGGAGGGCGACGTGACGGTAGCGTGAGATGGGATTAGGAGTCTATAAATCAATAAACACATGGTTCTACAGTACTGAGTGGCACAGAGCAGCAGTTAGAGTGGAGTTAGAGACCGGGCTGTACATGTATGTACAAGGCACAGGGCATGTTAGTAAGACAGAAGGTTTACATTACGTGAGTATGTGTTAGGAAGGTGAGATAATATGCCAAGCATTATTCTAGTATACTCCCTACATTCATTTTTGGACCACTACTTTGTACTTCTACTTGAGTAATATTAATTTTGAAACAATGTTAATCTTACTTGAATACAATTTTTAGCTACTCTACCCACATTTTGAATCAAACAGTGTCTTACCATTAGACATGGTCCTGCTCTGGATGCTGGGACTCAGTGGGCCTGCTCCTTTACTGGTGTAGGCCTGTACTCTGATGTCATAGGTGGTATCTGGACTTAATCCTTGAATTGTCATATAATTCTCTGTGGTTTTATTGGTGCTGTTTTGCTGGCTGTTAATGTCTCTATACACCACCATGTAGTAGACGATTTTCCCATTCCTCTCGGCCAGCAGGGGGGGCTCCCATGTCAGCTGCGTACTGGATTGGGTCAGGCCTGTCACTTGGAGGTTGATGGGAAAACCGGAGGGTACATCTTCGGGAGTGCTTATTTCTTTAGTATAGGCTTCTCCGATCCCAGCGCGATTACGAGCGCTCAGTCGGAAAATGTAGTTGGCGCCCTTGTGTAGCCCGGTGACGGTGTAGTGGTCGTCCTTCCCTCTCAGCTCTCGGGATGTGAAGTTTTCGTCGTCCGTGCGTTTGTACTGCAGTTGGTATCCCATCAGATCGCCCACCATCTCTTTAGGAGGCTGCCACTGGATCAGGGCTGTGTTCCCCATTGTGGTGCTGATCATCATGGTGGGTTTGCCAGGCACTGAAATTACAGTTAAATAGATATAAGTAATACTTTGGAATAAAAGTACAAAAAAACAAGGCACTCTCTCATAAATGATGAAAGCCAGAAGGCTTGAACGCGTTTGGGGCTCAGGTCTATTAAGTCATGCCATCATCAATAAAGGCTTTTTAAATTTATAAAAGTGGTTTGTTTTTTTGTATTTTTGTACATTGACGATCCCTTTACCAAAGCGCATCTCTTTAACTATTTTTTTTTTTTACCATTTTCATCACTGCCTGGAGGGCCATAAAATGCTTCTTGTTATCCTTTGTTCTTGATATATTGGAATAGTTAGTTAATTGTTATTTCGATGTAGGAGTAATAGTAGTAGTAGTAGAGCAGTAGCGGTAACAGTAGTAGTAGTAGTAGTAGTAGTAGTAGTAGTAGTAGTAGTAGTAGCAGAGCAGCAGTAGTAGTTGTTGTAATAGTAGTGGCTGCAGTAGCAGTTATAGTAACAATATTTTTGGCAGCAGTGTTTGCAGATAAACCCAAAGGTCGACAGTTTGATCTCTGTCTGGAGAAGTACATACTGGCATTGTGTCCAAAAGCAAGACACTTTACCCACCATACCAATGTATAATAGTGTAAATATAAGTAGGTAACATGTCTTTTATTAGCAGATCAATTTGCTAAGCATTTAAGAATAATGCAAAGAGTTGTTTCTTAAATTGAAGACAACCTTTACCGGCACTTGACTTTATTAAAAACCTATTTAAGTCTCTGTGAATACGACAAAACTAAGACTTAGTTATACTGCCAAGAATGAAGCAAGTGATGTGACCCACTTTTATGTTCTAATTCACTGTTTGAGCATGCTGGCTGTAGAATAAACTGGACTCAATATTACCTCACCTCTCTGACAGTGGCTAAATTCACATGACATACTCAATGGGGGCCTCTATGTCAGTGTCAGCTAATAGAGATAACAGTCTAGTGTCCACATGTGCCCAAGATAAAGTGTACCTACTGTAATAAGTGCTACTTAGCGATAGCATGTGTTACGTGACAGCGCTGACCTGCTCCAGTTGTGGTGATGACTTTCGCTTTGCTCCGAGCTCCATCTCCCTTGGTCGTATAAGCTGCTACTGTCACAGAGTATGTTGTTTCTGATTGCAATCCACCGATAACAGCCTCCTGGAAGATGCAATACGTAGAGTTAACAGTTAAAGATGGAAACAGCAAATGTGTGCACCCATGTCCAAAGCGCCTAAAAGTGTTAAAGAAAACCAAAACAACAACAGATTTGATCACACACAAACATGGATGGAAGCAGGGATTTTTCTGTTGGAAGAAAAACTCCTGCATCTCAAACCAGTGAACCATCAAACTGAACAAGTGTGTCAGTGTTCATGTAATATTTCATGTTCTATACATGAAAGACTTCATGTAAGACTTATGAGATTAGGAGAGTCGCTAAACTGCTAAAGCCTCCAAAATACAGGGATGCTGTTGGGGTCTAACAGCACATGATACATTTTACATACTTTTATTTTTTCAGAATTTAGAGACTCAAAATAGCCTGGCCAGCCATTCAATTTTATCTACAAATGATTATGCTTTTGCCTTTGGCTGATTGGTTTTATTTTCATATGGATGTTCCACAGTATGGCATTTGAATTATCTATCTCATATTTACTCAATTAAAGGTGTTTTATTGCTCAAAAATACATTGAAACACATTCATTCATTCATTTCACCTGCTCTTAATCTCTAGAGATCTGACCTTTATTTTGGTGTTACCATATTGTCGCAAAGTAGATAAGTTTAATGCCATACTGTGAAACATTCTAGGCAGCACAAGAACATCTCCAGGGAGACAAAGGAGATGTTATGGGCCTGATAATCTGAATACTAACTTAAATAGTATTCATGACAGAAGAATTGATTAAACTACTTGGAAACTAAATCATCCAAATACATTCAAAATAAAACATACAAAACAACCCTTACCATGTAGTACTAGGATTGTTATGTGACAGAGAGGGCAACGTTGTTAAAAAAGTGAGTGGTATGACTGGCCAGGCTAGGGCTAACATTATTGCTAAGGGTAAACACAGACACACATGGTACTTGAACAACCCTGAACAGAACAGTCAAGACCAAACAAAAACAAATAAATAAAACATCACACATTGTTACTGTGAACCTGCAGTGTGAGAATCAACAACTCACCCACACACACACACACACACAATTTAATCACCTCGAATCAGGCCGATATGCAAACACTCAAAAACATACTCACCCGTGTATACCCACATGTGAAATTCTATACCACCAAACACACAAATCTGCATGCTTTCACGCATAACTGCAACGATTCAATCCAAAGAACAAATTAAGGCCCGCGGCTTATGCACACATGCTGCTCTTGTCTGGGGCCACAGAGAGGACGCTAATGCCTGCTAGCCTAACTACGGGATCTGCTTCACACAAACTACCCTGCAGTGTTATAGAGCTATAGCTAATGCTGTTTCTCTAACTAATGAACTTTTAATTGCTTCTTCTTATAAGCACACTTCTGCATAAGCCATTCCAACAATGCTTTCTCTGTCTATTTTTAAAGAGACATTTGGAGATTTTCTTTTAGCGAGACAGAGGAGAGAAACGCTAAATTACAGTATCATAAAACAGTTTTGGCTTTATGGAAAAAGTCTCATTACGTTAATCATACAAAATGGCTTTGAGAGTCTAAGCGTGTGCAGGCAGACGAGGGGAGCGTTTTCTCTTATTCTGGCAAGGTCGAATTGGGTCTAGTGCCACTTTAGAAATTCAGCACAAAATGGGGAAAAACGCAACTTCAAAGTTCCCTTCTGAGCAAATGCTTAGAGCAGCACCAAAGGGCATTACACAGATTATCAAGTCGACTCGTTCTATATAGAAATGGATTCTTCTCTACCAGGCTGCACAAGTCACTGTTGTCGCTATGGGGAACGTATGCCTTTAAAATATAATGTAAAGAATGATGCAGAGGATGCTGTATGTCACGAGCAAGCATCTGTCTGATCTAATAAAAACGGTAAGAGCAAAGCGAAGAGGCCACACTGACTCACGGCGTGTGGGTGCACTTGGAGGCTTCTAGACATGTGTTAATGCATCACAATTTTGAAATCTGCTCACATCTCCATGAAAAAGTCCATATGCACAGATGTTAAGATCAGACATCGCATATACTACAGTAAGTGTATACGGTACTTTTTTCTTTAAAATGCCAATTATTTTTCAATTATTTCTGATGTACAAATGTAGAAACATAAACAATCTTTGAGTTCAGAATGATACAATCACTCTCCCTACACTCATGTAGTGTTTGATCCATTTGGTCCATTTGGTCAGTTATGCCATATAGGGGCCCCCATTAAGAGACTGGACTGAAATTTTAAAGCGTAAATTCAGGTAATGGTTTATACAACATCAGGTATTTAAGGATAGGTTTAGTGCATTGCTAATCCCAATTTCATTGTGTTAGCAAATATGTCCAGCAATAGGAAAAAATACATATTTAATTCAATTTAAAGGGGGGCACGATGTAAGTTTTAAGGTGGAGGGTAAGAAACCTTCTTTGTTGTCACATGTCTTAGATGCTGGTTTGCCAGGAATGTTCCACAGGATTATAATTTACATGAAAAGAATTATCCTAATTTTCATGAGACAATGATATTTACTTGATATAATTTATAATGATGATGGCTGCCTCCAAGCCCACTCACAAAATGCACAGAATGCATGTTTTTTCACTGTATTGTTTTAGCAATCCAAAATACATGTATTTGAAAAAAATGTAAAACATACTTTGACACATTCCAGGCAAAGCAATAGCATCTCCATGGAGACCATGGCATATACCTCACTAAAAAGTTGCATAGAGCACCTTTAAGTAAAAATACCAGACTACACATTTAACATCTACTAACTCATCTCTATGGATCTGGAAATGCATTTTGTGTTAGGCTGGCAGGTTTAGATTGAATTTCTGAGCAAGAACAGTAAGCGGCTGCACATTCTGCTGGAGCAGGATGACACGGAGGAGGTAATAAGGCATAACAAAGGGCCCAATGACAGGAGCGCAACCGTGAGCTGTCATCCAACGCAAATGAAAAGAACATGAAAGGCTGGTGGCAATCCTGAAGATGTGTGGAGCCGATAAAACCCTCCGCTCCTCCCCTCAGATAGACTCGTCAGGGGGAACTGTGGGAGACATCAGGTTAAAGAAGGCTTGGTGATGTCATTGCCAAACAGGGACCGGCGCTCACAACTGCATTGTCCTCTAATAGAGCTGTTTTTGTAATTATTACTTGTTTTGGTTGGATAGCAGCCATAGTAAGTATGGAATTCCTGCACTGTACAATACAGTATGTCTTCCAAAACACAGGGATGACATTTTTCGGATAGATTAAACATTAATTTAACAAAATAATGGAGCTGTCGTCCATTCTTATTAATCTAATCATAAATATTGTGCAATTTAGTTTTGGTCCTTGCTAACATTCTGGTTGCTACATATTTTATATCTGCTGCCTGTGTTCAACCAGATGGTAAAATTATACACTTCACCAAAACGGTCAAACTAGAAAAAAAAAAAAAGATTTTGAGGAAAATCTAAAATAGGAGATTAATGATGTTGTAGTTAAATGAGTCATATGTTCTTTATGTTTTAGTTATTTTTTTAATCAACTAATCTTAGGGGTGTAGCAATGTTGACACAAATTTATATCTTGGTATGGAGTGATCTTTTTGGTGGAGGGCATGACACCTGCTTGTTTCCATAGAGATGATATTGTTTGGTCTTTACAGTAAAGGTCTTAAACTGATATATAACATGGTGACAAGCAGATATAGCACGAACAGACCAAGTTACAGGTCAGATCTGCAGAGAGGCGACCAGCTCACAGTAAGAATGCATGTCTTTTATGGTAGTTTTGACTTTGAGCAATTAACACGACTGTAAGTAAATTATTACAGAGACTATGACTAATTCCATACTTATTCCAGGTAAAGCTATATCATCTCCATGGAGACAAGCAGGTAGCCAGAAAAGTTACGCAGTGCACCTTTAAATCAAGGAAATTTTAAGACCAGTGTTGTTTCTGACCAAACCATTGTTCAAGTTATGTGAAAGACACCCTGCTCCAGCACTGTATTCTTGTGGTTTAAACAGCCTATATTACAGTACTAAAGGCATGCGGTCATTTAAATGCATGTGGGCCAAGGCTAGTCTACTTCATGAATAAACTAGAATAAAAATGAGCATGAACTGTACATTCACTCAGGAACTCAATAGATATTACAATAGATATTATAACTACTAGAGTAACTACCTCCATATCGACATAATAATTGATGATTTAGTATGTTATCCTAATAATTTACTGCATTTTTGGAATGTCCCTTTAGGGGGCATCACAGCAAATTACTACTTTCGTGTGCACTCATTTACATAATTATTTGGCAAAGGTGTAATATCAAATGCCAAGATCCTGGCTTGAGACATGGAGAAGAGTCCCCTAGCATTACACGGCAGCGGTCTGAATACATGTCATAATTAAAGACGCCGTCACTGAAATACATTATGGTCCAACGCTAGACTTTCTCATTAATTAACTATATTAATAATGCTACTTTATAGGAGCTACATAACTGGGACGTTGTATAGTTTAAGCCAACCACATAGACGTTAATGAATTGGTATTATTTTAACTTATTATCATGTCAGGGATTGCTATTTGAAAACCCATTGCTCAGTATTTTGGAAAGCTGGAGGATGTTAAAGTGGTTCCAATGACTCATTTAGACCTAACAGATAAAGTCAATTGCCATGTGCTATTTTTCCTGAAGCCTACTCTAAACTCAACAAGCTCCAATGTTAGCTGTGTGTTTTGGGACCACCAGCTACCACTAATACAGTTTTACATCACTAATACTATAAACAACCATTTTACTTAAAGCCACAGTATGTCACTTTTTAAAATAATTAAAATAAATTTATATTTTTTCATTGTGTTTGTGCTTATTCCACTGGAAAAAAAACAAAAAATAACAAAAAGGAAACCTGACTCATATTTGGCAATGGACATGTTGTTCTTTTGGCTATAATCTTACACAGTATGACATAACACTGAAGTAGTTTTCACTTTACGTGCAGTGATGTAACACCTCCAGAAAGTTACACAGTGTACCTTTAGGTATATGAATAATACATTTATTTTGAGGCACTACTTGGCAGGGGCTAAACATTTATAACTTACTCAAACATTGCCAGTCAAAATGGCAACCTACCCATGCCCACTAAAAGATAAAAGTTAAAATATTCAATTTAAATAAGCTTTATAACTCAACCATGTCTATATAATATACTTAACATCTGAATAAATTTATCCGCCCTCCATTAGCTCTTGAATGACTAAGGAAGTTTATGTAAGAAGAACTTAGCATCCCTGTAGATTTGATTACAAAGTGAATTGCTGCTTGACTTACACCATTATAGCATATCATTCTCAACCTCTGCGGTTAGTGTTCCTGGAAAGTACTGCACAGAACGAAAAGAGCACTCACTGTCAAAACCCTCGCTGTGGTTATGAATCTGTGATGATTTCTTCTCGTAGCACAGATTATAAGAATTACAAACCCTCTCTGGTCACTTTATTAGGCACGCTTACTACATTAAAAACATGGCAGCAACTCAGCGCATGTAGTCAACAGTAAAAGTGAATACTCTCTTTTCTGACGCAAATCGCATTAAAGGAAATATGCTGTTAACTATATGTCAACAGGCCAAGTTACAGGTCAGATCTGGTGAGAGGCGGACCAGCTTACAGTATGAATATATGTTTAGCAATAATGTTTTGAGCAATAAAACCACCTGTTTTGAAATAGATAAGTTTAATGCCATACTAAGGAACATTTCAAGGAAAAAAAACTCTCCCACCATGTCTAAACTAAACCTTAACCAGGTCTGTACTGAAATGCTGCCATGTAAATTTGATTCCTTATAGCCATTGTACCTAATATTATGGCCAGAGAGCATATTTTCAAACTCCAAACCCACACACAAGCACACCCGCATACAAAAACCTGTTGAGAACACACATGTAAATTGCACCCAAAATAAAAATAAAATTAAGAACATAAACAACTGCAAAGGTTAAAAAGGCTTGCCCTGCCAAGACAACCCAACCACAGCAGCACACACAGGCAGTTACTCACATGCTCGGTGGACTCGTCAATATTCCACTGATGGAGAGAGAGGAGACACAGGGCAAGATGGGGAGGAGAGGTGAGTCACAGACAACACTAAACTAGAAAAAAAGATCATCGCTGGTCTTTTTTTCAGACTAAGACAGATGAATGTAGGTGTGAACATGGTCATGCAATACAACTCAGGGAGAGGAAGACAGAAGAGGAGGAGGAGGAGAGGGACAATTTGAGTGGCATTTAGAGAGGATGTGGAACAATGGAGCCAAATGGTGGATTGTTGCAAATGCACTGCCTTGTTTTGAATTTGTTGTAGATGTACGAGACGCCTCACACGAAAAGCTGCAATAAGGTTGTGTTCGTATTCTGATAAACAAGTAAGAATAGGACACTCATTTTACATGATTTTAAGATTCAACTTACAGTCCTTGTCAAAAGTAAAATGATTACACTGGAAGACATCAGTCAATTTATGTAGGCATATTTATATTGTAAGTATCAAATGCAGATAAGTAGTACCAGTAAAAATAACTATAATAAAAACAAATAAGGAAAGTTTAAATATAGAGCATAGTGATAACTATAATACGTTTTAATGTTAAGGAGAGGGTATTTTACTTCTGTGGGGAATAAACTGCTAGCACATAACAGATTTAGATCATGTTGCCTTTTATTGAGTCTCCTCTCCCTTTGCTCTCTGTGTTAAGTCACTCCCCCTTCAGAGCGCTATCACAACACAATCAACGTGTATCCCACTAATGAAACTACTGCACATCACATCAGGTTTGTCAAGTTGTTGTGTACTGTCATGTTTTTGTGGAGAACTATCATGTGGAAGCCTGGATGACGTAGGTTTGTCAGCCGAGAACTTGACAGAATTTTAAGGAGGGTTCAAATAGTGCCCAGGAGAGATTGCTAAATTACTGAAACATACATGGATGACATATAAAACCTCTTCAGGCATGTTTTTACTAAGGGAACAATGTTATAACATGGAAGAAGGCTCCAAAAACTGCATAATACCCCCTTTATAAAGAAAAATACATTTTTCTGAATCCACCCACTATGAATGAAAAATGTTGGCTAAAATTGATATGTAATTGTAAGGTCAATTCTTTTAAAGACCTTCTTTATTAACCTAGACTGAAACAGTATAACTCAAACCTGACACTTTTGGGGTCCAACCCACCTGTTGAGAATCACTAAACAAAAGCCTTTGAACCATGCATCCCATTCCTCACAGAAATAGAAGAGAAGGGGGAGGGAAAATTTTATTCATCATATTTCAATACGTTTTGAAAATGTTCTCACTGCTGGCTGTGCTTGGCCGAGTGATTCCTGGGGGAAGTGAAAGCCTATTTCTTGCCGCAGGGCTTCATCGGTGCTGAGCGTAAAATCCCATTACCAGCGCGGTGATGCTAGCACGGTGATGCTAGCCCAGTGACACTGCGCCCCATCAATGCACAACGTAACCTCAGAAATTCAACCGGCGACCACCTTCACACTTGGGTAGTGTGGTGAAGTTCACCCATGGGTGGCCTGGGTGACAGTGGTTATGAAGTATGACAAGAAGGGAGGGAGGTGAGAAAAGGAGAGCATGTTTGTGGATGTGTAAAAATGCTGATGTAACAGGCTTTTTGAATTTTAAACAATGTGGGAAAACATTGCATAACCGACTTAAAAATATGTCTCTACAATTGGGGACACTTGTCATTTGTCGATGTTTTTGGTTAAGGGCTTAATACATTTTTAATTTTTCCTAAAACGCGAATGAACACAAAATGTTTTCAAGTTGACATTATCTTCAATTTATACCCTGATAACCAATTATAATTGGCCCTTAAATTGATTCTATAACTTCCAAATGACATGACTAAAATTGTGATTGTGAATGTATTTTTCCAACTTTTAACCCCATTGGTAAATAAGGAATGTATGAATTATTGAGTATTACTGTGTTACATTGAAACTTACTCTTGCATTATACTATACAACTTTATCTTGCAAGGAAAATAAAAGCAAGGGATGTCTTTTCATAATACATATTTAAGCTTTATTAAATATGTATTATTACTATAACTTAGATATAAAATAAAGAGAAACGGTGCAATTACATCTATTTGTTATCAAGATTACTAGAAACCCTGATTTTTTTAAAGAGCAACTTTGATAGAACATAAGTGTCCCCCTCTCCTTAGCCCTAACCTTGGATTGATCTGTATTGATCAGTGACTGAAGTGAGCAGTGGTCCCATTGATTCTCACTGTGAGTGGTTAAGGCACATTGCGTTTGAAAACATATGGTGTTTCGAGTTAGCAAGGCACTAAAGAGGCATTTAAGAACATCTGCTATTTAACCCTATGAATAACCGCCTGAGATGTTGCATATTGCTCAATTTGTTTTCCGCCATCTTCAGTATGTCAACAAACACATTAAGGTTGCCAGAGTTGCATCTCGAGCTTAATCCCCCTCTATCACAACTGCTTTTGCGCTCTGTTTAATCCACGGGAGAATTATAAATTATCCCATTTATATTTCGAATGCCAACGCAAGCTGAAAACACATTATTGCTGATAAGGAGTGGTTTGTGAGAATGCAGCGGTGTAATTTGCAGAGGGGAGGATGCAAATATGATGACAGGAGCAAGAGAAGTGGCTGTAAAAAATGGGTAAAAAGGGGGCGCGGCTTAAGAGGACGAGAAAGGGGGATTGATGGAGGAAAATGCGCTTGCTTGACTGTTTTTTACCTCGATTCAATCCTGTTCAGTCTGAAGGCCATGGAGGCAGTAGAGCGGCGCGCTGCTGGCTATCCCTTGCTAACATACACACGCATACACACCACTACAACGCATGAGTGGTCAAACAAGATGGACCCGGAAAGTCCTGTAACAACTTGTCTAGGGGGAAAACTTTGGTGCAATATATATAGAACCAAAGGCAGAAACAACTGGTATTAGAGCATTAGCAGTTTCAAAGGGTAAATTTGGCAGTTTTGGGGAGTTACTTAAGGTTACTTTTCCCAGTTGCTTCACTCCAAGAAGTTTTCGGGTTGAATCCCAGGTCACATAGGCATTTCTGGATGGATTTCCTCTGGGCGCTCTGATTACATTTTTTTTATCAACCCAAAACATGCAGCATAGAGACAATCCTCCAGCTAGGGAAGTCCTGAGAACATCATGAAGATGGATACCCACACTTCCCCACTGCTCCTGACACATTGCCCCGGCGGCAATGAAGGATGGGACAAATGCAGACGACATTTCCGTACAAGGACAAGAAAGTGTACCTTAATTTTTTCCTTAATCACATGTTCGATAGTCTTATGTATCATTAGACACCTGCTTGAACCAGTTTAGGTAGGTTAGTTACAGGTGTGCAGCTAAAATATTAGCATAGTAAACTAATAGTGACAAGAGATGCTCTAGGACAGTTATCCATTTGCTGCTGGTTTTCAGCAAATGTTGGTTAATGTGCTTGTCGGTTATTGACCAATTTTTTTCCACTTTCTGTTGGGTAAATCAGTTAAGCCCTGCAATGTAACTGCTGTTGTGATTTTGTTTTGTACAAAAAATAAATTAAATTAAATTAATGTAGTCACTTTTCCTAGCTGGCATTTTAAGACAGTAATTCTTGGCTAAACGAGCTGTGATTGCTATTGCAGCTGACTAAAGCAAAACACAATAGAGTTTGCACAAAATAAGTGTGTTTAAGAGCTTTGAAGGACATTCTCTGCTAGCTGGAGGTTAGCAAGTCGGTGTACCTTATTTTGAACATTATTGGCAATACTGAATGTCCCTTTTACCAATGAGTTGTCATACTTTTTATACATTGGAATGTAAAGAACGTAGAAAAGTTTTTGTTAGGTCTGCTATACTACTCTAAATCATTGCTTAAGCTAACAAGTTCTACGGTAGCAGCACAAATTTAAATAAATAAAATAAATAAATATCAGTTCCTAGTGTGCTTTGAGGATAATCTTGAGGTCCACTAAAGTACATGGCTTGTAATACCAAATTTTTCACTAAGATTCAGGCTACTTTCCCAGTAAAAACTAAAAAAATTTAAATGGTTTGGTGAGGGGTTTGATATCATCACATTGTTAACATGGCCTCTCGATTTAAATTTAGCTGGGAAATGAGGGCGCTGTGTGGGAATGGGCTTCAAAAGAGGAGAGGCGCTTGCCCACGCTAGCAGTAGCTCACTTCTCACCCTGCTCTCAACGTAAGAGCTAACACAGCAGTAGCAGCCCATCCATCGAGAAACAAAACAAAAAGACACAAAAGCTAAAAGCCTGGAAAGAGGTGATAGCTCTTGGTCTGATCAATCCAAACAGCCATCTGTGGTGGTGGAGGTGATGCAAGGTTAGGACTGGAATGTGTATTAGGAGTAAGGTGTGTAGTCTGTTGGGAAGAAGTGAGGGCCACGTGGTAATACTATGAGTTAATGTGAAGATTACATTCTATTTTCTGAATAAAGTGTTTTAATTATCATTGTGGTGTTGGTATTGGTATTGTGTATCAAGTGTTTTCCTTAGTATCAAAACTGAGTTTGAAATGTCAGTGTTTCGTGACAATTAAACAATAATGTAGTTATGTCATTCAAAACACTGTTGTTGTTTTTTTTTTAATTAGAACACTTGTTTGCAAATAGTGGTTAAGGGTCTATGGTTTGTTAAATATATTGATATTATTTTAATCTCATACATTATATCAGCTTTTTTAATTAGTTATTTTACACATTGTAATGTGTGAACAACTGTGTCCAAGTAATTTCCCTTGTGGATCAATGATGTCTGTCTCAATCTAAGTCTAGATCTTTAATTTAAATTTTATTTGGTAGCCATATCCTGACTCAGTAATTAGTTTAATATATTTTAACCAAATTTTAATTCAAATTTTGTTTTTACATCACTTCTTTTACTTCGATAACAGAAGAACTATTTCTGAGCAACAAGAAGTTACTCTAGTAGCTTCCATACAAATTTCCAGTAACCCAACCCCACTATGTACGTACTTCTTCAGTTGTTTGTGGAGGTGAAAAGGTTATAAGCCTCAGATTTCAAAACACATTAAGGAAATTGTTGGAAAATTACACTGTGGAGCTCCTTTGTCATTTCTTGTATTCATTACTAGTGCATTACAGGTAAAAGATTTGCTTGTGTCTGCTATGAGTCATGACCTTTACTGTAGCCAACTGGAACGCCCCAACGTGGCTGATCTAAGCATGCTAGCTCACGTTATTCAAGTGTTTTTCCACTTGTTGTTTGGATTATGTGAATGAAGAGAAGTGTGAGAAGAGGAGGGGCAGGAGTAAAGCGGTTGGGATAGCCCGGACAGCGCAGTGTTAGTCTGGTTGTGTGGTCTTTTTAATGACGTCTGAGCAGGTCTAAGCAGGTTTGAGTCTTACACAAAGCACATCTCTGACAGAGATGACTCAATTAAGGGTAACCGGCCCGCACGCAAGCCGTCTGTGTAACTTGTAATAGCACATCATTAATAGTACTATTGTTCTAAAATAATGTATCAGGCAAAATATTTAACTAACTACAACTTATTGTTATAGTACTATTATCACTGCTAACAACTAAGTCTGCGTTAACATTTCGTATGGTCCTGTTCTAGTCCTGGTTTAGTTGTGGTCTAGTTCATGTTTAATTCCAGGTTTAGTTTTTGTTTAGTTCCAATTTTAATGTGCGAGTTTAAATGTCAACACAGCCCAAAAGTTCTCTGACCAGTGTACTACTACTACCATCACTACCACTACAACCTGTTGAACCACTCTTCTGTGATTATAAGGAACTTTATTTTAGCCTGCAATTATTTCCAATGCAAGTGTAACATCTACTTCCCCTACAACTAATACTATAACACCTACAATAATGACTGGTGTCAGAACAGGCTTTCTGTCACTATGAAAAATATTAATACTACAGCTACAGCTATTATTACTGCCACTGGTAACCAGTAAACTACTTGCATTTGCTACTACGTAAGTGCAACTAAAGGCCATGAGAAACGAAAAGTGTCTTAAAGCAGAAGTGGAGTTTGGTGCCAGGGGAGAGGCATCCTGGACAGCAGAGTGGAACTTGAGCCACGTTGCGAGAGCCAAAACTGCAGCGTGCCTTTGTGTTTATTGTGTAGCTCTGCTCAAATGAGACATGGCACTGGGTATTGTGTGCACAACAGGCCGGGTCATGTTCAGTTCACTTTTTCATAACCCAAACGCTGTCACATTCAACACGTCCAAGAGACAAAACACTTGTGTCCAGTCACCTCCAGTCTCCTTTTCACCCATCTTTTTCTTTTTAGCACCAAACGGCCCTGTCCCAACTGTCAGCCACACTATTGAGGGCGAGGATAACTAGCAGTGGACCACAGAAAGCTGCCAAAAACGAGCGGTGCAAAACAAAGGCTCTAAGCTGGATGTGAAGAGCTGTTTGCCAGACGAGAGCCAGGTGATAAGAGCCTCTCATATTAGTGTATCAGAGCCAGTGGACTTTAAACAAACAGAATGCTAATTTTATGCTTGAGACTGATACTAGGTCCCCTGTGGCACAGAGCCCTCCGTGTCTCACAAGCCCATCAGAATGATTCACCGGCGTTTATCACACAAGTGCCCTTTTAACCAAGTGGCACCAGCTCACACTCTGTATCCAGGGACCAAACACGTCTGACATGTGGTTTCAAGGTGACTGAGCAGCGTTGCTCCTCTGTACAGATAAGACTTAAGACAGCGGGATGTTTGCCAAAGCAAATGAGGGTTAATAGCTGCACTCAAGGGCATCCCTCTGCCTGGGAACTGAACCAGCAACCTGCTGCTCTGCCTAAACACTGCGGCTAAGCATTTATCAGAGATACACATGTGAGGCTGTTCGGATCTGAGTGGACCCGCGGCCAGGGAGCGCTTACTTGTTTAAATTCAGTGTTTTTGTTGGAGGCCATCGAGGGGGTGAGTCAAAGCGTGTTCGCGCAAGTGTTACTCAAGGCAAACCATCTCTCCGCAGCCTCTTAAGCCGGTCCCAGAGACAGCCAAAAAGTGATAGTGGGCTTTTTGGGTTTTAAGATATTCATGAATTTTTGAATCCCTCTTAAGGATTACAATCTTTCATCCATCTCGCTGTGTTGCAGAGCTGTGGGCGTTTTGCAGCCGGCTGTATTAAACGTGTCAAGGGCGATGTCAGTGTGAAATAAGTCTAATTTATAAACATGGCAACAAGGCAGTGCATATGTGTGGCTGCTTAAAAGACAGAGAGGTGCACTGATTCCTCTAAGCCCGGTCCTGATGTAGCACATATCAAATATTTAACAGCCATTACGGCAGAATTAGAATGTATCTTGTTAGGACAGGTAATCCAAAGCAGAGGCAATTTAAAGTCAAATGTCACATGTAAGAGAGAGGGGGAGGGCACGGGGGGCTAGTTCCACATGTGTCAGAGGATTGTGGGAGATGGAGTGTAGAATAGAAGGTAGCAGGGGAGCAATGGAGAATGAAAATAATGGGAAATGAGCAGAAGATGGGTATAGACAGTGACAGAGAGAGAGACAAAGAGAGAGGGGAAGAAAAAGAGAGAGAGAGGGGTGCAGAGAAGGGGCACAGAGACAGAAGAGAGAGGGAGTGAAAGAGGGAAGAGATTGTGAGATAGAAAAAAGACAGAAAAGAGAAAAAGGGAGAGAGAGAGCAAAAGAGAGAAAAAGAAAGAGTGACAGAGCAAAAGGTGAGAAGGCAAAAAGAATGATAATAATGGGGAATGAGCAGAAGATGTCTATAGACAGTGACAGAGAGAAACAGAAAAATAAAGAGAAAATATGAGCAGTACCTGAGCCTCTGGCAAAGCTACGTCCATGATGTTGGGCTGTCCTCGCGGTTCACCATTCTCTCCAGAGAGAAGAAGATGACTTGGTAACCCCGGATCTGCCCGTGCTGCTTCTGCTGGAGGGGTGGCTTCCAGGTCACCCGGATGGCAGTGGAGTTCAGAGCCTCTACTTCCAACTTCCTAGGGGGGGCTCCGGGCACTGTGGTCCGAAAGAAGGAAAAAAAAAAACAAGGGAATAGGAGATGGAAAGACAGACACGGACAGAGGAGAAAGCAGAGTTAGAAATATGCTGAGGCTGGATTTTTACTCGATTTACCGGTTTTTTATGAAGTGTAGCCAAAAAGTCAAAACTAAAAATAATGAGTGGAGAGTTATTTTACAGACTCTGCACTGGTTAAGGAAGTGGTATTGGAGCTGGCATCAAGTCAAAATCTCTTCCCCAGACTTGCCTACTGTGTCCCCGAAACACCCTCCGAGTGGCAGCATGAGGTCTAGCTGTTTCTGTAATGCCCTTAATTCTGCTATGAAATTAGCCGTGTTGCAGCTAACTTCAAACACATTAATTATAGAAGGCTCTCTTATAGAAGGAGACACTCTATCAAGCACCAAACAAAATGAGGAACAAGTGAAAGAGGAGAGGAGAGGAAAGAGATGCAGAAGTGAGGGAGAGAAGAGGAGAAAACGGCACTGTAGGGCTGCACATTTTTATCACAATTTAAATGATCGCCATTAGTGAAGCGCAAATACTGCAGAAGAATCTTCTGTAAACAAAATATCAAGTCTTATTGCCTATAGAACCTAGGGCTGGGAAACAAATGAAAATTTTAATCGCAATGAAGATTCAGTCATGTGTAATTGTCAATGATGTGCAAGGGTCTGAAGCCAACCCTCTGTCTGTAAATGTGGTTTCAAGCAGAGTTCAGACTTTTTGAGTAAAATTTTGTGTTAAAATTAAGAAATGAAAGGAAATAACAGGAGAGAATGCTGACTCTTTTTTTTTTTTTTTGCATCCTTTAGCTGTGCACAGACATGATCTCAAATGCATGGATCGCTTAGATTAGCAGTTCATATTTCCGTCTTCTCAAATGTTAATGATCCTTGACATGTTTAAAATATGCACTCCAAACAGAATCCACTCTAAAACATACTCTGCAAATCTAGTCGCAATTGCAAAGCTTGTCAGAAAAATCGTAACTGGATATATTTTCGAAAATCGCTCAGCCCTACAGGACAGAAGCGAGAAGTCATTTTAGCTAGTTATATAGCAGAAATAGAGCGTTAGAAGCCATAACCTGCCACAGAAGTGAAATGTCAGCGCTGCTCAGAACAAGCTGCAGAGGAAAGAGGTGAGGAGGTGACTTCTGCTTACACCCATCTCCTCATTAAGAATAATTGACCAACAACACATAATCAACAGAGCATGAAATGAGAGGGGACAAGATAAAATACTTTGCTCCTGTTTCCTCGATTGAAGGAAAAGACGTAAAAAAAACCTTATAGGTACGGGTATAAACTGTCCTAAAACACCAATCAAAGTGTATGCTTATACCTTTCTTTAATAGCTGTAACTTGTTGCAAGTAGTACCTTCAAAGGCATGGATTTGGGAAATAAGGGTACGTTCACATTTATCTTGTCATGTGAAACTGATCTGGTCTTGTTCCAGTCTTAGTCCTGGTTTAGCTCTGGGTTTAGTTCCAGTTTAGTCACAATTTTGATGTGGTGTGTAGCCAAATGAGTGAGTGCACTCACATTTGCTAGTATGATACTGAAATGTCAAACTCGATTCCGATACTAAGGAACAGACTCAATACTATTGATGATGATAATTTAGACAATAGAATTTTCAACATCAAGCCATTAAAACCAACACTGGTTTTATATATGCATATTCCCTCAATCTTCCTCGTATGTTCCACAGAGGTCCATGGGCATATATTAGTCTATGTGGTCTTATACTTCTTCTGATACAGCTCAAGATCATTCTAAAGCTATGGACAACCCTAGAACATTCCCTAAAAACTGCAGTGTCCAATTATATTAAGTTAACATGTGGGTTTATGTGATAATTTGAATAGTGACAATTTTACATCTTTCACTTCTATTCTGTAAAAACAGAAGCAAGAGCATTATACTTTGGTTAGTAAAGAGGACTATACAGTAGGAAGACACCGCCTTATGCCCCGTTAAGAGAGTGGAGTCTGCAGTGCGGTGTTCTCCACAGACGACCTACCATCCTCTTTGGTTTTCATCCTGACGGGGGCGCTCTCGGGGCCCGGGCCTACATCAGTGTGCGCCTCACCCACACCTGATACTCAGTCCACTTCTCCAGGCCCTCCAGCACGTAGCTACTGGCCTCAGCCCCGATCCCAGCCACCTCATGCCTCTCCGTGTCTTCTCCGGACAGGGCCTGGTAGCTCACGGTGTAGCGCACGATGGCGCCGTGGCGACTGGCGGCGGGAGGGGCCACCCAACTCACCTTGAGGCTGGTAGAGCTGATGCTGAGCAGGTGCACGTTTCTGAGGGGGGGCGGAGGGGGCTGTGGGGGAGGGAGGGAGGACACCACCAAGGAGCACGATCAAGCAAAACAAAAAAAAATCAACGAAAACTCAAGCAAAATGATAAGAACACAACTGTGAAGCTTTTTGTACAGTGTGGAAGTGAACTCAATTTAACTAAATATGATCGATTCAATTATCTATTCATCATTTCGATTCAATTATCTATTCATCATTTCGATTCAATTATCTATTCATCATTTTGATTCAATTATCTATTCATCATTTTAATTCAATTATCTATTCATCATTTCCTGTTGACTAATATTACTACTCTATTTCTGATTAATGTTATAATGTTGTTTCCTCATCAAAAACATACCTGGACTGTGTTTTGTTTCACTCACACATGTTCAACACACACAAACCCTTAATATTTAGGCTGAGTTCTTCTCTCAAACAGAAAGCGCTCTGCTTCACCTTGTGATGTCATGTGACAATACAGGAAGCGCTCCACTGTGTTTTGAAAGTCCACACACCTTCGATAGAATGATTAGAATAATTTCAGCCCAACATCTACTGAACAAAAGGTAAAGGGTAGCTGTTGAATCACAAGATGGATCAGAGCATTTTGAGTTTGGAGACAGACAGACTAATAATAAAGTATTACCAGAATGGGTGAAAATTGGGTATGTTTTTGATGAGATAACAACATTTAAACATAACTTAAAGATCACAAGAGTCAATTTTGCATAACATAGAATCTTTAAGGCACGGTAAAACATATGAGGTACGTAATTTGAAATCTAGTACATTATTTTTGTCATGTCTAGTCATGGGTTTCATCTTACTGTTATATGCAGCATTTTGAGGGATTTTCCAATTCAGAAGATAGAATTATTTGTTTTATGTTGGCAATCGCTATGGTAACGGTCCTTATTTTTCATCCTTCTGAAACCCACGGGTAGTAGGAACATCAACCCAATTCTTTGCTACTCTGAGGAGACTGAAGGTAAAATATGTTTGTACTACCTACTATATACATTATTATTATTTTCACCCTGCAGTTATTATAGCTAATATATACACACATACATTCTCATTGATTTCACACTTTACATGTAATTATACAATGTTTCTCACACTGAATACAAAAAGCTTTGATTCTGCCTCCAGACTGAGAGGTTGCTGGTGCTGTGGCTGTCTTAGTATTTATGTATAGGGTCATAAAACCACCACAAGAGGGTGCACAGAATAATAAATGGATCCAAATTTTACAACATGCTGTTTTTGTAAAGGTCAATATTGTCCTCAAATGGCCCCTGTGAGGCTTGTGAACTATTCACTGTGAAAACTGCCAACTGATCAGTCACTGGACGTTGTACATCAACTTTATTTTTACAAGATAAACAACACCAGTTATTCTTTAAAATCTCTTAAAGATACACTCTGTAACTTCTCTGGTGAAGGGTCTGCCCCATGTGTGTTTCCATAGATAAAGGTTGCACAGTAAGGCATTAAACTTATCTCCATCTAGGCAAGGAAGTGACAAATGAAATTTTGACACACCTACAACTGAACAATTGCAAGATAGATACTTTGATGCCATAGTGTATACATTTTAAGCAGAGCAAAACATCTGTATTTTGAACAGGGCACCCATGAAAAAGTATAAAGTGCTCTCATTGGGTCTCCCTGTATAAATAAAGATAAATAAAATAAATAAGTCTCCATGGAGACAAGCAAGTGGCAGACCCTCCACCTGAAAAGTTACACATTGCAATGATTGCAACTGGTGAAATTAGAATATTGCTTACGATTTGACTTGTTGGCATTAAATTGACAGGACTAATCCAAATGTTACTCATGAAATAGGTCACACTGTAGATTGAACATCAGCAGCAGCAAAACGCAAACTCTCAAGGCCAGGAGTGAAAAAAATAGTAACTAAAACACATTTAAACACATTTAGCACAATAGCATTCAAAATGTTCATGCGTCGAGACAAGAAATTATTCAACTCAGAAAAAAAAAAAAAAAAAAACCTTCGCAAAATCGAAAATGTGAACCAAACAAAAAGAAATTCAAAACAAGTTGTTCCTATGAGGCATGCCTGGGAAATGTCTCTTTTAATAAGCAGAGCAATGAACAGCGGGCTCAGAGAAGAACTCAATACAGCGAGGCCAGAACAGCACGTCCAAGTTCAAAATATTAAAGGTTATCCAAAGAAAAGTGTCTATTAAAAGTGTGCCGTGACTCAGAGAGAGGCGCAGCAATGATTCATGGACCTGACAAAGATGTATGCATTTCAATTGGGATCACACTAAAGCAAAACAATACAAGACGTTCACAAAGTTTGACAAAGTAGTTGCAATGCTGTAAGAAGTCTTGAGATTGCTTCTTGCTATGCAGCTGGCAATTTGATATCAGTTGTTTATCTCGGGGTGCATATATTATTTAGTGTTCATTATTTCTGTAAGAGCGTATGGCAACTTGTGCAACAATGTGCAGTAATAAAGGCGCAAATGTATGGTTAAAGATGGCAAAGGAAGTAGTGTCAGTTATTGTTGTCATGATACATTTCAAACTCGTTCTCAATATTAAGGAATAGGCTCGATGCTCAATACTGATTTCAATATCACAATAATAACAATGCACTGGCGCAATTTGAAAAATGCACCAATTCAGGAATATAAGGTCATCTTACTTTAGCATTACAAATTGTCAATAGAAATGTTTTTAGTAGAATTAATGAGTTCAAGGAGTTTGTTTTTGCTCTGCTCAAAAAAAGACAAACCAAAACTGAAAAAGACAAAAAAGACAAAAACTACATTTAAATGAGGGGAAACGAGACCACCATTCTCTGCCATTGTCTGCTGGGAGGTGTTGATTATCTCCTGCTCTTCATAAACTCATCACCAGGAGGCTGAGTAAAACGTTCCAGTGCCCATTACTAACTACAACCCCACACTCACCGGTAGTCAAACTGACAGTTATACAAGGCAGTGGGTGACAGAGGTGTAAGAAAACGGCTATTCTGTCACTACTAATAAGACCAGATTCCAAAAACGAAGAAATATACTATTTTCTCATGAGGCAGACACACTAACCTTGTCACGTATGTAATGGGAATGTGCCGTTTACGTAGAGGTTGTTGTTTTGAATTTTACCAGTTACAGCGCTGCTAACTTCTTGGATCCCAAGTTTAAAATATAAATACTCCTGTTCTAAACATAAGGGCATATTGCATAATGCTGGTAATTGCTTTAGACGGGCCATTTGATAATAAGGGTGTCCTGGTTTCTTTGCTTTACAATAAACACCATAAAATTTACTATCCCGGGAGAATATTTATCTATGCATATTCCAATGATTATAGTGCTTAGAAGTAAGTACAGTAACTACAATTTTGGTCTTCTTCCTTCCTCGTTCTCTTGTATGGCAGTTCTAACCTGAGCATGGCCTTACCAGTTTATTCACCATATTTCTGGAAAATGTTTTGGGATGTGTTCACTCTTCCACATCAACGTCCTACCTTTGCCCTGGTTTGAACCCAGTTTAGACTTGATTTGATCCTGTTTTAGTTCTCGGTTTTTACTCCCAGTGTTGATGGGGTGGATGGGTATTTATCGCATTGTGGAGGCTAAAATCTGTATACTTAATTCATGAGAACCTGTCTTCCTGGTTTTGTTCTCAGTTTAGTCCCAATTTTGATGGGGTAGACAGATATTTATCACATTATGGCAGACAAAAAACAGTCATAAATCCTTTATTATTAGGAACAACGTGGTTTAAAGTTTAGATATGGGTTAAAATTGTTTTATGTTAAGCTTAGGTTAAGTAATAACTATGGTTAAGATCAGTATAAGTCTCCAGGAAATGAGTGTAAGTGTGTAAATTTACTTTTAAGCTATATTTCCTCTATTTGGCAAGTCTAAATCTGGCCATATATCTACCGCACACAAGTCAGGCCCCTGGAGGAGAGCTTGAATGAGCGCGATTTAACAGCAGTGGCAAAAGTCAGCAGTCCATTGGCAGAGAATGACATTTTGAGTGCTGGCACTGTAAAAGCACATAATGATATAAGGCAAAATAACACGGCACGCTTGACAAATGTGGGAAGAGGGACACACTAAACGTACCTTTGGCTTGCCCTGCCCCCGGATACGTGGACATGGGGGTTAGTGTTGGTGACGGGGGTGGGGAGGTGGTGGGCATGGTTGCTCGGTCAGCACTTTACTATGCTGATATTGACTTGACATTCAAAAAGGGCCCACGCTAATAAGAAGCTTTGAAACTAAAGTTTACGACCTCGCATTTGCTGGCGGTGTGTTGCCGATGGCGACGGTTGCGATGTGATCAACTGGTTAGTTAGTGGACAAAAAAATAGAGGAGAAAGTTAAAGAGATCATAAGAGGGGGACTTACTGGATTGGGCGGTGCGAGCTTCAATGGGTTGTGTGTAGACACCTAGGCCGACTTCAGCGCGCGCGGGCCAGGATGAAGCGGTACAGGTTACAGAGTGTCGGGTTTGAGTCCATCAACCACATGGGAACCAGCGGGCTCAATCACCTTGTGTATCTGCAAATAAAGTAATACAAGTGAGTGATTAAGAGCTTTCAATTTCCAAAAACCTTTCTCCTTAGGGTTTGCAATTGTTGGTAATTTAAATCCAGCTGCTTTGGGTCTTAAAGACGAGGTATTACACACTTATGGGGTATATAACTGCTAAAACATAACATATTTAGATTACCATGTCATCTTTTATTGTTTTGAGAAGAATATATAGTTCATGGAAAACAATACATTAGCACGTTTCACAAGTTTCTGTTTTGTTTTTGAAGCTTTGACATTACAACTGTCACGCATTCCACTAATGAAATGACTGCACATTGCATCAGGTTTGTGAAGTTGTAGTATATTGTTTGGTATCTGGCTTTTGCAGATTTATGAAAAATTCCCATACGGAATCATGGTGACGTACACTTGTGGATGAACTGTTGAACTAGCATCCGGGAGAGATTGCTAGATTACACAAACATGTATGGATGAACATCTGAAACATCTTCAGGCATGTTTTTGATAAGCAAACAATGTTTAGAACATGGCTGAAAGCTCAAAAAAGTCAATTTTGCATAATACCCCCTCTTTAAATTTGGATTAAAATTCATCCTACTTTATTAATCCCACAAGGGGTAATTTGTTTGAGCAGTAAAAACAGCAACATGGTGGACAGACACATCAGCATTCAACCCACAGCTAAGCAATTCAAAAGCCAATTTTAAAAAGACAAATGAAGCAGAAATTCACATAGAACTTAAATTTAAGAAGAAAATACATTAAACATAAAAACATCTGGAAAGTTTCAACCTTGATGGAGAATCTAAAGGGCACCCTGCACATATTATTAGTGGTAGGGAAAATTTGAGTATCTAGGGGAAAACTACGCAGACACTGGGATAAGAGGAAAACTGAAAAAACATGAATTGCAATCCAGGAAGTAAACCCAATGTACCTTTTTCATTCATCCACAAGGAAATTCACCAATTTAATGTTCACAACAAGGGTACATTCTAAAGTACACTAAATATTTAACATTTATATCATTTGAAAAAAAAAAATAAATAAATAAAGTTGTTCTTGACTAGGATGATGCAAACTCTCAGTTGCAAGCTTAAAAATTGCTAGATGACACTTTGGGGTTTACAAGTGGTGGTCTGGCTGGTTTTAATGAGGTGCCACAGCACAAGGAGAGAAAACAGTCCTGTCAAATGTCTACTGTACATCTTGGCATTGGCCCGGGAGCTCACGGCATTACTGTAACGACGCCGCAATTGCATCATAAAAAGCTAAATTTATTCGGATTTGAAAGCAGCGTGCCGTGGAGTGGAAGAGAGAGAAAGAGTGAAAGAGGGAGAAAGATAGACAGAAAGATGAATACAGAAGAGAAAATCAGGCCAGGAGTTATAAACTAGGGCTGCACAGTTCTGGGTAAAATTTGTGTTATCGCAATATCAGCAAACAGGATTTATGAAAGAAATAATCATTATTTATATATATTCTGTCATTACTAACTCATAAACAAGAATAATATGCGATGAAAGTAATTAAATACATTATCAAGCTTTGAGAGACCACTTGTAATCCCATTCATTCAATTTAACACCTTAATCTCGTTTTAGTCCTGGTTATTTTTTGGATTTGAACGATCAGATCATATTTTTGAAATCCTTTAGAAAGAAAGGTTACATGCTTCTGTCCTCATTATTTATTTACTCCTTTGGTAGGTTTTTGTTTACAGTTTTCCTATTGAAGATGATAATCAATATTTTGAATTTGAAGACTGTGTAACCCCTTATTCGCTCAAGAGTGGTTTAATGTAGAGCGTTTCAGTGGTGGTCAAAAGGGGCTGGACTTGGTATTAGTAATTACCACAGGGTAATTAGTGCCTTTAAGTCAATACCACCAAATGTGGAGCCAAAAACATCTTGATTGGAACAACAGTGCCCAGTTGAACACCACTGAAACCTATATATTGCCCACCACAGTTTTGACCCAGTTTTGACAAGTAACTAGCATTAATATGTCAAAATAATGCATTACATCATCATCAATTATCTAATTATTCAATATTTGAGTATATTTTCTTCACTTTGTGCAGGCTTATTACAGTACAAAGTATTGTGTTTTGACAACTTGCTAGCTTTAAAAATGTCAAATGAGTGCATTAAATAAAATACTATTCATCAAGTATATTTTCTTCATATTATGCAGCCTAAAGTCTAAAGTAATGTTTTATGCTTACCCAGACTTCCGAGCCAACTTCCCCGTACTGCAGCTCATATTTGGTGATGTGGTCTTGTACGGGCCATAGCCACGTTAGCATGATGCGGTCGTCCTGTTCTGCCTCTGCTTCAAAACTGGATGGTTGAGCAGGGACTAAAACACAAAACAAAACAAAAAGGCCAAGGAGAACACATTACTTACACTGAATAGCTGAAACACTGTCCGCTGTAATAACCATAATCTTTACAATGTGTGTTCAAGCACTTGCTAATGGTGAATCTGATCTCAACATTAAACCCAAACTTGAATGGGGCAATAGCCGGGTTATGTAACCAATATAAATTTTCCATGCCTTTGCTGAAGATGTCCTGGGGGTAAGTTAAATAATTTTAAAGTGAGAATAATTTTGGAAAAGGTCAGTGTCCAGAACAGGGCAGGACAACGTAATATTGGTTATGGAGATTTTAACAAACCACAGAAGTGCCATTGGAATTAACAGCATGAGGTGAGTCCTCAAAGATAAAACAAGAGAAATCTTAAACTTGGTAAGTCTAGGGTATAAATGTATATTTGCTTAATATTTGCTATGGAATATGGATATTACAGATGTACATTGTATGAAATTTATTTAATCAATCAATTGGACACTTTATAAACTGTTAGCCAACTGCTTTCTTCATTGTGCATTCAATTTTATATTAGTGTGAAACTGTAACCAGATGTATAATTTTATATTTATTTACCCTAAATGATCTTGACTCTTAGATGGCACAATATCTTTTCAAACATTACTAATAATATATTTTATTGACTAAGCCCATTAATTAATGGATTTATATAGAGCCTTTCAAGACACCCAAAGCGCTTTACATTGCATTATTCATTCTCTCCGCACTTTCTGATAATAAACTACTATTGTAGCCACAGCTGCCCTGACTCTGTGTTACATTTTTTGTATGAAAAGCACTTTATAGATAAAGTTTGTTTGGTTGACTGATGAAGACACAATGTCAGTTTTTACCACTGGCGCCCCACTGTGGCACCTAGGTTTTCTGGGTGGTCTCCCATCCAAGTACTAACCAGGCCTGGTGTTGCTTAGCGTCTGAGATCTGATGAGATCAGGCTTTGTCAAGGCTGTATGGCCATATTAGCATATTATTGCCATTTTATTACATTGTTGAGTGTCCCAGCTATTATTTGTGTAATTAATATTATATATAATTAAATATTATTATCTGTTGTAGTACCTAATTTAATTTTATTGGTAAAGCTTTTACTTTTATGTGAACTTGTGAGCAGTACTTTGAAAACTGTTTATAAAATGAGCTACATAAACATAAATAAAGTGAATTTGGATTTCGGTATAATAACTTTAAAATAACCTTAAAATAAATCTAAACACCCTTCTCAAGTCCACACATAGACTGGGCTCACCTCCCTGCTGTGTCTTCACTTGCAGGATGTCGGAGGGCGGTCCATCTCCCACTGAGGTGAAGCCCAGACCCTCAGGCTGTAGGTGATGTCAGGGATCAGGCCTGAAATGGTGGTGAGGCTGCTGTCATCTGTGTTATGTTTCTGCCACGCGCTGAGAGGGGCCGTCAGATCCGAGCTGTAGTAGACCCTGTACCCTCTTATCTGTCCGTTTGGCTCCTCGGGTGGCTCCCATTGCACTAGCATGGTACTGGCACTCAGCATGCGAGCTTGTACGTGCAGGGGAGGGGAAGAGGGGGCCTGCTCTCCGGTCCTGGTCTCCACAGGATCGCTAGGTGGTCCGCGGCCAATGTTGTTCACTGCCATGACTCTGAACTCATACTCTGAGTAAGGGCTGAGACCGCCAATGCTGTAGCGGGTGGTGGCCACGCCCTCTACTTCCTGGAAACCGTTGTCAGAGGATTTGGCCTTGTATTGGATCATGTAGTAGGAGACCGGCTCGGGGTTCCCAGAATCCCAGGTCAAAGTGACGCTGGTGGCTGTCGTCTCGGTAACGGTGAGGGAAGTGGGGGGCTTTGGCAAGGCTACAGAAGAAATTAAATATTAGTGAAGTTAAGAGTTACTTTAGGTACACAAGGCCAGGAATTAGACCACAGACATAATGAAGACATGACATTAACATAAGATAATAAAAGACAGCAAGAGAAAAATGCATTTTCTACGAATGTTTTAATAGACTCATTGGCCGTACTGAAAAGTTAAACCAGCTTACAAAATTCATTCCATCTTTTCAATGATTCAAAGGACATTAAACATTTCAATATTTTTTTTTTAAAGGTTTTAGAGCCAAGATTGTTAAATTTAACTCATAAAAATACTACTGAAGCTACATGTGATTTGGCATAAAAAAAGTCTAAAGCTACAATGTTGTTCCATGATCATTACTCTACATCACCAGCCATTTTCTACAGTGGAGTGGAGTGACTAAAGCCCCACATTTTTGCTTTTGAGAGCTGGTGTGGCTATAGCTGCGCAAGCGCTCGCAAATTGCCAAAATGATTCCTGTGGAGAGTGAATAACACATTTTCAGTATTGTTTTTAGATGTCATATACGCAAACTGACCATTCACTCACAGTTTCAATTTACATTCAAAATTTCATCTTGACTGTCTTTTGGTAATGCCTAGGTGTCTAGGTGTATTTTTCAAAAGTAAAAATAAAACCATAATAGTAATCCTACTCAACACAAGTCTAAAGCTACAATGTTGTTCCATTGCTCTACATCACCAGCCATTTTCTGAGTAACTAAAACCTCACATTTTTGCTTTTGAGAGCTGGTCAGGCTATAGCTGTGAAAGCACTCACAAATTACCAAAATGATTCTGTTGAGAGTGAATGAGAAAAAGCAAACAAAAGCGAAGGAGCGAGTCTTCATTATGGCTCCTCTTGTGCAAAGCTACTGCAGTGCCTCTAAATAGCTGTGACATTCGGAACATCGACGGGCAGAGTGGGGACTGCGATCGATACATTCAAAACAGATAAAGAAGCAATAGGTAGACAGCACTACAGGCGCGACCATGTAAGGGCATGCTGGTGCAAGGGAATCAGCCGCCAACACCTGCATTAAATGCCCATAATGAAAATCTATAAATAAATTAGACTGCAAATAACACTAGCTAGTTTGAATCCTGCAATATCTACGCAAGTCAAAGGAGAAGACATATACTGTAGGTAGTATTGACCTGTGTACTAATCATTATTTATATGTGAATTATGCACATAGTGGCATCTATAATACAGATGGGCCTATATTTACTCCAATGATTTTGCAGACACTCGTGGAATCAATGGGAAATAAAAACAGCACAGCAACAACCAACCATTATCCAACTTATATAGTGAGATCTTTAATCTTTTTGTGACCTCCTTTTGAGACCCTGCCCAGACTTTGATCGTCTCCAATTAAAGATGCACGATGCAACTGTCTCCATGGAGATATTAGGTGATGCCATCAGGCCAGGTTACAGGTCAGATCTGAGGAGAGGCACGCTGATTCTTACTAAGAATCCACGTACATTTCAAGGTATAGTTTAGCCATGAAACACATGTAATTGAAAAAGTGTAAGATAGACAAGCCTAATGTGACAGTGTGGAACATTCCAGGCAAAGTGATAACATATCCTTCAGACAAACAGGTAGCACCACTATTAGTAAAGTTACATAGTGCACCTTTCAATATTAAAAACCTCAGTCAATTCAGAGTCACTCTACTACTAATCTGTGTCACTGTGAAGATGAAAATCAATGTAGAAAAGGTTTTGTGAATCTTAATCAATATAATTATAATTTAACACAATTTCTCAGAATAATAAATGATTTGGCCCTCATTGTTATCTGTCAAGGCTCAAACTGTCAATGTTTCATTAATTCTTAATTATGCCTTGAAGTTGGGCATTTTGTTATCTTAATTTTACAACTTAGACATTCTTAACCTTTTTTGATAACATCTTGCCACTACAATTACAATTTAATCTATTATTTTTGGGATTACTGGACAGACCAGGGTACAATGGGCTGTTGAGTAGCATGTGTATGGTCAAATTAACCAATTCTTCCTTAATTTTTCCATTCAGGATCCAAGGTAGAAAGATTGTACTGTATTTCAACAAAATATGTTACCAGCTGAATACTAGGGCTGTAATCAAAATTCTTGGTGGATAAAAGGCATGTCCTGTCGATTAAAAACGGGGTATGGCAAAAGCTGACCTAAACTACACGTCCATGGAAACAGTACTACAAAATCACGTAATTATGTGAAAGCTTGAGTTTAAATCAGGTTTTTAACATATCAATACCAAAAAATATATGCAAACTCACCAACTGCTAATTGGCCCTCGCCGCTCACGAAGTGACGGCGAGGGGTATTGTTCTTCGAAAGTTTCTTTCTTCTTCTTATTATTATTTTTCCGCCCAAACTCGCCCCGTTTTCACCCCCTAAACGTCGACGAAAAGTCTCACATGGGGGTATCAAATCGACCGGCTCTGCGAAAATTACGATTAAATATGCATCATGAAAATGTCCAACGCACACCAGCTCGACAGCGCCACCTAGAAATGTTGAAATTTTGAGCTTAATAGGGAGCTCCGACTCAGAATTAGCTGAAATTCGCACCAGTGATAGAGCTCATAGAGACGCACAAAAAACAATATTATAGTGATGCCGTGTGGCGGACAGGAAGTCGGCCATGTTGTCGCCAACGCGTTTGCTCGCCTGTTTTCAAAATACTACAACTCTCATGTTTTTACTCCAAAAGACGTCAGATTTCACATGTGACATCTGGACACATGGGGTTTCATAACTTATCTGATCGTTTGCAATAATTTCGTGTCGTTCGCCCGCACGCCGCCATCGAAAAAGCGCCTTCGTTTCCTGTAATTTCGTTGTCCTCTCACAACCAGGGGCATTGTCCTACAGATCTCACATTCACATGACATATGTGTAATAATGACATGTATGGAATGGACTATAAAGTGTAATGAAAATGAAAACTCTAGCGCCCCCTAGCATAGACGTGAATCGTCAACTTTATCGGATTACAACCAAATTTGGGGAATAACTCTGGGATATAACGATGAACAAAAAATTATATTATGGGCATGGGTCATTTCTCACAACTGGCCAGTAGGGGCGCAAAGAGTCCAACAAAAAACATTAAAAAATATATTACTCGCACGGGCTTTGCCCTACACATCTCAAATTTAAGTCACTTATGTTTCATTAGGCCCTGAATCAAATGCATTATAAAGTCTAATCAAAATGAACACTCTAGCGCCCCCTACCATAGACATGACACATCAATTTTATCGGATTCATACCAAATTTGGGGAGTACATTGGACACCTCAGAAGAAGCAAAAAATTATATTACAAGCATGGGTTATTTCTCACGGTTGGCCAGCAGGGGCGCAATGACTCCCAAAAAATAATCATTTAAAAATGTCTGACTCACAGGGACATTGGTCTGAATCGCTCCAATTAACATCAAACATGTGTCATTTGGCCATGAATGTCATGGATTATAAAGCTCCTTGATAAAACTTCAACAATGAATGGCCACGCTGTCTTTTGATTCATAAAAAGGCCGCCATATTGAATAAGAAATTCCCCATCTCTTTCGCCGCTTGTTTTCAAAATGATACAACTCCCAGATTTTTACTCCAAAACAGGTCAGATTTCACATGTCACATCTGGACACATGGGGTTTCATTTCTTATCCGATCGTTTGCAATAATTTCGTGTCGTTCGCCCGCACGCACGCCCATCGAAAAACGCCTTCGTTTCCTGTTTCTTTGATTCCCGCTCACAGACACATGGATCAGTCTAAAGACATAAAACTCTACCCACTGATGTAGAATAAAACTTTGAATACAGCAGAGTAATGAGCACGTGACCAGTGGACTCTATAGCGCCCCCTATAATATAATTACAACACTCAACTTTGTGCGATTGGTATGAAACTTGGGGAGATAATTGTAGGCCCAAAACCAAACCAAAAAGTCAATGACACTATACCTGTATTATGCACCATTTTGATGGTTCTAAGTCACAGACTCCACCAGTTTAATGCAATGATCACACTGCACTATGGAAACAGTGTGAGGGGGGGGGCGAGGGGGGGCGTGCGGCCGGGGGTGGCCCGGGCAGGGGGGAATGCTGCGTGGAGGCGGCGGTGGCTGGCCCCCGGCGGTCGCGCGAGGGGAGGCGGTCGCGCCGAGGCGAGGGCCATCATCGCCGCTTGCGGCTTTAATTTCTACTGTTGTCTCATATACATCCTTATAATCTAAATAAAAAAGATTAGGGCCTAATACAAATTTTGACTAACTGAGACACAATCGATTAATTGACTAAAGGACTTAAGGCCAACAGCCCCAATGAATACTACAATATTCATTCAAAAACACTGGAAAACATAAGGCTGCACAGACATAACAGGTGAATAGTTAAAAACAAGGGTGTGGTTTTTCAAAATGCTAAAATAGGCAACAAAGACTAATAATATAATAACAAGGGAACTACACAGTGAAACTTAAGTTGTTTTGGCAGGCCTGATTCAAACAGGTGGGGAGTGGTGATGGAAGGCATGCCAAAAGTACAATAGGGTGAACTGAAAGAGGGATTAAGATTAAGGAAATACCAAGGAGTTTCTCAACAAGGTCAGGAGTAGTCACTTAAAATAGAGAGGTTAACATGAGAGGAGAGATTTAATGTTGTGAAAATGACCAACCTTTAGGGGGGTCTGAGGAGTTTAGATGGACTGATTTGAAGGTTAGCGATGAGCAATGGACAGGGAAGTGGAGAGGAAATATGCAGTGAAATATGACATTGAAAGTGGATGATGAAATAACCATGTATGTATTATAAGACCACATACATGCGTGCTAAGATTTTTACAGATTAAGACTGCGTTCACACTTGATATCGATTTAGTCGTGATATAGACTTGATTAAGTTCTGTTCTAGTCCCAGTTTGGTCATGGCGTAGACCAGTTTCAGTTCTGGGTTTAGTCTCAGTTTAACACACAGTCAACCTGTAAAAAGCTTAAATGGCTAAAACATCAGTTAGAAGAATGTCTTAAAATCTCTTCTTCATCTCTTCTGTAAAATGAAACTTTAAAAAAAAGTGTAGGACATTTAAACTGTAACATGTCTAATTCTAATCCATTTCTCTAGACTTACCTTTGACTGTGACCTGAGCAGTAGCCTCGATGATGCCCAGGGAGGACATGGCCACACAGGTGTAGTTGGCTGACTCCCTGATATTGGTCACCTCCAGCACATTTCGTCCCCAGAGGCATGTTCTCCTCTTCGGTCAGATCCTGGGTGCCCTTGGTCCACTTCACGTACGGCATAGGAGAACCGACAGCCACGCAGGTCAGATTGACGCTCCCCCCCGGGCACATCACCTCCTGGTTTGTGGGGAGGAATGGAGAAGCGAGGGGCCACTCTGCGCACTGGAGAAAGTGGAAGTCAGGGTAAAGTTAATAAGCTGTTTTAAAAAAGATTTAAGTAGAAAAAAAAAAATTACGTTTTAAGTACTATTGTGTCACGATAATATCACTAAAGTCAAAGGAGAGGAGGTTGGTAAGAACAAAAAAGTTACAAATGTAAGTTGGCATAAAGACTATGCCCTTGGTCTATTTGTAAGTATCAAGGCAGAAAAACACTGCAATTTAAAAAAGGACAGAGAGAAGGATAGAGAGAGGAGGAGGGAGAGAGAAGGAAGAGAGGAAAGAGAAGAAAGGGGAAAGAGCAAAAAGAAGAGAGAGAGGAAAGGGTCAAAGGAGAACAAGAGAGAGAAATGAGAAATGAGCTGAGATAGAGACACTTTCAAATGGCAAGTCAATAAAATGCATAAACAATAATGATTTTTTATCTTAATTTCTTCACAACATAAAGTTGAAAATAATAAATGTATAGAAGTTTCCAAAACATACACTTAAATTGGAATATTTAAAAATGACCTCACACTTTGTACTTTTACTTGAGTACAGTGATATTATTTGAAGTAACATCACTACTTGAGTACATTTTTGGCTACTCTACCCACCTCTGTTGAGTTGAACTCAAAAAGTGTAAATAAATGCAGTCTGGATGCTACAGAATGGCACAATGGGCATAATGGGCCCGTCACAAGAATAGCTGTGGGGGATTCAAATGCACAGTGTTCAGGGGGATTCTAGCCTGGAGCCCACAATAGTAAAAACGCATTAGAAGTAGCCTGGTTTTTCTGGAGACTGTCTCTGTCTGTCTTTTGTCCAAGTGTCAAACGATGGAGGGAGTTGCGTCATGGAGAGACCCTGTGGTGATGGCATTGTGGGCTTTCTTCTCACTAGCGTCTTTTACGCCTCCTCCTCCTCTCTCCCTACTCCTTTCTCTTCCCTCTCCTTTGACTCTGGCTCTGCCTGTCTCTCTCTCTCCTTGACCCTCTCTCCCGCCTCTATCTCAACTCTCTCATTTCTCTCTCTCTCCCTCTCTCTGCTCTTGCTTTTTCTCTCTTCCTTTCTTTTGCTGTCCCCTCTCCTCTTCTTCTCCTTCCTTCTCCCTCTCTCTCTCTCTCTCTCTCTTTATCGGCCTTTCTCCTTTGGCCTTTTCTCCCCTCTGTATCTGAACTCTTCTCTCTCTTCTTTTCCTTCTTAGACCCCCTTTCTCTCACCCTGTGTCCCTCTCTTTTCGTTCTATCTCCTGATCATCTCTCCCTCTTATCTCTTCTTTCTCTCACTTTCTCTCTCCTTCTCTTTTACCCCCTCTTTCCCCCTCCTGTCTGTCCATCCTTCTCTCTGTCCTTTGCCCTTCTGTCCATCCTGACCCTCTCTCCCTCTTATCTCTTCTCTTTCTCTGACCCTTTCTTTGGCCTTTTCTCCTCCCTCTCCCTCTCTCCCTACCCTCTTTTTCTCTCCCCCTCCCACCTCTCTTTGCACTGGCGATGTTGTGATTTATGCAGATAGGCTGACATTAAAAAGGCGTTCCCATGGCGAGCAGACGGGGCCGTGGACGTCGCCAGGGACAAGGCAAACACGGATGAGACAGAGGATTCATGCCATACTGCAAACCCAGAGCCCAGAGCAAACAGCATTTACATACCACCAGGCTTCTGTCTCAATGAAGATATACAAAATGTACGCCATATTTGTTGACACACTATCTGGCATTTCTGGCACTAGCCTCAAACTTATTAGCATGTAAAATAAGAGATGGTCTGACTTCTCTGACCATTGTTATGAAAAGAAGGCATGTAAGAAATTGGCTTGTAAGTTTAAAATTATTTTCAGAATGTGTGTTTTTTTTTCTTTCTTACAGATACATAACTTTCAAAAATAATTGTGCAGTGTAGCTACAGTTCTCCTAGTGGTATAACATAGAGAGGCAGATTGGGCAGTAATATTGGAAAGCATATAGAGTATTGCTAGAGTATATTGAGAAATAGAAAAAAAATAAAAACTGTATATTGTATTGACTACTACTAACTAATACTAATTACTACTAATTACCAGTAACTTCTAGTTACTACCACTATTACTAACTAGCACTACTACCTCATCAGATCTCAGAAGCTAAGCAGAGCATGGCCTGGGGATACCAGGTGCCACAGTGGGGGGTACCAGTGGCACTTCACCCACACTCCCTAGTATGAAACTCCACTTTCATTCTAGGCAGTGTGAACGAGTGTTGCTAGTGGTAGGAGGGGCCAATGGCACAGAGTGGCAGCCTGGCTTCGGTCAGTATGTCCCAGGGCAGCTGTGGCGACAATAGTTTCTTACCACCAGAGAGTGTGGAATGAATAATGCATGAAAATTGTACAGCAACTTTGAGAACCTGGAAAAAACACTATATAAGACTAAGGCCTTATTATTACTGACAATTACAACTATTATTACAGCTACTATTATTACTATTACTACCACTACTACTAGTACTACTACTACTGTCTGAGCATACTGACATAATAGAGCACTATTAAGTAGCCTATATTTGTGGTACTTCCACCACTTAAGCAGCCTGCATTACACTCCTTTGTGTGGACCAATTATAGCCATCTTACTCCTGCTGGTGCATGGATTCAAAAACAGTCCATGGGGTAAGTATCCCAGCTTCTATCTCTCTAATGCGCTGCAACATCTCTGCGTCTCCCTATAAGAAAACTGCCTTGACTGTAATTGGACTTTTGCACTGGTCTGTGTGCAAATGGATTTTCAAATGTGAGTCTCTCCTCCACCGCTGTCCCCCTCTTTCCCCCCAATCCTGCCTCTCCCAACCAGATCTAATTTGAACCGGAACGTCGTTACAGCCATGCTTGTTATTCCTCTCATTATGTGGTGAAATGGAAAAACACAAAAGCACCTTTTCAGATTCCAGTCAGGGAGAAGACTGGTCCAGCGGGCAGTATAGCAAGAAGGGCTCAAATCTGCACCGGCGTTAGTTTTCGACTCCCAAATTTATGCCAAAATAATTGAGAGCCTTTTCTAAATCAATACAATCACCTACCTTTAAACTCATCGGCTCGATATCATAAAAGTATTAACAACTGAAACCTCTGATTCATGCATTTTTAAAGCTTCTCTTGTTGCCTTGTAATTTCCCCAGATACATCAGAGCGAGTAAGCCCAGGAAATCGAACAGGGCTGAACATTTTGACAAAAGTAAACAGAGTAAATGACCAGTGCTAGTTTACAATGAGTTATTCACAATCAGTCACCTTTCTCAGGCTGATTGGTGCACTGGTTCTGAAATCTCATGGGACTTTAATAACAACAACTACATCCTAGAAAAAAAAAAAAAAAAAAAAAAAAAAAAAAAAAAATCTGAAAATTACAAATAATTGCATCAATACAGAAATATCCAAAATCATAATGAGTAAACCTATAATTACTAAAATAACCCAAAAATACCCAAGTTCCGTCAAACTAAAACTATGATTTATACAAAATATTTTCCTTATATTTAAGTTATATTTAAGTTATATTTCAGTATATTTCCACTTAATTTGCATGACATTTCCGTAGACTAAAACTAGACTGAAGGTTTAAAAAAATAAAAATAAAAAAAAAATAAAAAAAAAGAGATCCTTGTCCAAAATGAACACATGAACACTGAACAAAACATTTACTTTACAATCTCAAACAGGTGCCATGATGATCAGCTGGTGTTCAACCAGCAGTGCACACAATGTTATGGCTGCACATACTTTAAGATTACCAAGGACAGAAATGTCGATAAAAGGACACAAGTACAGCAAAAGTAAAACAAATCAATAATTCAGATAAATGCAGATTATGAAGGACATCTTTTACTTTGTAGTGGTGAGCAAGGAAATACCAGTCTGGGAACAGCGAGGGGAGGACATTCTCAAGCAGGCCATGCAGGAGTGGAGCACAGATATAGGGAGGATCATAAGCCTGAACACTGGGGAGACCCGATAAAGAAGAAAAGAATTGGACCAATTTTCTTCTCTTTCAAAATGGCTGAACATCTTATATCCAAAAAGAAATCATATCTGAGAAATGTAGCTTTCATTTTTGTGTTAGTGGCCACCCGCATCAGAGGTATTACTCACAAATGCAGTGATTTTAAGGTTTTTTAAGGCTGAATTTGAGCTTAATGAGTTTAATCTTGATGGACCTGGTTTGGACCTCTTCTAGACCTGGTTTGGACCTGGTCTAAACTTGACCTGGTTTCGTACTGGTCTAGACCTGGTTTCGTACTGGTCTAGACCTGGTTTCGTACTGGTCTAGACCTGGTTTGGTTCTGGTCCCTGGTGTAGTTTTTTGTTTTGGTAGTTCAGGGTTTTAGACTTCCAAATACTATTTTATATTTAATCTTTGTTATATTAGTGCTCCCAATTACATTTTTTTTGGCAGAGGTTTATCTGCATGAGCCAAAATTCTGTTTGCCATCTTGCACTCACAATATAAAACCAGAACAATTAGATTTTTGAAATCGGTTAATTGTCCCAGTTCTGCATTGTTGTGAAAAGGCAGAAGCTGAGAAGAAATGGCCTAATGCAAGTCCCATTAGTTTCCAAGCATCTGTTATTCCTTCATGACTCCATAGACAACACAGCAGCGCTAAGAGCAGTCAGTCAATGGGGCCTGTGTATATTGAACACTTAATATTGTGAATAATTCATGGCTTGCGGTTAAGTTTGGAGAGGTGCAGTGGAACAAAATGACTAGAGGGTAGGTAATTGTTATCGATTCTCCCTTGAAGCCTCACTCATGTTGAGAGCAGCTTGGAGAGGGGGGGCTCCAGGACTATCAAAACCACAAAATAAGCCGTGTCTTCTCTTTGCTTGCCCCACTGCTGGATATCTATAAATTTAACTGCCTGACAAAGCGCCCAAGGATAGCAGAATCTGTTCGGTCCATCAATAAGGAAGCAAACTGGCACCAAGTCAGCAGGCTCCTGGGTTTCCTGGCAGTAACGCAGGGCAACCATGATGTTTGATCATCTCCTCTGTCAGCGCATTGCCAGCCCATTCTTAAATATTCTGCAGGTCAGCGCTTTACAATAGCTAGAGAGGAGATAATTCACAAAATCTTGGCTCTTCTAGACATTGGGTGTAAATTTCTAAGAACAAGGTTGCCCCATAACAATCCAGGTTTAAGAGCAGATTGGCTAAAATAAATGACCAACATTAGTTTTAAGATTTTTCTGAAAGAGTTTCCCATTGGTTTCTAATATGGTACAAGCAGGGTTATACGGTGATTGAAGGCAAAATGGACTCTTGTGAGCTTAATCCATGTAAGAATGTTACCTCCTCAAAAAACATACCCGGAGCTGCGTTTTGTTTCATTCACATATGTTTGAGTAACCCTTTATTGTCTACATCACTCAAAATCACTTTTACTTTTCTACTTTTCGTAGAGATTGGCAATTCCAAGGCTGAAATGATCCAAATGATTTCAGCGAAGGTCTATGGAGTTTAAAAACAAATTGGAACACTTTCTTTATTGCCACATGACATCACAAGGTGAAACAGAGCGTTCTCTGTTTGAGAAAGAACTAAATACGAAGGGTTTGTGTGTTAAACATAACTCATAAACAACTTCAGGTATGTTTTTGTTAATGTTTTTTAGCGTAATATGGGCCCTTTAAATACGGAATCGTGAATCTGCGACAATATGTTATTCATGATTTTATGCAGTTTGTATTATAGCTATTTAAGTGTAGATTCTGGAGAATTATTTAAATGTGGAAGACACTACAATATCTGTCAGGATTAAGTTTGACAGACAGGTGTCTATCAAACCTGTCAGTTCTTCCCTTGTGTGGGCAGGGGGGTGCTTTTAGTGCAAAACAGATCTAATCCCTAAAGGGCTTTGCCTCCTCTGATACCCCCAGAGAACATTTGGACTGGTCCTGCTTAAGTACTGGCCAAATCCACCTGAATATTATAGTCATCTAACACAATAGATACTTGGGAAATTATAAGGGCATATGCTGATCAGCTATAATCTAGTAACGACCTCACAAATATGTGTAACTCTATGTATAGTGATATTGGTTTGGTACTATAATGTGCACCCATATAGCCACTGTTCATCACTATATAGTAGGATCGCCCCATTAAACTACTATTTTGGTAATGTTTTGACCCAATAGCCCAAATATCAAAATTTGACACTGAACATGCTTAAGGTGAAACTAAATGCTAAATCCACTTTTTTCACTACTTAATTGTTAATAAGGTGTTTTAACAGCATTAGCTACTGTGCCAGGTCATTTTTTGGTAGCTTTAGTGCAAACTAGTTCAATTTGCAGCTTTCTTGTCAAACCGCTTAAATCTAAGTGTAAGCTGCCTTCAGTGGCCTTTGCAATTTCCAGTAGTTGGTGACATCACAAAAGACTGCCCTGATTACAGCCAGGTGTTTCTGAATACAAACACCTGGCTGTAGGGGTGGAGTTTAAAGTCTGGTTACCTGTCACCAATCACACCAAGTTCCTTATACCTAGACCACCTCCTCCTCCCCCCTCACTCTCTTCTTTACTCCTCCAGGTAATTCCCAGTTTATTAGCTCTATATGAAATGTGGTTGTGGGTGGATTTTGTGTGTTTTAGCCCCACTTTAAGTCCTTGCTAAAACTTTTGTTGGAGGACAGTATTTCCTCTGCCACCAACATGAATGAAGACATCATCTTTGTAAGCAGCCATATTGTGCCTGATGAGCGCACAAGTTCAGGTAAAGGTTGCTTACGCGCCGCTATAGGCGTGGTAGAAAGGAATTTAACGAAACACAACAAACGTCTATTAATAAGACATCCTAAACAAACTAAATCTAAATCTTTGCATTGGGCTGGTTCAAACACACGCGGGAGCGGCAGTGGAAAGCATGCACTCACTACAAAAGGATTCATGCACTTATGCAAAAGGAGGGGTTGACCACTTTAAGGGCGAGTTGGTATCAAGGATACAGTGCTATCATAGGTTTTCAGGGAGGGAGTTTGGAGACGCACTGAAAAAGAACTGGGGGAGTATATTATTCACCTAAGACTTTTTGGGGGAGGGAAGAGATTGAAAGTGAAATTGACAAACCTTCACGCTGATCTGTTTGTGGATGGAGTGATTAGATGATGGTGAGCGATGGAGGGAAGAGGACAGTGAAATATGATTTTTTACATAGACACAGGAGGTCAAGTGAAATGAGAAAAACAGATGCATCAATGTAGTGTGTCAAGAAGGGAAACTTACTCATACCATTTGAATAACTTTTAAAATCAAGGGTTTATATGCAGAAAATTACAAAATACCAGTATCTATTAATACTAGAAATGGCATGTATGGCCTTTAAATCATTCTTGTGACAGTTTTATTCACTGTTCGTAAGTCTTAGATCTGTCTACACACTTCAATGGTATATTTAGAACTTTCTCCTACTGTCAACAGGAATGCAATACTGCCTTAGGTCTATAAATTATTTTATACAACTAATTTACTGTAGTGCTATAGACATTAGAAACAAGACCAAAACTAACAATAGGCAAGTACTAGCAATAATATTAGACAGGAACTGGGGATCAGCAAATATACAGAAAACTATGTCGGCAAGAGAGAGGCCTTCTAAGAAAACAAATCGTTTAATCTAGCCTCTCTAAGTGTGTCCAAACTCAGCATACGACTCAGCATCAGCATTTTTTGATACAGCAACCTGAACAGTATTTTTCAGCACCTCTCTTGTGTATTATCTAGAACTAACTAACTAGTGTTGATAGTGCTTTCCTATAGGGCCCAAAAGGCATCAGAACGTTAACCAGAAGATACTGGTGTACTCCCATAGCCTTTTATTTGCACCTTTAACAATGCCCCGCCCTCTTTAAAACAACTTTTTTGATTAAATGCAGCTACGCCATTGCTCTGACTGAGTTTCCCTCTTGACACTCACGTAGACAGAGACATACAAAGAACAGCATGAAGATATATTTGGATAACAGCAAAGCCCCTCTGCGGTGGCGTCCGTATCCCGGGTGACGCATCGACATGTCAGTGGGAAATATGAAGGAGTGGCAGCCAACAAGAGCTGACATCTCTGCACCGAAGTGGAGGGATACGAGCTTGACAAATGAGGGGTGTTGCACAATCACACACACACACATGCACGCACACACAGACACACACACAAGTGGGACAATCGCCATTCTGTCCACGTCTGATGTAGTCCTCCCTCCGGTGCAAAGTGACCTCCGGCAAACAGGTACCAGCCACCACCTGCGCACCTCCGAAACTCGCTCACACACCGGCTTTTAATGGATGGGAAGAGAGGGAACGTATAAATAGGATATGCAGACAGAAAGGTGAAAGCAAAGCAAATGACAAAGAGAGAAAGGGAGCGAGAGACACAGAAGCAAAGAGACACACAGAGAGAGAGATGGAAAAATATAGAAAGAGAGAAACAGAGAGAAAGCATGAAACAGAGCGAGAGACAGGGAGGAAAAGAAAGAGAGAGACAGGGAGACAGAGACAGAGGGAAGGGATGAGAGAGACAGAGGGAGACAGAAAGAGAATAAAGATAGACGGGTAAAGACAGAGAGAAGAACAAAACAGAGAGCCACCAAGAGAGCAAGAGAGATCGATAGAGAGAGAAAGACAAAGACAGAGGGAAAAAGAGACAGAGAGAGAGAGGAAGAGAGAGTGGGACCAGAGATGGAGAGAGAAAGAAAGAGAGGCACAAAGAGATAGGGAGAAAAAGAGAGACATAGGGAGAGAAATAGAAAGAAAGAACAAAACAGAGAGACCGAGAGAGAGACTCATAGAGAGAGAAAGAGTTTGGACACCCGCTGATATCACATAAAAAATAAACAATTTAAAAAACAGAAAAAGAGAGAGAGGTAGAAAGAAAGAGACGCACAGAGAGTGAGAGAGAGAGGAAAGTGGGAGTTTGGACACCCACCCATACCACCTACAATAAAAAAGTGTGCCCCGCCCATTAGGAAGGCGGGAATATGGTGTGGAAATGTCAAGACAAAGGTGGTGACAGCGTGCCGGTAGCATATTTGTGTGTAGCTGCAGACAGGAATTGGATCAGGTGGCAATGGAGTAAGTGAAAAAAATAAAATAAACAAGGCCTGCACATAACAAGCTCAGAGAATGGTGCTCTGACAAGAGTAGGGGCAGAACAGAAAACAAGCGCTTATGAAACCCGCTCTATAAGTCACCTTGAGTATAGTGTGGAGACATGCTGAGGCTATGGCTGCTTTATATAAGGAAGGTGTTCTTTGTATCCACATATGGAATAGAAGAGTTAATTAAATTTGATCATTAACACAATAATCATTTAGAAAAAAATCTGTGTTTCACGTCAAGTAAAATGGCACAATTATCCGATTGAGTTCTTAGGAGTTCTTTCTCCGGAGTCATAAATCCAAAACGTAATCTAGATTGTTGTTTGTAGATGGATTTAGCAGCTCCTTTAATCCCCTGATCTCCTCTCAGGAGTATCCAAACACATAACTAGAGGAGAAAAATAGGCAGGCGTGTCAGAGGCCACTTGAGTTGAGTCCCCACATGTTTAAAAGCCAATCAGGCAGCGGTGATAGCACAGCCCCAGGTCTGTGCGCCTCCTCACTGCAGCCGGAACACAACCAGACTAAAAACATGGCTGGGGCTTTTTGTTCTCAGTTGCAGCCGAGCTGACTTTTAAAAGGTTACGCTTGGCTGATTTCTATCTGTGAGCAGTGTGGTGGTCTGGTGCAGCTTGGGTGGAGGGCCGGTGGGTTGACAGCTTCCTGGGTGGTGTTACACAGTGGCTGGGCCTGAGGGCCCTGCTGGCGCCGTGCCACACACCACTGTAATTACCTGTGAGGGAAAGGCTTCTCTACTTGTGTCTATACCTGTGACAGACAGCTGCTGATTAATAGATGAGACTCCTCACACAGCTGTGATGGAGCTGCAATCTACTAAATATGAGCTTTAAACACCTGGTGGGTCCAATATGTCTTTACCAACATCCTATTCAACAGAGCCATCTCAAATCATCATAAAGGTATTCTTATCTTTTATATGTGTTGTAACATAGCACTGTGTTGCACCAAGACCACACAGGACCCAGACAAATGACTTCATTAAAGCACAGTGTTACCATAGAACACAAATGTTGTTTCTTTCAAACTTCAGTCAGAACTGTCTTTAAGCCAATCTGGTGTGGCACATATTTGTTTTTTTTCGGGTCCACAGAAACACATATTTTTGTTTTATCTGTTTTATATCTTACAAGGCTTATTTATTTTGAATCTATTATTCTATGACAGACGGCAGCTCATGACAATTCATGTAGAAAAGACAAAATGGATCTCAATACTATAAAACATAGTGAGCTAAGACTAGCCTAATTGCATTTATAACATTGTTTTCAAAGATATTTAATTTCCTGAAAAAGCTCTATTCAATTTCCCCCATCTCCGAGCCTCATATGGCTCTTATTTACCAGTTCAACAATCATTAATTTGAGTTTGGTTTGAGCCGCCCAGAGCCTGCGATGTTTAATCTGTAAACGTGATCCATTGCAGATCATTGCAACTGGGCCTTTTCTAATGCACAAACAGTTTGTGGCAAAACATTTTTCTTGGACAATGAAAATAATCAAGCCATTCATACACTTTACTCTCCAACACAAAGTCACAGTTTCATCTTCACATTCCCTTTTTTACTGGTTTGTCATACTTTGTCTGGTGAGTAAGGATGTTACTATATTACATTTTAGGGACTGAAAGATGATTCCAAGATATTGACACCCTCCTAAAATAATGGCCTAAGACTTTTTTTTTTTTTGCAAAAATGATTTTATTTTTTTTTTTGCATGAATCAGAGCTCTATGAGGCCATCGACCTCTGGTACGAACCTCCTCAGTAGAACGGATCATGAGTTATTTGCAAATAATCTATTGGCCTATATCAAGAGAGTGACTTGGGTCATTTTCTGATCATGGCTTTATGACTTGACCTCCAAGTGATTTTGAAGTCATTTTGTGGCTTTGTGTTAAACAACTGACTGGCTGACGTGTTAGTATGTCATTATCTATTCGTATTACCTTTTTGTATGGAAAACACTGTCACATTTCATAGTATTCAATTGTACAGTTTTTAATGTTCCCTAAAACATTTGAAAAAAAAAAAAAAAAAGCCATTATTTTAGGAGGGCATCAATACATTAAAACAATTATGACACTGTATTTAATCTCCTCTTTAATTGAAACCAGAACATTTTAGTGAAATATTAGACATCAGCGAGCAAGGGAAATATGGCAAAGTAATGCAAATTCATGAAGCTAGTCAAGCAAAATTGTAAACTGTATCTAAAGCTATGTAAGGCTTTCAACGTATCTGAACATGACACCTGAGTAGAGCTATTTCATTCTGCTAGCTTCCTCACTCTTGGGGCCATTCATCGCGGGACATAGTGGTTTTTCTGTATAGCTCTGACCCAGCCTGCTCCAGGATGGGTGCTACACTGCTCTTGGCCTGCATTAGTCTGCTCACAGAGACAGCACAACAAAACAAATCCCACAAGACTTCTATGCCTTTCAGCAAGTTTTGCCAGGGGATAATGGAGCTTTTGATACAGCGGAATATAGAAAAAAATAAATAAAGATGGATTTTCATACACGTAGAGGAAGAGGTTTCCAAGGCAGCTGTTGTAAACCACACCTGCTCAAATTGTGCATCCAGACACTATGGTTAGTCACTGCTGTTGGGAAAAAAGCCACAGTTAGGCTAATGAGTGAGAGAATTAGTTAGCAGACAGACAAAAGGAAAGAAACAGTAAAAATGGGTGAGGATGTCTGAAAATTACACAATACCTTTTCACAATCATCCGCGCGGCTAGGTGGAGCAAGGTACTCTGGATTTATTAGTATAAGGTCACAGAGCGGTTAATGGAACAAGATGTCAATCAAGAACTATCAGCGAACACCCACATAGCTCTAAGAAGATCATTCATCATTTCAAAAACAAGTGGAGTTAGCAGAATGAGTCAGTGGTAAAGACAATGTACAGCAAAAACACATGTTAGGAGGAGGGCAGACAGGAAGAAGGGTTCCGGCACTTTTGTAAAGGTGAAATTGCTTGCTTTTCAACACAAGTTTTCACAATGTTTTAGATTATACAAGGCTGATATTTGTTTGATACAGATTTTTTTTTAAGAGTGCAATGTTGTTGTGGTTGATGATTTATTAGCATGCCAACACTGCACTGTCTAACTACAAAGAAACCGTATCGTCTTTCACGTTAATTCAGTGTAAACAATCAAGGTTAGCATTTTTGTTCAGCGTTTTATCATTCTTCATCTCATTACATTCCAGTTGGATGCTGAGTTTCACAATATTTACTGCAAATCAAAGTGCAGAAACCCTGAAGGATAGTTTGTCAACGCTTATACGGCAGAAAGATGTATTCATATCGGGAGTGAGACTTTACCTCGTACGTAGAGATTGGCAGGTGCAGAGTAGCGGGGTCCCGGCGCTGTTCATGGCCACACATTCGTACTTTCCTTGGTCTGACTCCTCGCTGTTCTCTATTTGTAGGGCTCCTGCATAAGGGAATAATGCAATTAGCAGTCTAGAAAGATGGAGCAAGAGCAAAAATGTAATAAATAAATTGAATATGTGTGAAGTGACTTGCACGAGTGGTCGACTGGTTCATGCGCAATTAATGACTTGGACACAGAGCTAGTTTTGTGGAAATATGCTTACAGCGACAGAAGGATTCAGATGATTTGGCAAGTTTGAGGGAAAGTGCTAACATTTGCCAGTTTCTGTTATTCTTAAAAGAGACCATGACAGCTGGGTCAATTAATTATCTCAAAAACATGTCTTGAGTACTAGTTAAAGGTGCGCCATGTAACTTTTCAGGTTGATGCTGCATCTATGGAAATGCTTTTGCTTTGCCAGGAATGCGCAGCAGTATAGCTATTCAATTACAAATGTGTTATTGCTCAAAAATAACATGCACTTTTACTGGGAGTGGGTTTGCGTCTCCACAGATGTGACATGTAATGTGGTCTCTTAGTGTCAACTGCTTGTCCCCATGGAGATGAATAACTTAAATGCCGTAGTTTTCAGGCAAAGCGATATCCTCTCCTTGGAGATGAGCAGGTCACTGGAAATCACCAGAATCACCAGAAATGTTACATCGTGCAACTTTAAAATGACTTCTTGTGAATATATACATTGTGTGGTGCCTGTCAAATAATGTGAACAATTAATACATGTATGCATTTCAACCAGACGAGACGAGACGGGCGCATTCAAATGAGTGAGGTATGACTTTTTTCACTTTTAGAGTGACACACAGGTTTCTTGGTAAATATTCTGTACCCCCTTAGGGTCTATAAGGGGAGGAGATGGAAATGCTGATGGTTTTGCAGCTGGATGAGGGGAGTTTTTTTGGCACACAACTGTAACAGGTCGATGGAGGAGAAAAAAAGTGCATTTATATAACTTGAGAGACAAAGTGAAAGACTGCGATTGACAGGCGGGTGAAAATATCAGGAATTGTAGCTTCATTTTTTTTGGGTCTGGGAAAGAAACACTACGCCCTCTAATCTTTTCCAAGTAGTCACAATTTAGTTTCCAAAAAAAAAAATCATGAAAACAATATTAGTTATTTTGACATATTTTGACAGGGTACAATGTGTCCGGAGGTAAAAAGTTCATGTGACAAATGGCTGTTCTCCAGTGCGTTGTGAGGTCATTACTGCTTTCCTTCATTACACACTATTTTTGACCATGACTCAATGCAGGCCTTGGGGAGCAGCTCTTCAGACAGATGGCTCAGATTAGTATTCACATCTCAAGTAGCTGCAGTCATCAAACCCAAAAGCTAACATGTTGTTTCGAACAAAGCATCGGAGCCCCCGTGGGAACAAGTCTGGGTGCGGCCATTTTGGCATACTGTCTATAACTGCTACTATGTAATCACTGCTACTGAAATGTAGTTTGCGATGGAGGCTGGAAATAAACTTACCTGCAAGAGCGGCTCTAAAAATATATGTCTTTAAACTTTGACATTTCAGTATATGTGTATATGACGAGTGATGATAACCGTCAAAACAGTTCTTCGAAACAGCATGGTGCTAGCTTGAAAGACAGCCAGCTACCATGCCGTTTGAGAATAACACAAATAATAATGCCATAATATATATTTTTTTTACATTTCATGCAGTATGAGATGAACACAACAAACAGGTTTATCACCAACCAAAAGGGGGCATTGTAGAGACGACTAGACAATACATATTAAGCAGGCAGGGAGATGACGCAATAGACTTAGATGTTGATGCATATCTTTCCTAACCAAGAGGCTTGCGCTGTGCTTGCTGAGCTCATCACTGTCTAAATGCTGCATACTAATGTAGGTGTCACCGATCTGTCAATCTGCCCATTTTCCCATAGGAGAACACAGCGCGCGCCACTAAAGCTCAAGTAAAAGGCGTGCACAAGGTTACTCTTATGTGGCAGATGCAACGCTGAACTCTTTCAATTAGTCTGACTACTCTGGTGCGGTTGGATCCAAGGTCATGGAGAAGTTTTATATACTGAAATTACATAAAGCCAACTGTGGAGGGTTTAAAGAGAAGGTACACGGATATATACGACAAAGGTGGAATATTAACTATACAGAATTTGGTCTGATAAAGTTGCAATGAAGTTTACACATTGCAAAAAGTCCTACTTCTAAGATCAGCTGCCCATCTAGTTTATGCTATACTTATTTATCATAGAAGGTTTGGGTCAGTTCAAAGACTTGTACAGGCAAAGCAGAGATTGAGTAAACAGAATGTCAAATATAGGACTGTGCTCTGGCTAGGCTAAAAAATATTTTTGATACTTTTTGGCTGTTCATCTTGAGCTTTTGCAACACAGTAAATTTGTCATTGTGGTATAAATACAATCATTTTCATCTTAAGTTTATGCACATACTTTAACGTGGATTGGTATTATATAAAGCTTGCTCAATAGGCAATCCTCGGGGTAGTCCTGACCAAGCCTAGCTCAAGATATGGAGTCCCACAGCTCCAGTCGGGTGCTCCAACGGCATTGAAGGATAGGTCAAATACAGAGAATACATTTCTCTATGGGGATAATAAACTGTTCTTTTAACTTTAATCTGAATTACTTGTCAAAAGTCAAAATACATATACATATTCACTCACATTTTGTCCTATGATGCCCATGGCACATACAATGCTAATGCTATGTAAGACTAGCAGAAGAACTTGGCTGCATAATTCACCAGTTTTTCTCATATTACTGAATACAGCCAAGCCTCAATAGTTCTTTAGTGAATTTAAATACAGTAAAATAGACAGTGGCTCCTTCGCGCTCGAAAATGTATTCAGCAAGACCCAGGCGTCCACTATTTACCACAATGTTGTTCAGTGGAAATCGTGCTTTGACTCCTGGGAAAAAGACAATGATTTCCATAAAAAGGGGGTTGAAACTCCCATCTTAACAATCTGGCCCTGGTACACTGAGGGCCACTGCTGCCTGCGCTGTATGCAAATGTGTCTGTTCCATTTAAACACCCAGGCTGCGGTCTTCTAGTGGCTCTGCTCTCGCTGGTCGCTCGTCGCCTCGCAGTGTTTAAAAGCCAGAGGAGAAGCTCAAGACGATGTTTGTTCTGGGTGAAATGTATGTGCTTTTGTTTGTAGTTACTTTTCTTTCGAGCACAGACATTTTACAGGGTGACATTTGGAGTTTAGCATTATGCATTATGGATAGTACATAAGCTACTAATCTAGGAAAAGTTTGAGACGGGCATGTGATCAGTGTATTCTTTAGTCAGTCCCAAGCCTGTACAAATTAAGAGGTTTGTATAAGTGATTTAAATTGCCAGCTCAATAGAAAGAGTAGCATATTTTGGAGTGTGAGGATTTAATATGATAAATGCAGTACATAGAATAATAAACTAGAGTTGGAATGATAATTTTGTGAACTCAATAGACTACAGTATTTTGCTGCAAAAGGGAGTTGGTAGACTGTCACAATAGCTACTTTCTTTATCTTTATTTATACAGGGGAACCCAATGAGAGCACTTGGGCTCTCTTTTTCATGGGAGCCCTGTTTAAAATACAATAGAAAACAGAAAAACAAAACAAACAAGTATATAAGTCCATAGAAAACATTAAAAACAGGTGCAGGTTGGGTGTATAAAAGTTTGTTACCAGAAATTGTGATTATGTCACTAACGTATCCAGTTTTGCTTTTCCTTGAAGTGTACTCTATACTATATCGAATGGAACACTTGGACTGTTATCGTGACAGGCCTATGGGTTGGTGAGCATTTGTTTGTTAAGACACACAACAGACATTTGACAAAAAAACATTTGACTGAGGACTGGACACGGGGAAGAGCTGGAACGCGAATGAACCGAATGAGTGGACCAAATGTGAAGAGATGGAGGAGACGTGACATTTTCCAACACATCATCCTTACCTCTAATTGGAGTACCACCTACAGGTGCCAGTCAATTCAATGCAAACAGGGTGGAGAGATTTGGTTAGTGATCCACTGGCGTAAACACATGACTTCACACTACAGGCTATAGAGCAGTGCTTCTCAAACTGTGGGCTAGTATGCAGGCTTGCTTTGGTCGTACTGACGGATAGATTTGTGTCAGTTTTAGTGCAGACAAATTTTTGCATTGAGCTTATCTAGACGTAAACAGGACAAATCTACTTCTGGTCTTAGTTCATACTAGTCTTGGTTAAGTCCTGGTTCAGGACTTATTTTTGTTTCCAATTAATAATTGATTTAGCCGTGATCGGCACAAGTTTTAAGTAGTCCTGGTTTTGCACTTCTTTAGTGCATGTTCAGTCCTGGTTGAGTCCTGTTTTAGTCTAGGTTAGGTCCTGGTTTAGTCCTAGGTTTGCCATGCTTTAGTCCAAGGTCTGTCATGGTTTCAGACCTGGTTCAGTCCTGCTTTCAGTCCTGGTTTGGTCCTTGCTTCAGTCCTGATTTAATCCTGGTTTATTCTAGGTTTGGTCCTGGTTTAGTCCTAGATTTGCCGTGCTTTGGTCCTGGTTTCACTCCTGGTTTAGTGCTGGTTTAGTGCTGGTTTCAGTCATGGCTTCAGTCCTGAAAGGTTTCAGTCCTGATTTAATCCTGGTTTAGTCTAGGTTTAGTCCCGGGTTAGTCCTGGTTTAGCCCTAGGTTTGTAGCACTTTAGTCCAAGGTCTGTCCTGGTTTCAGTCCTGTTTTCAGTCCTGGTTTCAGTCCAGGTTTGGTCTTTCTTTCAGCTCTAATTTAATTTAGTTTAGTCTAGGTTTGGTCCTGGGATAGTCCTAGGTTTTAGTCCTCAACTGTATAATCCTGGTGTGTTTTTAGTATAAGCCCTGAGTGTTTGATGCACAACAAGTTTGAGAATCACAGCTCTATACTGACGTAGTAGAAGCCACTACAATGTAAAACTTTTGTGCCATTATACTGCAAGGACATACTGTCACGTTTACAGTTGTCCAGCAAATCTAACTAAATCTATGCATTTTTTTTTTTACTTAGGGTGGCAATATCTAAAACCCCATTTGTCCTTGTATCACATCAGTTTTAAACAGCAACTCAAACAGATATTCAAATAGAAATTCAAATAAAGTAAAGAAAAACATCAAAGTCATGCAGTTAACTCAGTGACACTTATCAAAACTTATTTAGGTCATGAAAGAGAAAGCAGTGTCTCTTGTCTAATGACTGACGGTTTTCAAATAAACCTAACAGATGTGTTTATACTTTTTAAGGCAAGTCAATTAGTAGGAATACAACTACAGCAATATCATTTAGTACTTCTGCATGCTCTGATATGGCACCAGATGTCAAAAAATATGCTGGTGAAACACTGTTGGTTTGAGGGCATTGCATATCAACACTTTGCCAGGCACAGCTTTTGTAAGTGTGAAAAAGTAATTAACGGGTTTTGCTAAAAACATGTAATACTTGTCTAGATTTCGCAAAGCTCATTTGAATGCAAAAATACAGTCTACAAACCTGGCAACAGAAGCTACTTATCTTTTCTGTATCATCCAGGTCAGGCTAGCGATGTTTATTTATCAAAACGACTAGCGCTGTGAGACAAAAAAAGACCATTGATTTTTATTGTTATTTTTGCCGGGGGATAAATCGGAGCTAATGCATCATCGGCTGCCCTTTCACTAACCTAGATGTGTACTTAAAAAAGTGTACGGTTAAAAAATATATGCTTTATACTTTTACAAGGTTGTGAACCCATGCGTCACTATCAAAGGTTGCAGAAGTTTGGATGTAGCTCCCCTTGTCACCACTTCAATTGCTGCTTATGCTACGGCTGCTATGCTAGCTAATAAAGGTGCCAGTGACAAGCTGTAGGAAATGTTCATGATTCATTTTGATCAAAGACTAAGCAAGGCAGACATGACAACAAAGTCCTATTTCTATTGACTTTTTTCAACATTATGTCGCAACTCTCAGCTGCCGTTGGCATAATATGACATGGTGACGTGCATTTGGGAGCTTTCATGCACGTTTAATTACCCTGAGCGGAGCTGTTTGATGCGTCCATTGCTGCTGTTGATGTCTACAGGAAGCATGTCTTTGTACCAGGAGATCTCGGGGTCTGGGTTTCCACTGGCAGCACACAACATGGTGGCTGTTCGAGTCTTCTCCACCACTCGGAGCTGGGGGCCCATGTCGATGGTGGGGAAGCCGTGAGGTATCTGGTCCTCTGCAAGACAAAGCAACAACATTTTCAGTAAAAAAATTTTAAAAAAGAAAACGTGAAAAAGGGGAAAAATGAGAGGGAGAGAAAACAAAAACAAAAAAAACAAGGAAATATACTGTTCTACTAAAATCAAATTAATTAAATAAGAATGAAATAAGATTTAATCTGCTTCTTTTAATAAAACCTGGACTTCTAGAGTTTGTACAAAAAGATAAAATGCAGTTGCTGCTGGTCAGTGGACAAAAACTCTGAGACAGAAAAATAACATTTTGTTTCTGAAGTATCATGAAGGCTTTCCATTGCCCTTTTCTGAAGTGCATTTAAGCCAGTAGTGAGTCTGTGGGGGCTGAAGAAATCATAAAATAGAGAAAAAAAATATGGACTTTCAGGTAGAAGCTAGGGTTGTGCAATATGGACGAGCAGACCATGAAATGATCGCAAATATTGTGTATGTTGTTTTGGAGATATGCTAAATTTGAATCATTTGTTAATCATAATAAAAATACTCCAAAAAGAGAGGAGTGAAGGTGAAATTTGAAATAAAAAAGTAAGTTGCCTACTTCCAAATAAAGGTTTTTATTATTTTTATTTAATAAGTTTTTATTAAAGGTTTTTTTAGATTTGTCTGAACCTCAACTTTTTTTTTTTTTGCTTGAATTTGTTTTACTTCATTTTAGGACAAAAAAAAAAAAAAAAAGACAGGCAAAAAACACAAGAACAAAATAAATAAATACAATTAAATTTTTAAAAACATGGGAAAAATGTATAAGGTCATCTGAATTGAGAACAGGAATCTCAAAATCGCTATAAGAAAAATGCAAAATATCTTCCAAAATCGTGGAGTCAAAAGTACATCGCCAACATGTCACAAACACAAATATGTCATGACCAAAATTCTGCTTTGGTTTTCAGATGGAATCGATAAAACTATCTATGTGATTGATTATCACAGCAGTGTTATTACCCCCACATGAGAGTTCAGGGCTTAGAGAAGGGAAGCACAGTCACAATCTGCCTTTGGGCACCCATGCATAAACAGACGCCTTAGGCTTAGCAAGCTAAACAAACCTATTTGAATAATCCAACTCATCATGATGCAAGTACCACATATCCATGACAACCAGCATTCTCCAGAAAACACAATATGCAGATCTGAAGTAAACCATAGGAAATTTATGCTGAAATCATGACATTTGACAGCAGTGTACGCCGCCAATGTAGTATCATTATGCATTATTTTGTGTGCTGGTTTCGCATTTTAAAGTCATATTTATTATAAAACCAGCAGCCGGCAATGCATGCTAGCATATATACCATATTATGTCTCATGTCTTAGCAATGCCCAGCCCAGCTTAAAAATGTGTGATAATCTTGTCATCATTCATTTGAATACTATTTCAATATACTATAAAATATATATACATTATTTTGATAATAATGCCCACATTCCACCACATCCCTTTGCATTCATAGTAGGCACAAGGACGAAGTGTCTTGCCTAAGGACACATCAACAGCTTGCATTAGGTCACTGCTGCCCAACTCTGTACCAGGTATTCACCAGCAGTCTCCCATCCAAGTATCCAGACCCAGCCGATATAGCTCCCGAGGTCAGATGTGATCAGGCATTGACAACGAGCTGTTTGCCATCAATGTAGTGCATGTCAGTTTTAAATAACAATAACATTCCTCTACAAAACATATCAAGTAGATTTGAGGTGAATTTGTCCATTTTCTTGTTATGGGGATATAGCTGCAGAAGGTATTTGAAGTGTGCCCTTAGGTAACACTACCCAGGAGTCTTCAAAGCTGCATTTCCATAAATAATTTGTTACCAACATGACATAGCTATGCTCCAAAAGGGTATACCGGGGCCCCATAATAAATCTCAATTCAACCAGTGGCAATGTTATTAAAGAGGGAACACAAGGGCCCAGAGAAATCCCTTTTCTAAGACCTGTAATCTCTTTTAATCTCTTTACTCATAGAGATGTGTCCTCAGGGCCTACAATGTTAAGATGAAATACTTACAACCCTTCTCAGGAGTTAAACTGCAGTAAGATTAAAGACAGATGAAGAAATAATGTAGAAATTAGGATAGTTTTTAACATAAATGCTGTTAAAAGAGATCTTGGGTTACTTTTTTCTCTAGTCGATCATGAGAATATAGTGGGTATGAGTTGAAAATTGTAATTATGGTTAGGCAGCCTTTCTCCATTTAATGCAACTCTATTTACAAAAACAATTGTTCCTCCTATTGATCAGCCTCCATCAGGCCACTTAGTGAGTGACAGTTGGGATTTAACCAATTACAG
>JAIEZT010000026.1:15560530-15605379 GCA_019594935.1 Periophthalmus modestus
ATAAAACCTCTTCAGGCACTGTTTGTACTAAGGGAACAATGTTATAACATGGAAAGAAGGCTCCAAAAACTGCATAATACCCCTTTATAAAGAGAAAAATACATTTTCTGAATCCACCCACTATGAATGAAAAAATTGGCTAAAATTGACTTATGTAATTGTGAAGGTCAATTCTTTTAAAGACGCTTCTTATTAACCTAGACTGAAACAGTATAACTCAAACCTGACACTTTGGGGTCCAACCCACTGTTGAGAATCACTAAACAAAAGCCTTTGAACCATGGCATCCCATTCCTCACAGAAATAGAAGAGAAGGGGAGGGAAAATTTTATTCATCATATTTCAATACGTTTTTTGAAAATGTTCTCACTGCTGGCTGTGCTTGGCCGAGTGATTCCTGGGGGAAGTGAAAGCCTATTCTTGCCGCAGGGCTTCATCGGTGCTGAGCGTAAAATCCCATTACCAGCGCGGTGATGCTAGCACGGTGATGCTAGCCCAGTGAACACTGCGCCCCATCAATGCACAACGTAACCTCAGAAATTCAACCGGCGACCACCTTCACACTTGGGTAGTGTGGTGAAGTTCACCCATGGGCCTGGCCTGGGTGACAGTGGTTATGAAGTATGACAAGAAGGGAGGGAGGTGAGAAAAGGAGAGCATGTTTGTGGATGTGTAAAAATGCTGATGTAACAGGCTTTTTGAATTTTAAACAATGTGGGAAAACATTGCATAAACCGACTTAAAAATATGTCCTCTACAATTGGGGACACTTGTCATTTGTCGATGTTTTGGTTAAGGGCTTAATACATTTTTAATTTTTCCTAAAACGCGAATGAAACACAAAATGTTTTCAGTTGACATTATCTTCATTTATACCCTGATAACCAATTATAATTGGCCCTTAAATTGATTCTATACTGTTAACTTCCAAATGACATGACTAAAATTGTGATTGTGAATGTATTTTTTTCCAACTTTTAACCCCCATTGGTAAATAAGGAATGTATGAATTATTGAGTATTACTGTGTTACATTGAAACTTACTCTTGCATTATACTATACAACTTTATCTTGCAAGGAAAATAAAAGCAAGGGATGTCTTTTCATAATACATATTTAAGCTTTATTAAATATGTATTATTACTATAACTTAGATATAAAATAAAGAGAAACGGTGCAATTACAAAAATCTATTTGTTATCAAGATTACTAGAAACCCTGATTTTTTTAAAGAGCAACTTTGATAGAACATAAGTGTCCCCCTCTCCTTAGCCCTAACCTTGGATTGATCTGTATTGATCAGTGACTGAAGTGAGCAGTGGTCCCATTGATTCTCACTGTGAGTGTAAGGCACATTGCGTTTGAAAACATATGGTGTTTCGAGTTAGCAAGGCACTAAAGAGGCATTTAAGAACATCTGCTATTTAACCCTATGAATAACCGCCTGAGATGTTGCATATTGCTCAATTTGTTTTCCGCCATCTTCAGTATGTCAACAAACACATTAAGGTTGCCAGAGTTGCATCTCGAGCTTAATCCCCCTCTATCACAACTGCTTTTGCGCTCTGTTTAAATCCACGGGAGAATTATAAATTATCCCATTTATATTTCGAATGCCAACGCAAGCTGAAAACACATTATTGCTGATAAGGAGTGGTTTGTGAGAATGCAGCGGTGTAATTTGCAGAGGGGAGGATGCAAATATGATGACAGGAGCAAGAGAAGTGGCTGTAAAAAATGGGTAAAAAGGGGGCGCGGCTTAAGAGGACGAGAAAGGGGGATTGATGGAGGAAAATGCGCTTGCTTGACTGTTTTTTACCTCGATTCAATCCTGTTCAGTCTGAAGGCCATGGAGGCAGTAGAGCGGCGCGCTGCTGGCTATCCCTTGCTAACATACACACGCATACACACCACTACAACGCATGAGTGGTCAAACAAGATGGACCCGGAAAGTCCTGTAACAACTTGTCTAGGGGGAAAACTTTGGTGCAATATATATAGAACCAAAGGCAGAAACAACTGGTATTAGAGCATTAGCAGTTTCAAAGGGTAATTTGGCAGTTTTGGGGAGTTACTTAAGGTTACTTTTCCCAGTTGCTTCACTCCAAGAAGTTTTCGGGTTGAATCCCAGGTCACATAGGCATTTCTGGATGGATTTCCTCTGGGCACTCTGATTACATTTTTTTTATCAACCCAAAACATGCAGCATAGAGACAATCCTCCAGCTAGGGAAGTCCTGAGAACATCATGGAGATGGATACCCACACACTTCCCACTGCTCCTGACACATTGCCCCGGCGGCAATGAAGGATGGGACAAATGCAGACGACATTTCCGTACAAGGACCAGAAAGTGTACCTTAATTTTTTCACCTTAATCACATGTTCGATAGTCTTATGTATCATTAGACACCTGCTTTGAACCAGTTTAGGTAGGTTAGTTACAGGTGTGCAGCTAAAATATTAGCATAGTAAACTAATAGTGACAAGAGATGCTCTAGGACAGTTATCCATTTGCTGCTGGTTTTCAGCAAATGTTGGTTAATGTGCTTGTCGGTTATTGACCAATTTTTTTCCACTTTCTGTTGGGTAAATCAGTTAAGCCCTGCAATGTAACTGCTGTTGTGATTTTGTTTTGTACAAAAAATAAATTAAATTAAATTAATGTAGTCACTTTTCCTAGCTGGCATTTTAAGACAGTAATTCTTGGCTAAACGAGCTGTGATTGCTATTGCAGCTGACTAAAGCAAAACACAATAGAGTTTGCACAAAATAAGTGTGTTTAAGAGCTTTGAAGGACATTCTCTGCTAGCTGGAGGTTAGCAAGTCGGTGTACCTTATTTTGAACATTATTGGCAATACTGAATGTCCCTTTTACCAATGAGTTGTCATACTTTTTATACATTGGAATGTAAAGAACGTAGAAAAGTTTTTGTTAGGTCTGCTATACTACTCTAAATCATTGCTTAAGCTAACAAGTTCTACGGGTAGCAGCACAAATTTAAATAAATAAAATAAATAAATATCAGTTCCTAGTGTGCTTTGAGGATAATCTTGAGGTCCACTAAAGTACATGGCTTGTAATACCAAATTTTTCACTAAGATTCAGGCTACTTTCCCAGTAAAAACTAAAAAAATTTAAATGGTTTGGTGAGGGTTTGATATCATCACATTGTTAACATGGCCTCTCGATTTAAATTTAGCTGGGAAATGAGGGCGCTGTGTGGGAATGGGCTTCAAAAGAGGAGAGGCGCTTGCCCACGCTAGCAGTAGCTCACTTCTCACCCTGCTCTCAACGTAAGAGCTAACACAGCAGTAGCAGCCCATCCATCGAGAAACAAAACAAAAAGACACAAAAGCTAAAAGCCTGGAAAGAGGTGATAGCTCTTGGTCTGATCAAATCCAAACAGCCATCTGTCTGGTGGAGGTGATGCAAGGTTAGGACTGGAATGTGTATTAGGAGTAAGGTGTGTAGTCTGTTGGGAAGAAGTGAGGGCCACGTGGTAATACTATGAGTTAATGTTGAAGATTACATTCTATTTTCTGAATAAAGTGTTTTAATTATCATTGTGGTGTTGGTATTGGTATTGTGTATCAAGTGTTTTCCTTAGTATCAAAACTGAGTTTGAAATGTCAGTGTTTCGTGACAATTAAACAATAATGTAGTTATGTCATTCAAAACACTGTTGTTGTTTTTTTTTTAATTAGAACACTTGTTTGCAAATAGTGGTTAAGGGTCTATGGTTTGTTAAATATATTGATATTATTTTAATCTCATACATTATATCAGCTTTTTTAATTAGTTATTTTACACATTGTAATGTGTGAACAACTGTGTCCAAGTAATTTCCCTTGTGGATCAATGATGTCTGTCTCAATCTAAGTCTAGATCTTTAATTTAAATTTTATTTGGTAGCCATATCCTGACTCAGTAATTAGTTTAATATATTTTAACCAAATTTTAATTCAAATTTTGTTTTTACATCACTTCTTTTACTTCGATAACAGAAGAACTATTTCTGAGCAACAAGAAGTTACTCTAGTAGCTTCCATACAAATTTCCAGTAACCCAACCCCACTATGTACGTACTTCTTCAGTTGTTTGTGGAGGTGAAAAGGTTATAAGCCTCAGATTTCAAAACACATTAAGAAAATTGTTGGAAAATTACACTGTGGAGCTCCTTTGTCATTTCTTGTATTCATTACTAGTGCATTACAGGTAAAAGATTTGCTTGTGTCTGCTATGAGTCATGACCTTTACTGTAGCCAACTGGAACGCCCCAACGTGGCTGATCTAAGCATGCTAGCTCACGTTATTCAAGTGTTTTTTTTCCACTTGTTGTTTGGATTATGTGAATGAAGAGAAAGTGTGAGAAGAGGAGGGGCAGGAGTAAAGCGGTTGGGATAGCCCGGACAGCGCAGTGTTAGTCTGGTTGTGTGGTCTTTTTAATGACGTCTGAGCAGGTCTAAGCAGGTTTGAGTCTTACACAAAGCACATCTCTGACAGAGATGACTCAATTAAGGGTAACCCGGCCCGCACGCAAGCCGTCTGTGTAACTTGTAATAGCACATCATTAATAGTACTATTGTTCTAAAATAATGTATCAGGCAAAATATTTAACTAACTACAACTTATTGTTATAGTACTATTATCACTGCTAACAACTAAGTCTGCGTTAACATTTCGTATGGTCCTGTTCTAGTCCTGGTTTAGTTGTGGTCTAGTTCATGTTTAATTCCAGGTTTAGTTTTTGTTTAGTTCCAATTTTAATGTGCGAGTTTAAATGTCAACACAGCCCAAAAGTTCTCTGACCAGTGTACTACTACTACCATCACTACCACTACAACCTGTTGAACCACTCTTCTGTGATTATAAGGAACTTTATTTTAGCCTGCAATTATTTCCAATGCAAGTGTAACATCTACTTCCCCTACAACTAATACTATAACACCTACAATAATGACTGGTGTCAGAACAGGCTTTCTGTCACTATGAAAAATATTAATACTACAGCTACAGCTATTATTACTGCCACTGGTAACCAGTAAACTACTTGCATTGCTACTACGTAAGTGCAACTAAAGGCCATGAGAAACGAAAAGTGTCTTAAAGCAGAAGTGGAGTTTGGTGCCAGGGGAGAGGCATCCTGGACAGCAGAGTGGAACTTGAGCCACGTTGCGAGAGCCAAAACTGCAGCGTGCCTTTGTGTTTATTGTGTAGCTCTGCTCAAATGAGACATGGCACTGGGTATTGTGTGCACAACAGGCCGGGTCATGTTCAGTTCACTTTTTCATAACCCAAACGCTGTCACATTCAACACGTCCAAGAGACAAAACACTTGTGTCCAGTCACCTCCAGTCTCCTTTTCACCATCTTTTTCTTTTTAGCACCAAACGGCCCTGTCCCAACTGTCAGCCACACTATTGAGGGCGAGGATAACTAGCAGTGGACCACAGAAAGCTGCCAAAAACGAGCGGTGCAAAACAAAGGCTCTAAGCTGGATGTGAAGAGCTGTTTGCCAGACGAGAGCCAGGTGATAAGAGCCTCTCATATTAGTGTATCAGAGCCAGTGGACTTTAAACAAACAGAATGCTAATTTTATGCTTGAGACTGATACTAGGTCCCTGTGGCACAGAGCCCTCCGTGTCTCACAAGCCCATCAGAATGATTCACCGGCGTTTATCACCAAGTGCCCTTTTAACCAAGTGGCACCAGCTCACACTCTGTATCCAGGGACCCAACACGTCTGACATGTGGTTTCAAGGTGACTGAGCAGCGTTGCTCCTCTGTACAGATAAGACTTAAGACAGCGGGATGTTTGCCAAAGCAAATGAGGGTTAATAGCTGCACTCAAGGGCATCCCTCTGCCTGGGAACTGAACCAGCAACCTGCTGCTCTGCCTAAACACTGCGGCTAAGCATTTATCAGAGATACACATGTGAGGCTGTTCGGATCTGAGTGGACCCGTGGCCAGGAGCGCGCTTACTTGTTTAAATTCAGTGTTTTTGTTGGAGGCCATCGAGGGGGTGAGTCAAAGCGTGTTCGCGCAAGTGTTACTCAAGGCAAACCATCTCTCCGCAGCCTCTTAAGCCGGGTCCCAGAGACAGCCAAAAAGTGATAGTGGGCTTTTTGGGTTTTAAGATATTCATGAATTTTTGAATCCCTCTTAAGGATTACAATCTTTCATCCATCTCGCTGTGTTGCAGAGCTGTGGGCGTTTTGCAGCCGGCTGTATTAACGTGTCAAGGGCGATGTCAGTGAAATAAGTCTAATTTATAAACATGGCAACAAGGCAGTGCATATGTGTGGCTGCTTAAAAGACAGAGAGGTGCACTGATTCCTCTAAGCCCGGTCCTGATGTAGCACATATCAAATATTTAACAGCCATTACGGCAGAATTAGAATGTATCTTGTTAGGACAGGTAATCCAAAGCAGAGGCAATTTAAAGTCAAATGTCACATGTAAGAGAGAGGGGGAGGGCACGGGGGGCTAGTTCCACATGTGTCAGAGGATTGTGGGAGATGGAGTGTAGAATAGAAGGTAGCAGGGGAGCAATGGAGAATGAAAATAATGGGAAATGAGCAGAAGATGGGTATAGACAGTGACAGAGAGAGAGACAAAGAGAGAGGGGAAGAAAAAGAGAGAGAGAGAGGGGTGCAGAGAAGGGGCACAGAGACAGAAGAGAGAGGGAGTGAAAGAGGGAAGAGATTGTGAGATAGAAAAAAGACAGAAAGAGAAAAAGGGAGAGAGAGAGCAAAAGAGAGAAAAGAAAGAGTGACAGAGCAAAAGGTGAGAAGGCAAAAAGAATGATAATAATGGGGAATGAGCAGAAGATGTCTATAGACAGTGACAGAGAGAAACAGAAAAATAAAGAGAAAATATGAGCAGTACCTGAGCCTCTGGCAAAGCTACGTCCATGATGTTGGGCTGTCCTCGCGGTTCACCATTCTCCAGGCGAGAGAAGATGACTTGGTAACCCCGGATCTGCCCGTGCTGCTTCTGCTGGAGGGGTGGCTTCCAGGTCACCCGGATGGCAGTGGAGTTCAGAGCCTCTACTTCCAACTTCCTAGGGGGGGCTCCGGGCACTGTGGTCCGAAAGAAGGAAAAAAAAAACAAGGGAATAGGAGATGGAAAGACAGACACGGACAGAGGAGAAAGCAGAGTTAGAAATATGCTGAGGCTGGATTTTTACTCGATTTACCGGGTTTTATGAAGTGTAGCCAAAAAGTCAAAACTAAAAATAATGAGTGGAGAGTTATTTTACAGACTCTGCACTGGTTAAGGAAGTGGTATTGGAGCTGGCATCAAGTCAAAATCTCTTCCCCAGACTTGCCTACTGTGTCCCCGAAACACCCTCCGAGTGGCAGCATGAGGTCTAGCTGTTTCTGTAATGCCCTTAATTCTGCTATGAAATTAGCCGTGTTGCAGCAAACTTCAAACACATTAATTATAGAAGGCTCTCTTATAGAAGGAGACACTCTATCAAGCACCAAACAAAATGAGGAACAAGTGAAAGAGGAGAGGAGAGGAAAGAGATGCAGAAGTGAGGGAGAGAAGAGGAGAAACGGCACTGTAGGGCTGCACATTTTTATCACAATTTAAATGATCGCCATTAGTGAAGCGCAAATACTGCAGAAGAATCTTCTGTAAACAAAATATCAAGTCTTATTGCCTATAGAACCTAGGGCTGGGAAACAAATGAAATTTTAATCGCAATGAAGATTCAGTCATGTGTAATTGTCAATGATGTGCAAGGGTCTGAAGCCAACCCTCTGTCTGTAAATGTGGTTTCAAGCAGAGTTCAGACTTTTTGAGTAAAATTTTGTGTTAAAATTAAGAAATGAAAGGAAATAACAGGAGAAAATGCTGACTCTTTTTTTTTTTTTTGCATCCTTTAGCTGTGCACAGACATGATCTCAAATGCATGGATCGCTTAGATTAGCAGTTCATATTTCCGTCTTCTCAAATGTTAATGATCCTTGACATGTTTAAAATATGCACTCCAAACAGAATCCACTCTAAAACATACTCTGCAAATCTAGTCGCAATTGCAAAGCTTGTCAGAAAAATCGTAACTGGATATATTTTCGAAAATCGCTCAGCCCTACAGGACAGAAGCGAGAAGTCATTTTAGCTAGTTATATAGCAGAAATAGAGCGTTAGAAGCCATAACCTGCCACAGAAGTGAAATGTCAGCGCTGCTCAGAACAAGCTGCAGAGGAAAGAGGTGAGGAGGTGACTTCTGCTTACACCATCTCCTCATTAAGAATAATTGACCAACAACACATAATCAACAGAGCATGAAATGAGAGGGGACAAGATAAATACTTTGCTCCTGTTTCCTCGACTGAAGGAAAAGACGTAAAAAACTTATAGGTACGGGTTATAACTGTCCTAAAACACCAATCAAAGTGTATGCTTATACCTTTCTTTAATAGCTGTAACTTGTTGCAAGTAGTACCTTCAAAGGCATGGATTTGGGAAATAAGGGTACGTTCACATTTATCTTGTCATGTGAAACTGATCTGGTCTTGTTCCAGTCTTAGTCCTGGTTTAGCTCTGGGTTTAGTTCCAGTTTAGTCACAATTTTGATGTGGTGTGTAGCCAAATGTGAGTGCACTTGTGCACTCACATTTGTTCCGTATGATACTGAAATGTCAAACTCGATTCCGATACTAAGGAACAGACTCAATACTATTGATGATGATAATTTAGACAATAGAATTTTCAACATCAAGCCATTAAAACCAACACTGGTTTTATATATGCATATTCCCTCAATCTTCCTCGTATGTTCCACAGAGGTCCATGGGCATATATTAGTCTATGTGGTCTTATACTTCTTCTGATACAGCTCAAGATCATTCTAAAGCTATGGACAACCCTAGAACATTCCCTAAAAACTGCAGTGTCCAATTATATTAAGTTAACATGTGGGTTTATGTGATAATTTGAATAGTGACAATTTTTACATCTTTCACTTCTATTCTGTAAAAACAGAAGCAAGAGCATTATACTTTGGTTAGTAAAGAGGACTATACAGTAGGAAGACACCGCCTTATGCCCCGTTAAGAGAGTGGAGTCTGCAGTGCGGTGTTCTCCACAGACGACCTACCATCCTCTTTGGTTTTCATCCTGACGGGGGCGCTCTCGGGGCCCGGGCCTACATCAGTGTGCGCCCTCACCCACACCTGATACTCAGTCCACTTCTCCAGGCCCTCCAGCACGTAGCTACTGGCCTCAGCCCCGATCCCAGCCACCTCATGCCTCTCCGTGTCTTCTCCGGACAGGGCCTGGGTAGCTCACGGTGTAGCGCACGATGGCGCCGTGGCGACTGGCGGCGGGGGAGGGCCACCCAACTCACCTTGAGGCTGGTAGAGCTGATGCTGAGCAGGTGCACGTTCTGAGGGGGGGCGGAGGGGGCTGTGGGGGAGGGAGGGAGGACACCACCAAGGAGCACGATCAAGCAAACAAAAAAAATCAACGAAAACTCAAGCAAAATGATAAGAACACAACTGTGAAGCTTTTTGTACAGTGTGGAAGTGAACTCAATTTAACTAAATATCGATCAATTATCTATTCATCTCGATTCAATTATCTATCATCATTTCGATTCAATTATCTATTCATCATTTTGATTCAATTATCTATTCATCATTTTAATTCAATTATCTATTCATCATTTCCTGTTGACTAATATTACTCTATTTTCTGATTAATGTTATAATGTTGTTTCCTCATCAAAAACATACCTGGACTTGTGTTTTGTTTCACTCACACATGTTCAACACACAAACCCTTAATATTTAGGCTGAGTTCTTCTCTCAAACAGAAAGCGCTCTGCTTCACCTTGTGATGTCATGTGACAATACAGGAAGCGCTCCACTGTGTTTTGAAAGTCCACACACCTTCGATAGAATGATTAGAATAATTTCAGCCCAACATCTACTGAACAAAAGGTAAAGGGTAGCTGTTGAATCACAAGATGGATCAGAGCATTTTGAGTTTGGAGACAGACAGACTAATAATAAAGTATTACCAGAATGGGTGAAAATTGGGTATGTTTTTGATGAGATAACAACATTTAAACATAACTTAAAGATCACAAGAGTCAATTTTGCATAACATAGAATCTTTAAGGCACGGTAAAACATATGAGGTACGTAATTTGAAATCTAGTACATTATTTTTGTCATGTCTAGTCATGGGTTTCATCTTACTGTTATATGCAGCATTTTGAGGGATTTTCCAATTCAGAAGATAGAATTATTTGTTTTATGTTGGCAATCGCTATGGTAACGGTCCTTATTTTTCATCCTTCTGAAACCCGGGTAGTAGGAACATCAACCCAATTCTTTGCTACTCTGAGGAGACTGAAGGTAAAATATGTTTGTACTACCTACTATATACATTATTATTATTTTCACCCTGCAGTTATTATAGCTAATATATACACACATACATTCTCATTGATTTCACACTTTACATGTAATTATACAATGTTTCTCACACTGAATACAAAAAGCTTTGATTCTGCCTCCAGACTGAGAGGTTGCTGGTGCTGTGGCTGTCTTAGTATTTATGTATAGGGTCATAAAACCACCACAAGAGGGTGCACAGAATAATAAATGGATCCAAATTTTACAACATGCTGTTTTTGTAAAGGTCAATATTGTCCTCAAATGGCCCCTGTGAGGCTTGTGAACTATTCACTGTGAAAACTGCCAACTGATCAGTCACTGGACGTTGTACATCAACTTTATTTTACAACAAGATAACAACACCAGTTATTCTTAAAATCTCTTAAAGATACACTCTGTAACTTCTCTGGTGAAGGGTCTGCCCCATGTGTGTTTCCATAGATAAAGGTTGCACAGTAAGGCATTAAACTTATCTCCATCTAGGCAAGGAAGTGACAAATGAAATTTTGACACACCTACAACTGAACAATTGCAAGATAGATACTTTGATGCCATAGTGTATAACATTTTAAGCAGAGCAAAACATCTGTATTTTGAACAGGGCACCCATGAAAAAGTATAAAGTGCTCTCATTGGGTCTCCCTGTATAAATAAAGATAAATAAATAAATAAGTCTCCATGGAGACAAGCAAGTGGCAGACCCTCCACCTGAAAAGTTACACATTGCAATGATTGCAACTGGTGAAATTAGAATATTGCTTACGATTTGACTTGTTGGCATTAAATTGACAGGACTAATCCAAATGTTACTCATGAAATAGGTCACACTGTAGATTGAACATCAGCAGCAGCAAAACGCAAACTCTCAAGGCCAGGAGTGAAAAAAATAGTAACTAAAACACATTTAAACACATTTAGCACAATAGCATTCAAAATGTTCATGCGTCGAGACAAGAAATTATTCAACTCAGAAAAAAAAAAAAAAACCTTCGCAAAATCGAAAATGTGAACCAAACAAAAAGAAATTCAAAACAAGTTGTTCCTATGAGGCATGCCTGGGAAATGTCTCTTTTAATAAGCAGAGCAATGAACAGCGGGCTCAGAGAAGAACTCAATACAGCGAGGCCAGAACAGCACGTCCAAGTTCAAAATATTAAAGGTTATCCAAAGAAAAGTGTCTATTAAAAGTGTGCCGTGACTCAGAGAGAGGCGCAGCAATGATTCATGGACCTGACAAAGATGTATGCATTTCAATTGGGATCACACTAAAGCAAAACAATACAAGACGTTCACAAAGTTTGACAAAGTAGTTGCAATGCTGTAAGAAGTCTTGAGATTGCTTCTTGCTATGCAGCTGGCAATTTGATATCAGTTGTTTATCTCGGGGTGCATATATTATTTAGTGTTCATTATTTCTGTAAGAGCGTATGGCAACTTGTGCAACAATGTGCAGTAATAAAGGCGCAATGTATGGTTAAAGATGGCAAAGGAAGTAGTGTCAGTTATTGTTGTCATGATACATTTCAAACTCGTTCTCAATATTAAGGAATAGGCTCGATGCTCAATACTGATTTCAATATCACAATAATAACAATGCACTGGCGCAATTTGAAAATGCACCAATTCAGGAATATAAGGTCATCTTACTTTAGCATTACAAATTGTCAATAGAAATGTTTTTAGTAGAATTAATGAGTTCAAGGAGTTTGTTTTTTGCTCTGCTCAAAAAAAGACAAACCAAAACTGAAAAAGACAAAAAAGACAAAAACTACATTTAAATGAGGGGAAACGAGACCACCATTCTCTGCCATTGTCTGCTGGGAGGTGTTGATTATCTCCTGCTCTTCATCAACTCATCACCAGGAGGCTGAGTAAAACGTTCCAGTGCCCATTACTAACTACAACCCCACACTCACCGGTAGTCAAACTGACAGTTATACAAGGCAGTGGGTGACAGAGGTGTAAGAAAACGGCTATTCTGTCACTACTAATAAGACCAGATTCCAAAAACGAAGAAATATACTATTTTCTCATGAGGCAGACACACTAACCTTGTCACGTATGTAATGGGAATGTGCCGTTTACGTAGAGGTTGTTGTTTTGAATTTTACCAGTTACAGCGCTGCTAACTTCTTGGATCCCAAGTTTAAAAATATAAATACTCCTGTTCTAAAAATAAGGGCATATTGCTAATGCTGGTAATTGCTTTAGACGGGCCATTTGATAATAAGGGTGTCCTGGTTTCTTTGCTTTACAATAAACACCATAAAATTTACTATCCCGGGAGAATATTTATCTATGCATATTCCAATGATTATAGTGCTTAGAAGTAAGTACAGTAACTACAATTTTGGTCTTTCTCCTTCCTCGTTCTCTTGTATGGCAGTTCTAACCTGAGCATGGCCTTACCAGTTTATTCACCATATTTCTGGAAAATGTTTTGGGATGTGTTCACTCTTCCACATCAACGTCCTACCTTTGCCCTGGTTTGAACCCAGTTTAGACTTGATTTGATCCTGTTTTAGTCCTGGTTTAGTTCTCGGTTTTTACTCCCAGTGTTGATGGGGTGGATGGGTATTTATCGCATTGTGGAGGCTAAAATCTGTATACTTAATTCATGAGAACCTGTCTTCCTGGTTTTGTTCTCAGTTTAGTCCCAATTTTGATGGGGTAGACAGATATTTATCACATTATGGCAGACAAAAAACAGTCATAAATCCTTTATTATTAGGAACAACGTGGTTTAAAGTTTAGATATGGGTTAAAATTGTTTTATGTTAAGCTTAGGTTAAGTAATAACTATGGTTAAGATCAGTATAAGTCTCCAGGAAATGAGTGTAAGTGTGTAAATTTACTTTTAAGCTATATTTCCTCTATTTGGCAAGTCTAAATCTGGCCATATATCTACCGCACACAAGTCAGGCCCCTGGAGGAGAGCTTGAATGAGCGCGATTTAACAGCAGTGGCAAAAGTCAGCAGTCCATTGGCAGAGAATGACATTTTGAGTGCTGGCACTGTAAAAGCACATAATGATATAAGGCAAAATAACACGGCACGCTTGACAAATGTGGGAAGAGGGACACACTAAACGTACCTTTGGCTTGCCCTGCCCCCGGATACGTGGACATGGGGGTTAGTGTTGGTGACGGGGGTGGGGAGGTGGTGGGCATGGTTGCTCGGTCAGCACTTTACTATGCTGATATTGACTTGACATTCAAAAAGGGCCCACGCTAATAAGAAGCTTTGAAACTAAAGTTTACGACCTCGCATTTGCTGGCGGTGTGTTGCCGATGGCGACGGTTGCGATGTGATCAACTGGTTAGTTAGTGGACAAAAATAGAGGAGAAAGTTAAAGAGATCATAAGAGGGGGACTTACTGGATTGGGCGGTGCGAGCTTCAATGGGTTGTGTGTAGACACCTAGGCCGACTTCAGAGCGCGCGGCCAGGATGAAGCGGTACAGAGTGTCGGGTTTGAGTCCATCAACCACATGGGAACCAGCGGGCTCAATCACCTTGTGTATCTGCAAATAAAGTAATACAAGTGAGTGATTAAGAGCTTTCAATTTCCAAAAACCTTTCTCCTTAGGGTTTGCAATTGTTGGTAATTTAAACCCAGCTGCTTTGGGTCTTAAAGACGAGGTATTACACACTTATGGGATATTAACTGCTAAAACATAACATATTTAGATTACCATGTCATCTTTTATTGTTTTGAGAAGAATATATAGTTCATGGAAAACAATACATTAGCACGTTTCACAAGTTTCTGTTTTGTTTTTGAAGCTTTGACATTACAACTGTCACGCATTCCACTAATGAAATGACTGCACATTGCATCAGGTTTGTGAAGTTGTAGTATATTGTTTTGTATCTGGCTTTTGCAGATTTATGAAAAATTCCCATACGGAATCATGGTGACGTACACTTGTGGATGAACTGTTGAACTAGCGTCCGAGAGAGATTGCTAGATTACACAAACATGTATAGATGAACATCTGAAACATCTTCAGGCATGTTTTTGATAAGCAAACAATGTTAGAACATGGCTGAAAGCTCAAAAAAGTCAATTTTGCATAATTTGGATTAAAATTCATCCTACTTTATTAATCCCACAAGGGGTAATTTGTTTGAGCAGTAAAAACAGCAACATGGTGGACAGACACATCAGCATTTCAACCCACAGCTAAGCAATTCAAAAGCCAATTTTAAAAAGACAATGAAGCAGAAATTCACATAGAACTTAAATTTAAGAAGAAAATACATTAAACATAAAACATCTGGAAAGTTTCAACCTTGATGGAGAATCTAGAGGGCACCCTGCACATATTATTAGTGGTAGGGAAAATTTGAGTATCTAGGGGAAAACTACGCAGACACTGGGATAAGAGGAAAACTGAAAAACCATGAATTGCAATCCAGGAAGTAAACCCAATGTACCTTTTTCATTCATCCACAAGGAAATTCACCAATTTAATGTTCACAACAAGGGTACATTCTAAAGTACACTAAATATTTAACATTTATATCAATTTGAAAAAAATAAATAAATAAATAAAGTTGTTCTTGACTAGGATGATGCAAACTCTCAGTTGCAAGCTTAAAATTGCTAGATGACACTTTGGGGTTTACAAGTGGTGGTCTGGCTGGTTTTAATGAGGTGCCACAGCACAAGGAGAGAAAACAGTCCTGTCAAATGTCTACTGTACATCTTGGCATTGGCCCGGGAGCTCACGGCATTACTGTAACGACGCTGCAATTGCATCATAAAAAGCTAAATTTATTCGGATTTGAAAGCAGCGTGCCGTGGAGTGGAAGAGAGAAAGAGTGAAAGAGGGAGAAAGATAGACAGAAAGATGAATACAGAAGAGAAAATCAGGCCAGGAGTTATAAACTAGGGCTGCACAGTTCTGGGTAAAATTTGTGTTATCGCAATATCAGCAAACAGGATTTATGAAAGAAATAATCATTATTTATATATATTCTGTCATTACTAACTCATAAACAAGAATAATATGCGATGAAAGTAATTAAATACATTATCAAGCTTTGAGACCAACTTGTAATCCCATTCATTCAATTTAACACCTTAATCTCGTTTTAGTCCTGGTTATTTTTTTGGATTTGAACGATCAGATCATATTTTTGAAATCCTTTAGAAAGAAAGGTTACATGCTTCTGTCCTCATTATTTATTTACTCCTTTGGTAGGTTTTTGTTTACAGTTTTCCTATTGAAGATGATAATCAATATTTTGAATTTGAAGACTGTGTAACCCCTTATTCGCTCAAGAGTGGTTTAATGTAGAGCGTTTCAGTGGTGGTCAAAAGGGGCTGGACTTGGTATTAGTAATTACCACAGGGTAATTAGTGCCTTAAGTCAATACCACCAAATGTGGAGCCAAAACATCTTGATTGGAACAACAGTGCCCAGTTGAACACCACTGAAACCTATATATTGCCCACCACAGTTTTGACCCAGTTTTGACAAGTAACTAGCATTAATATGTCAAAATAATGCATTACATCATCATCAATTATCTAATTATTCAATATTTGAGTATATTTTCTTCACTTTGTGCAGGCTTATTACAGTACAAAGTATTGTGTTTTGACAACTTGCTAGCTTTAAAATGTCAAATGAGTGCATTAAATAAAATACTATTCATCAAGTATATTTTCTTCATATTATGCAGCCTAAAGTCTAAAGTAATGTTTTATGCTTACCCAGACTTCCGAGCCAACTTCCCCGTACTGCAGCTCATATTTGGTGATGTGGTCTTGTACGGGCCATAGCCACGTTAGCATGATGCGGTCGTCCTGTTCTGCCTCTGCTTCAAAACTGGATGGTTGAGCAGGGACTAAAACACAAAACAAAACAAAAGGCCAAGGAGAACACATTACTTACACTGAATAGCTGAAACACTGTCCGCTGTAATAACGATAATCTTTACAATGTGTGTTCAAGCACTTGCTAATGGTGAATCTGATCTCAACATTAAACCCAAACTTGAATGGGGCATAGCCGGGTTATGTAACCAATATAAATTTTCCATGCCTTTGCTGAAGATGTCTGGGGGTAAGTTAAATAATTTTAAAGTGAGAATAATTTTGGAAAAGGTCAGTGTCCAGAACAGGGCAGGACAACGTAATATTGGTTATGGAGATTTTAACAAACCACAGAAGTGCCATTGGAATTAACAGCATGAGGTGAGTCCTCAAAGATAAAACAAGAGAAATCTTAAACTTGGTAAGTCTAGGGTATAAATGTATATTTGCTTAATATTTGCTATGGAATATGGATATTACAGATGTACATTGTATGAAATTTATTTAATCAATCAATTGGACACTTTATAAACTGTTAGCCAACTGCTTTCTTCATTGTGCATTCAATTTTATATTAGTGTGAAACTGTAACCAGATGTATAATTTTATATTTATTTACCCTAAATGATCTTGACTCTTAGATGGCACAATATCTTTTCAAACATTACTAATAATATATTTTATTGACTAAGCCCATTAATTAATTTATGTGAACTTGTGAGCAGTACTTTGAAAACTGTTTATAAAATGAGCTACATAAACATAAATAAAGTGAATTTGGATTTCGGTATAATAACTTTAAAATAACCTTAAACTGTAAAAATAACCTTAAATTAAATCTAAACACCCTTCTCAAGTCCACACATAGACTGGGCTCACCTCCCTGCTGTGTCTTCACTTGCAGGATGTCGGAGGGCGGTCCATCTCCCACTGAGGTGAAGCCCAAGACCCTCAGGCTGTAGGTGATGTCAGGGATCAGGCCCGAAATGGTGGTGAGGCTGCTGTCATCTGTGTTATGTTTCTGCCACGCGCTGAGAGGGGCCGTCAGATCCGAGCTGTAGTAGACCCTGTACCCTCTTATCTGTCCGTTTGGCTCCTCGGGTGGCTCCCATTGCACTAGCATGGTACTGGCACTCAGCATGCGAGCTTGTACGTGCAGGGGAGGGGAAGAGGGGGCCTGCTCTCCGGTCCTGGTCTCCACAGGATCGCTAGGTGGTCCGCGGCCAATGTTGTTCACTGCCATGACTCTGAACTCATACTCTGAGTAAGGGCTGAGACCGCCAATGCTGTAGCGGGTGGTGGCCACGCCCTCTACTTCCTGGAAACCATTGTCAGAGGATTTGGCCTTGTATTGGATCATGTAGTAGGAGACCGGCTCGGGGTTCCCAGAATCCCAGGTCAAAGTGACGCTGGTGGCTGTCGTCTCGGTAACGGTGAGGGAAGTGGGGGGCTTTGGCAAGGCTACAGAAGAAATTAAATATTAGTGAAGTTAAGAGTTACTTTAGGTACACAAGGCCAGGAATTAGACCACAGACATAATGAAGACATGACATTAACATAAGATAATAAAAGACAGCAAGAGAAAAATGCATTTTCTACGAATGTTTTAATAGACTCATTGGCCGTACTGAAAAGTTAAACCAGCTTACAAATTCATTCCATCTTTTCAATGATTCAAAGGACATTAAACATTTCAATATTTTTTTTTAAAGGTTTTAGAGCCAAGATTGTTAAATTTAACTCATAAAAAAATACTACTGAAGCTACATGTGATTTGGCATAAAAAAAGTCTAAAGCTACAATGTTGTTCCATGATCATTACTCTACATCACCAGCCATTTTCTACAGTGGAGTGGAGTGACTAAAGCCCCACATTTTTGCTTTTGAGAGCTGGTGTGGCTATAGCTGCGCAAGCGCTCGCAAATTGCCAAAATGATTCCTGTGGAGAGTGAATAACACATTTTCAGTATTGTTTTTAGATGTCATATACGCAAACTGACCATTCACTCACAGTTTCAATTTACATTCAAAATTTCATCTTGACTGTCTTTTGGTAATGCCTAGGTGTCTAGGTGTATTTTTCAAAAGTAAAAATAAAACCATAATAGTAATCCTACTCAACACAAGTCTAAAGCTACAATGTTGTTCCATTGCTCTACATCACCAGCCATTTTCTGAGTAACTAAAACCTCACATTTTTGCTTTTGAGAGCTGGTCAGGCTATAGCTGTGAAAGCACTCACAAATTACCAAAATGATTCCTGTTGAGAGTGAATGAGAAAAGCAAACAAAAGCGAAGGAGCGAGTCTTCATTATGGCTCCTCTTGTGCAAAGCTACTGCAGTGCCTCTAAATAGCTGTGACATTCGGAACATCGACGGGCAGAGTGGGGACTGCGATCGATACATTCAACAACAGATAAGAAGCAATAGGTAGACAGCACTACAGGCGCGACCATGTAAGGGCATGCTGGTGCAGGGAATCAGCCGCCAACACCTGCAGATTAAATGCCCATAATGAAAATCTATAAATAAATTAGACTGCAAATAACACTAGCTAGTTTGAATCCTGCAATATCTACGCAAGTCAAAGGAGAAGACATATACTGTAGGTAGTATTGACCTGTGTACTAATCATTATTTATATGTGAATTATGCACATAGTGGCATCTATAATACAGATGGGCCTATATTTACTCCAATGATTTTGCAGACACTCGTGGAATCAATGGGAAATAAAAACAGCACAGCAACAACCAACCATTATCCAACTTATATAGTGAGATCTTTAATCTTTTTGTGACCTCCTTTTGAGACCCTGCCCAGACTTTGATCGTCTCCAATTAAAGATGCACGATGCAACTGTCTCCATGGAGATATTAGGTGATGCCATCAGGCCAGGTTACAGGTCAGATCTGAGGAGAGGCACGCTGATTCTTACTAAGAATCCACGTACATTTCAAGGTATAGTTTAGCCATGAAACACATGTAATTGAATAAGTGTAAGATAGACAAGCCTAATGTGACAGTGTGGAACATTCCAGGCAAAGCGATAACATATCCTTCAGACAAACAGGTAGCACCACTATTAGTAAAGTTACATAGTGCACCTTTCAATATTAAAAACCTCAGTCAATTCAGAGTCACTCTACTACTAATCTGTGTCACTGTGAAGATGAAAATCAATGTAGAAAAGGTTTTGTGAATCTTAATCAATATAATTATAATTTAACACAATTTCTCAGAATAATAAATGATTTGGCCCTCATTGTTATCTGTCAAGGCTCAAACTGTCAATGTTTCATTAATTCTTAATTATGCCTTGAAGTTGGGCATTTTGTTATCTTAATTTTACAACTTAGACATTCTTAACCTTTTTTGATAACATCTTGCCACTACAATTACAATTTAATCTATTATTTTTGGGATTACTGGACAGACCAGGGTACAATGGGCTGTTGAGTAGCATGTGTATGGTCAAATTAACCAATTCTTCCTTAATTTTTCCATTCAGGATCCAAGGTAGAAAGATTGTACTGTATTTCAACAAAATATGTTACCAGCTGAATACTAGGGCTGTAATCAAAATTCTTGGTGGATAAAAGGCATGTCCTGTCGATTAAAAACGGGGTATGGCAAAAGCTGACCTAAACTACACGTCCATGGAAACAGTACTACAAAATCACGTAATTATGTGAAAGCTTGAGTTTAAATCAGGTTTTTAACATATCAATACCAAAAAATATATGCAAACTCACCAACTGCTAATTGCTACTGTTGTCTCATATACATCCTTATAATCTAAATAAAATGATTAGGGGCCTAATACAAATTTTGACTAACTGAGACACAATCGATTAATTGACTTAAGGACTTAAGGCCAACAGCCCCAATGAATACTACAATATTCATTCAAAAACACTGGAAAACATAAGGCTGCACAGACATAACAGGTGAATAGTTAAAAACAAGGGTGTGGTTTTTCAAAATGCTAAAATAGGCAACAAAGACTAATAATATAATAACAAGGGAACTACACAGTGAAACTTAAGTTGTTTTGGCAGGCCTGATTCAAACAGGTGGGGAGTGGTGATGGAAGGCATGCCAAAAGTACAATAGGGTGAACTGAAAGAGGGATTAAGATTAAGGAAATACCAAGGAGTTTCTCAGCAAGGTCAGGAGTAGTCACTTAAAATAGAGAGGTTAACATGAGAGGAGAGATTTAATGTTGTGAAAATGACCAACCTTTAGGGGGGTCTGAGGAGTTTAGATGGACTGATTTGAAGGTTAGCGATGAGCAATGGACAGGGAAGTGGAGAGGAAATATGCAGTGAAATATGACATTGAAAGTGGATGATGAAATAACCATGTATGTATTATAAGACCACATACATGCGTGCTAAGATTTTTACAGATTAAGACTGCGTTCACACTTGATATCGATTTAGTCGTGATATAGACTTGATTAAGTTCTGTTCTAGTCCCAGTTTGGTCATGGCGTAGACCAGTTTCAGTTCTGGGTTTAGTCCCAGTTTAACACAGTCAACCTGTAAAAAGCTTAAATGGCTAAAACATCAGTTAGAAGAATGTCTTAAAATCTCTTCTGTAAAATGAAACTTTAAAAAAAAGTGTAGGACATTTAAACTGTAACATGTCTAATTCTAATCCATTTCTCTAGACTTACCTTTGACTGTGACCTGAGCAGTAGCCTCGATGATGCCCAGGGAGGACATGGCCACACAGGTGTAGTTGGCTGACTCCCTGATATTGGTCACCTCCAGCACATTTCGTCCCAGAGGCATGTTCTCCTCTTCGGTCAGATCCTGGGTGCCCTTGGTCCACTTCACGTACGGCATAGGAGAACCGACAGCTACGCAGGTCAGATTGACGCTCCCACCCGGCATCACCTCCTGGTTTGTGGGAGGAATGGAGAAGCGAGGGGCCACTCTGCGCACTGGAGAAAGTGGAAGTCAGGGTAAAGTTAATAAGCTGTTTTTAAAAAGATTTAAGTAGAAAAAAAAAATTACGTTTTAAGTACTATTGTGTCACGATAATATCACTAAAGTCAAAGGAGAGGAGGTTGCTAAGAACAAAAAAGTTACAAATGTAAGTTGGCATTAAGACTATGCCCTTGGTCTATTTGTAAGTATCAAGGCAGAAAAACACTGCAATTAAAAAAGGACAGAGAGAAGGATAGAGAGGAGGAGGGAGAGAGACGGAAGAGAGGAAAGAGAAGAAAGGGGAAGAGCAAAAAGAAGAGAGAGAGGAAAGGGTCAAAGGAGAACAAGAGAGAGAAATGAGAAACGAGCTGAGATAGAGACACTTTCAAATGGCAAGTCAATAAAATGCATAAACAATAATGATTTTTTATCTTAATTTCTTCACAACATAAAGTTGAAAATAATAAATGTATAGAAGTTTCCAAAACATACACTTAAATTGGAATATTTAAAAATGACCTCACACTTCGTACTTTTACTTGAGTACAGTGATATTATTTTGAAGTAACATCACTACTTGAGTACATTTTTGGCTACTCTACCCACCTCTGTTGAGTTGAACTCAAAAAGTGTAAATAAATGCAGTCTGGATGCTACAGAATGGCACAATGGGCATAATGGGCCTGTCACAAGAATAGCTGTGGGAATTCAAATGCACAGTGTTCAGGGGGATTCTAGCCTGGAGCCCACAATAGTAAAACGCATTAGAAGTAGCCTGGTTTTTCTGGAGACAGTCTCTGTCTGTCTTTTGTCCAAGTGTCAAACGATGGAGGGAGTTGCGTCATGGAGAGACCCTGTGGTGATGGCATTGTGGGCTTTCTTCTCACTAGCGTCTTTTACGCCTCCTCCTCCTCTCTCCCTACTCCTTTCTCTTCCCTCTCCTTTGACTCTGGCTCTGCCTGTCTCTCTCTCCTTTGACCCTCTCTCCCGCTCTATCTCAACTCTCTCATTTCTCTCTCTCTCCCTCTCTCTGCTCTTGCTTTTTCTCTCTTCCTTTCTTTTGCTGTCCCCTCTCCTCTTCCTCTCTTCCTTCTCCCTCTCTCTCTCTCTCTTTATCGGCCTTTCTCCTTTGGCCTTTTCTCCCTCTGTATCTGAACTCTTCTCTCTCTTCTTTTCCTTCTTAGACCCCCTTTCTCTCACCCTGTGTCCCTCTCTTTTCGTTCTATCTCCTGATCATCTCTCCCTCTTATCTCTTCTTTCTCTCACTTTCTCTTTTACCCCCTCTTTCCCCCTCCTGTCTGTCCATCCTTCTCTCTGTCCTTTGCCCTTCTGTCCATCCTGACCCTCTCTCCCTCTTATCTCTTCTCTTTCTCTGACCCTTTCTTTGGCCTTTTCTCCTCCCTCTCCCTCTCTCCCTACCTTCTTTTTCTCTCCCCCTCCCACCTCTCTTTGCACTGGCGATGTTGTGATTTATGCAGATAGGCTGACATTAAAAAGGCGTTCCCATGGCGAGCAGACGGGGCCGTGGACGTCGCCAGGGACAAGGCAAACACGGATGAGACAGAGGATTCATGCCATACTGCAAACCCAGAGCCCAGAGCAAACAGCATTTACATACCACCAGGCTTCTGTCTCAATGAAGATATACAAAATGTACGCCATATTTGTTGACACACTATCTGGCATTTCTGGCACTAGCCTGAAACTTATAAGCATGTAAAATAAGAGATGGTCTGACTTCTCTGACCATTGTTATGAAAAGAAAGCATGTAAGGAATTGACTTGTAAGTTTAAAATTATTTTCAGAATGTGAATTTTTTTTCTTTCTTACAGATACATAACTTTCAAAAATAATTGTGCAGTGTAGCTACAGTTCTCCTAGTGGTATAACATAGAGAGGCAGATTGGGCAGTAATATTGGAAAGCATATAGAGTATTGCTAGAGTATATTGAGTAATAGAAAAAAATAAAAACTGTATATTGTATTGACTACTACTAATACTAATTACTACTAATTACCAGTAACTTCTAGTTACTACCACTATTACTAACTAGCACTACTACCATCTCATCAGATCTCCGAAGCTAAGCAGAGCATGGCCTGGGGAGTGGGGGGTACCAGTGGCACTTCACCCACACTCCCTAGTATGAAACTCCACTTTCATACTAGGCAGTGTGAACGAGTGTTGCTAGTGGTAGGAGGGGCCAATGGCACAGATTGGCAGCCTGGCTTCGGTCAGTATGTCCCAGGGCAGCTGTGGCGACAATAGTTTCTTACCACCACAGAGTGTGGAATGAATAATGCATGAAATTGTACAGCAACTTTGAGAACCTGGAAAAAAACACTATATAAGACTAAGGCCTTATTATTTTTAACAATTACAACTACTATTACAACTACTATTATTACTATTACTACCACTACTACTAGTACTACTACTACTGTCTGAGCATACTGACATAATAGAGCACTATTAAGTAGCCTATATTTGTGGTACTTCCACCACTTAAGCAGCCTGCATTACACTCTTTTGTGTGGACCAATTATAGCCATCTTACTCCTGCTGGTGCATGGATTCAAAACAGTCCATGGGGTAAGTATCCCAGCTTCTATCTCTCTAATGCGCTGCAACATCTCTGCGTCTCCCTATAAGAAAACTGCCTTGACTGTAATTGGACTTTTGCACTGGTCTGTGTGCAAATGGATTTTCAAATGTGAGTCTCTCCTCCACCGCTGTCCCCCTCTTTCCCCCCAATCCTGCCTCTCCCAACCAGATCTAATTTGAACCGGAACGTCGTTACAGCCATGCTTGTTATTCCTCTCATTATGTGGTGAAATGGAAAAAACAAAACAAAAGCACCTTTTCAGATTCCAGTCAGGGAGAAGACTGGTCCAGCGGGCAGTATAGCAAGAAGGGCTCAAATCTGCACCGGCGTTAGTTTTCGACTCCCAAATTTATGCCAAAATAATTGAGAGCCTTTTCTAAATCAATACAATCACCTACCTTTAAACTCATCGGCTCGATATCATAAAAGTATTAACAACTGAAACCTCTGATTCATGCATTTTTAAAGCTTCTCTTGTTGCCTTGTAATTTCCCCAGATACATCAGAGCGAGTAAGCCCAGGAAATCGAACAGGGCTGAACATTTTGACAAAAGTAAACAGAGTAAATGACCAGTGCTAGTTTACAATGAGTTATTCACAATCAGTCACCTTTCTCAGGCTGATTGGTGCACTGGTTCTGAAATCTCATGGAACTTTAATAACAACTACACCCTAGAAAAAAAATAAAATAAAAAAATCTGAAAATTACAAATAATTGCATTAATACAGAAATATCCAAAATCATAATGAGTAAACCTATAATTACTAAAATAACCCAAAATACCCAAGTTCCATCAACTAAAACTATGATTATACAAAATATTTTCCTTATATTTAAGTTATATTTCAGTTATATTTCCACTTAATTTGCATGACATTTCCGTAGACAAAAACTAGACTGAAGGTTTAAAAAAAAATAAATAAATAAAAAAAAGAGATCCTTGTCCAAATGAACACATGAACACTGAACAAAACATTTACTTTACAATCTCAAACAGGTGCCATGATGATCAGCTGATGTTCAACCAACAGTGCACACAATGTTATGGCTGCACATACTTTAAGATTACCAAGGGCAGAAATGTCGATAAAAGGACACAAGTACAGCAAAAGTTAAACAAATCAATAATTCAGATAAATGCAGATTATGAAGGACATCTTTTACTTTGTAGTGGTGAGCAAGGAAATACCAGTCTGGGAACAGCAAGGGGAGGACATTCTCAAGCAGGCCATGCAGGAGTGGAGCACAGATATAGGGAGGATCATAAGCCTGAACACTGGGGAGACCCGATAAAGAAGAAAGAATTTGGACCAATTTTCTTCTCTTTCAAAATGGCTGAACATCTTATTCCAAAAAGAAAATCATATCTGAGAAATGTAGCTTTCATTTTTGTGTTAGTGGCCACCCGCATCAGAGGCATTACTCACAAATGCAGTGATTTTAAGGTTTTTTAAGGCTGAATTTGAGCTTAATGAGTTTAATCTTGATGGACCTGGTTTGGACCTCTTCTAGACCTGGTTTGGACCTGGTCTAAACTTGACCTGGTTTCGTACTGGTCTAGACCTGGTTTCGTTCTGGTCTAGACCTGGTTTGGTTCTGGTCCCTAGCCTGGTACTGGTGTAGTTTTTTGTTTTGGTAGTTCAGGGTTTAGACTTCCAAATACAATTTTTATATTTAATCTTTGTTATATTAGTGCTCCCAATTACATTTTTTTTTGGCAGAGGTTTATCTGCATGAGCCAAAATTCTGTTTGCCATCTTGCACTCACAATATAAAACCAGAACAATTAGATTTTTGAAATCGGTTAATTGTCCCAGTTCTGCATTGTTGTGAAAAGGCAGAAGCTGAGAAGAAATGGCCTAATGCAAGTCCCATTAGTTTCCAAGCATCTGTTATTCCTTCATGACTCCATAGACAACACAGCAGCGCTAAGAGCAGTCAGTCAATGGGGCCTGTGTATATTGAACACTTAATATTGTGAATAATTCATGGCTTGCGGTTAAGTTTGGAGAGGTGCAGTGGAACAAAATGACTAGAGGGTAGGTAATTGTTATCGATTCTCCCTTGAAGCCTCACTCATGTTGAGAGCAGCTTGGAGAGGGGGGGCTCCAGGACTCTATCAAAACCACAAAATAAGCCGTGTCTTCTCTTTGCTTGCCCCACTGCTGGATATCTATAAATTTAACTGCCCTGACAAAGCACCCAAGGATAGCAGAATCTGTTCGGTCCATCAATAAGGAAGCAAACTGGCACCAAGTCAGCAGGCTCCTGGGTTTCCTGGCAGTAACGCAGGGCAACCATGATGTTTGATCATCTCCTCTGTCAGCGCATTGCCAGCCCATTCTTAAATATTCTGCAGGTCAGCGCTTTACAATAGCTAGAGAGGAGATAATTCACAAAATCTTGGCTCTTCTAGACATTGGGTGTAAATTTCTAAGAACAAGGTTACCCCATAACAATCCAGGTTTAAGAGCAGATTGGCTAAAATAAATGACCAACATTGGTTTTAAGATTTTTCTAAAAGAGTTTCCCATTGGTTTCTAATATGGTACAAGCAGGGTTAAGCAATACGGTGATTGAAGGCAAAATGGACTCTTGTGAGCTTAATCCATGTAAGAATGTTACCTCCTCAAAAACATACCCGGAGCTGTGTTTTGTTTCATTCACATATGTTTGAGTAACCCTTTATTGTCTACATCACTCAAAATCACTTTTACTTTTCTACTTTTCGTAGAGATTGGCAATTCCAAGGCTGAAATGATCCAAATGATTTCAGCGAAGGTGTATGGAGTTTAAAAATAAATTGGAGCACTTTCTTTATTGCCACATGACATCACAAGGTGAAACAGAGCGTTCTCTGTTTGAGAGAAGAACTAAATACGAAGGGTTTGTGTGTTAAACATAACTCATAAACAACTTCAGGTATGTTTTTGTTAATGTTTTTTAGCGTAATATGGGCCCTTTAAATACGGAATCGTGAATCTGCGACAATATGTTATTCATTATTTTTCCTACAAACTCCTCCCGTTGGTCAGCCTCCTTCATGCTCTGAGTGACTGACAGGTGGATTTAATCAATCACAGTGAAGAGTGAACTCTCAGAATGGCATATATAAATACTGCGTGAATTGTGATAAAATTGAAAATGTAATCTTGGCTCTAAAAAATTTAATGGACTTTTGGCCCACCCCTTGGCACAAGTAATTCTTATATAAACTCATATTTGTGCATTAAAAATATCACTTACTGACTTTTTATTCTTTATGCAGTTTGTTTAAAAATATTATAGCTATTCAAGTGTAGATTCTGGAGAATTATTTAACTGTGGAAGACACTACAATATCTGTCAGGATTAAGTTTGACAGACAGGTGTCTATCAAACCTGTCAGTCCTTCCCTTGTGTGGGCAGAGGGTGCTTTTAGTGCAAAACAGATCTAATCCCTAAAGGGCTTTGCCTCCTCTGATACCCCCAGAGAACATTTGGACTGGTCCTGCTTAAGTACTGACCAAATCCACCTGAATATTATAGTCATCTAACACAATAGATACATGGGAAATTATAAGGGCATATGCTGATCAGCTATAATCTAGTAACGACCTCACAAATATGTGTAACTCTATGTATAGTGATATTGGTTTGGTATTATAATGTGCACCCATATAGCCACTGTTCATCACTATATACTAGGATCACCCCATTAAACTACTATTTTGGTAATGTTTTGACCCAATAGCCCAAATATCAAAATTTTACACTGAACATGCTTAAGGTGAAACTAAATGCTAAATCCACTTTTTTCACTACTTAATTGTTAATAAGGTGTTTTAACAGCATTAGCTACTGTGCCAGGTCATTTTTTGGTAGCTTTAGTGCAAACTAGTTCAATTTGCAGCTTTCTTGTCAAACCGCTTAAATCTAAGTGTAAGCTGCCTTCAGTGGCCTTTGCAATTTCCAGTAGTTGGTGACATCACAAAAGACTGCCCTGATTACAGCCAGGTGTTTCTGATTACAAACACCTGGCTGTAGGGGTGGAGTTTAAAGTCTGGTTACCTGTCACCAATCACACCAAGTTCCTTATACCCCTAGACCACCTCCTCCTCCCCCCTCACTCTCTTCTTTACTCCTCCAGGTAATTCCCAGTTTATTAGCTCTATATGAAATGTGGTTGTGGGTGGATTTTGTGTGTTTAGCCCCACTTTAAGTCCTTGCTAAAACTTTTGTTGGAGGACAGTATTTCCTCTGCCACCAACATGAATGAAGACATCATCTTTGTAAGCAGCCATATTGTGCCTGATGAGCGCACAAGTTCAGGTAAAGGTTGCTTACGGCCGCTATAGGTGTGGTAGAAAGGAATTTAACGAAACACAACAAACGTCTATTAATAAGACATCCTAAACAAACTAGAGGATAAATCTTTGCATTGGGCTGGTTCAAACACGCGGGGAGCGGCAGTGGAAAGCATGCACTCACTACAAAAGGATTCATGCACTTATGCAAAAGGAGGGGTTGACCACTTTAAGGGCGAGTTGGTATCAAGGATACAGTGCTATCATAGGTTTTCAGGGAGGGAGTTTGGAGACGGCACTGAAAAAGAACTGGGGGAGTATATTATTCACCTAAGACTTTTTGGGGGAGGGAAGAGATTGAAAGTGAAATTGACAAACCTTCACGCTGATCTGTTTGTGGATGGAGTGATTAGATGATGGTGAGCGATGGAGGAAGAGGACAGTGAAATATGATTTTTACATAGACACAGGAGGTCAAGTGAAATGAGAAAAACAGATGCATCAATGTAGTGTGTCAAGAAGGGAAACTTACTCATACCATTTGAATAACTTTTAAAATCAAGGGTTATATGCAGAAAATTACAAAATACCAGTATCTATTAATACTAGAAATGGCATGTATGGCCTTTAAATCATTCTTGTGACAGTTTTATTCACTGTTCGTAAGTCTTAGATCTGTCTACACACTTTTATATTTAGAACTTTCTCCTACTGTCAACAGGAATGCAATACTGCCTTAGGTCTATAAATTATTTATACAACTAATTTACTGTAGTGCTATAGAAATTAGAAACAAGACCAAAACTAACAATAGGCAAGTACTAGCAATAATATTAGACAGGAACTGGGGATCAGCAAATATACAGAAAACTATGTCGGCAAGAGAGAAAACAAATCGTTTAATCTAGCCTCTCTAAGTGTGTCCAAACTCAGCATACGACTCAGCATCAGCATTTTTTGATACAGCAACCTGAACAGTATTTTTCAGCACCTCTTTGTGTATTATCTAGAACTAACTAACTAGTGTTGATAGTACTTTCCTATAGGGCCCAAAAGGCATCAGAACGTTAACCAGAAGATACTGGTGTACTCCCATAGCCTTTTTATTTGCACCTTTAAACAATGCCCCGCCCTCTTTAAAACAACTTTTTGATTAAATGCAGCTACGCCATTGCTCTGACTGAGTTTCCCCTCTTGACACTCACGTAGACAGAGACATACAAAGAACAGCATGAAGATATATTTGGATAACAGCAAAGCCCCTCTGCGGTGGCGTCCGTATCCCGGGTGACGCATCGACATGTCAGTGGGAAATATGAAGGAGTGGCAGCCGACAAGAGCTGACATCTCTGCACCGAAGTGGAGGGATACGAGCTTGACAAATGAGGGGTGTTGCACAATCACACACACACACATGCACGCACACACAGACACACACAAGTGGGACAATCGCCATTCTGTCCACGTCTGATGTAGTCCTCCCTCCGGTGCAAAGTGACCTCCGGCAAACAGGTACCAGCCACCACCTGCGCACCTCCGAAACTCGCTCACACACCGGCTTTTAATGGATGGGAAGAGAGGGAACGTATAAATAGGATATGCAGACAGAAAGGTGAAAGCAAAGCAAATGACAAAGAGAGAAAGGGAGCGAGAGACACAGAAGCAAAGAGACACACAGAGAGAGAGATGGAAAAATATAGAAAGAGAGAAACAGAGAGAAAGCATGAAACAGAGCGAGAGAGACAGGGAGGAAAAGAAAGAGAGAGACAGGGAGACAAAGACAGACGGAAGGGATGAGAGAGACAGAGGGAGACAGAAAGAGAAAAAAGATAGACGGGTAAAGACAGAGAGAAGAACAAAACAGAGAGACACCAAGAGAGCAAGAGAGATCCATAGAGAGAGAAAGACAAAGACAGAGGGAGAAAGAGACAGAGAGAGAGAGGAAGAGAGAGTGGGACACAGAGATGGAGAGAAAGAAAGAGAGAGAGGGCACAAGAGATAGGGAGAAAAAGAGAGACATAGGGAGAGAAATAGAAAGAAAGAACAAAACAGAGAGACCGAGAGAGAGACTCATAGAGAGAGAAAGAGTTTGGACACCCGCTGATATCACATAAAAAATAAACAATTAAAAAAACAGAAAAAGAGAGAGAGGTAGAAAGAAAGAGACGCACAGAGAGTGAGAGAGAGAGGAAGTGGGAGTTTGGACACCCACCCATACCACCTACAATAAAAAAGTGTGCCCCGCCCATTTAGGAAGGCGGGAATATGGTGTGGAAATGTCAAGACAAAGGTGGTGACAGCGTGCCGGTAGCATATTTGTGTAGCTGCAGACAGGAATTGGATCAGGTGGCAATGGAGTAAGTGAAAAAAATAAAATAAACAAGGCCCTGCACATAACAAGCTCAGAGAATGGTGCTCTGACAAGAGTAGGGGCAGAAAACAAGCGCTTATGAAACCCGCTCTATAAGTCACCTTGAGTATAGTGTGGAGACATGCTGAGGCTATGGCTGCTTTATATAAGGAAGGTGTTCTTTGTATCCACATATGGAATAGAAGAGTTAATTAAATTTGATCATTAACACAATAATCATTTAGAAAAAAATATGTGTTTCACGTCAAGTAAAATGGCACAATTATCCGATTGACTTCTTAGGAGTTCTTTCTCCGGAGTCATAAATCCAAAACGTAATCTAGATTGTTGTTTGTAGATGGATTTAGCAGCTCCTTTAATCCCCTGATCTCCTCTCAGGAGTATCACAAACACATAACTAGAGGAGAAAAATAGGCAGGCGTGTCAGAGGCCACTTGAGTTGAGTCCCACATGTTTAAAAGCCAATCAGGCAGCGGTGATAGCACAGCCCCAGGTCTGTGCGCCTCCTCACTGCAGCCGGAACACAACCAGACTAAAAACATGGCTGGGGCTTTTTGTTCTCAGTTGCAGCCGAGCTGACTTTTAAAAGGTTACGCTTGGCTTGATTTCTATCTGTGAGCAGTGTGGTGGTCTGGTGCAGCTTGGGTGGAGGGGCCGGTGGGTTGACAGCTTCCTGGGTGGTGTTACACAGTGGCTGGGCCTGAGGGGCCCTGCTGGCGCCGTGCCACACACCACTGTAATTACCTGTGAGGGAAAGGCTTCTCTACTTGTGTCTATACCTGTGACAGACAGCTGCTGATTAATAGATGAGACTCCTCACACAGCTGTGATGGAGCTGCAATCTACTAAATATGAGCTTTAAACCACCTGGTGGGTCCAATATGTCTTTACCAAATCCTATTCAACAGAGCCATCTCAAATCATCATAAAGGTATTCTTATCTTTTATATGTGTTGTAACATAGCACTGTGTTGCACCAAGACCACACAGGACCAGACAAATGACTTCATTAAAGCACAGTGTTACCATAGAAACAAATGTTGTTTCTTTCAAACTTCAGTCAGAACTGTCTTTAAGCCAATCTGGTGTGGCACATATTTGTTTTTTTTCGGGTCCACAGAAACACATATTTTTGTTTTATCTGTTTTATATCTTACAAGGCTTATTTATTTTGAATCTATTATTCTATGACAGACGGCAGCTCATGACAATTCATGTAGAAAAGACAAAATGGATCTCAATACTATAAAACATAGTGAGCTAAGACTAGCCTAATTGCATTTATAACATTGTTTTCAAAGATATTTAATTTCCTGAAAAAGCTCTATTCAATTTCCCCCATCTCCGGGCCTCATATGGCTCTTATTTACCAGTTCAACAATCATTAATTTGAGTTTGGTTTGAGCCGCCCAGAGCCTGCGATGTTTAATCTGTAAACGTGATCCATTGCAGATCATTGCAACTGGGCCTTTTCTAATGCACAAACAGTTTGTGGCAAAACATTTTCTTGGACAATGAAAATAATCAAGCCATTCATACACTTTACTCTCCAACACAAAGTCACAGTTTCATCTTCACATTCCCTTTTTTACTGGTTTGTCATACTTTGTGCCGGCTGAGTAAGGATGTTACTCTATTACATTTTAGGGACTGAAAGATGATTCCAAGATATTGACACCCTCCTAAAATAATGGCCTAAGACTTTTTTTTTTCTTGCAAAAATGATTTTTTTTTTTGCATGAATCAGAGCTCTATGAGGCCATCGACCTCTGGTACGAACCTCCTCAGTAGAACGGATCATGAGTTATTTGCAATAATCTATTGGCCTATATCAAGAGAGTGACTTGGGTCATTTTCTGATCATGGCTTTATGACTTGACCTCCAAGTGATTTTGAAGTCATTTTGTGGCTTTGTGTTAAACAACTGACTGGCTGACGTGTTAGTATGTCATTTATCTATTCGTATTACCTTTTTGTATGGAAACACTGTCACATTTCATAGTATTCAATTGGTACAGTTTTTAATGTTCCCTAAAACATTTGAAAAAAAAAAAAAAAAAGCCATTATTTTAGGAGGGCATCAATACATTAAAACAATTATGACACTGTATTTAATCTCCTCTTTAATTGAAACCAGAACATTTTAGTGAAACATTAGACATCAGCGAGCAAGGGAAATATGGCAAAGTAATGCAAATTCATGAAGCTAGTCAAGCAAAATTGTAAACTGTATCTAAAGCTATGTAAAGGCTTTCAACGTATCTGAACATGACACCTGAGTAGAGCTATTTCATTCTGCTAGCTTCCTCACTCTTGGGGCCATTCATCGCGGGACATAGTGGTTTTTCTGTATAGCTCTGACCCAGCCTGCTCCAGGATGGGTGCTACACTGCCCTTGGCCTGCATTAGTCTGCTCACAGAGACAGCACAACAAAACAAATCCCACAAGACTTCTATGCCTTTCAGCAAGTTTTGCCAGGGGATAATGGAGCTTTTGATACAGCGGAATATAGAAAAAAATAAATAAAGATGGATTTTCATACACGTAGAGGAAGAGGTTTCCAAGGCAGCTGTTGTAAACCACACCTGCTCAAATTGTGCATCCAGACACTATGGTTAGTCACTGCTGTTGGAAAAAAGCCACAGTTAGGCTAATGAGTGAGAGAATTAGTTAGCAGACAGACAAAAGGAAAGAAACAGTAAAAATGGGTGAGGATGTCTGAAAATTACACAATACCTTTTCACAATCATCCGCGCGGCTAGGTGGAGCAAGGTACTCTGGGATTTATTAGTGTAAGGTCACAGAGCGGTTAATGGAACAAGATGTCAATCAAGAACTATCAGCGAACACCCACATAGCTCTAAGAAGATCATTCATCATTTCAAAAACAAGTGGAGTTAGCAGAATGAGTCAGTGGTAAAGACAATGTACAGCAAAAACACATGTTAGGAGGAGGGCAGACAGGAAGAAGGGTTCCGGCACTTTTTGTAAAGGTGAAATTGCTTGCTTTTCAACACAAGTTTTCACAATGTTTTAGATTATACAAGGCTGATATTTGTTTGATACAGATTTTTTTAAGAGTGCAATGTTGTTGTGGTTGATGATTTATTAGCATGCCAACACTGCACTTGTCTAACTACAAAGAAACCGTATCGTCTTTCACGTTAATTCAGTGTAAACAATCAAGGTTAGCATTTTTGTTCAGCCGTTTATCATTCTTCATCTCATTACATTCCAGTTGGATGCTGAGTTTCACAATATTTACTGCAAATCAAAGTGCAGAAACCCTGAAGGATAGTTTGTCAACGCTTATACGGCAGAAAGATGTATTCATATCGGGAGTGAGACTTTACCTCGTACGTAGAGATTGGCAGGTGCAGAGTAGCGGGTCCCGGCGCTGTTCATGGCCACACATTCGTACTTTCCTTGGTCTGACTCCTCGCTGTTCTCTATTTGTAGGGCTCCTGCATAAGGGAATAATGCAATTAGCAGTCTAGAAAGATGGAGCAAGAGCAAAAATGTAATAAATAAATTGAATATGTGTGAAGTGACTTGCACGAGTGGTCGACTGGTTCATGCGCAATTAAATGACTTGGACACAGAGCTAGTTTTGTGGAAATATGCTTACAGCGACAGAAGGATTCAGATGATTTGGCGAGTTTGAGGGAAAGTGCTAACATTTGCCAGTTTCTGTTATTCTTAAAAGAGACCATGACAGCTGGGTCAATTAATTATCTCAAAAACATGTCTTGAGTACTAGTTAAAGGTGCGCCATGTAACTTTTCAGGTTGATGCTGCATCTATGGAAATGCTTTTGCTTTGCCAGGAATGCGCAGCAGTATAGCTATTCAATTACAAATGTGTTATTGCTCAAAAATAACATGCACTTTTACTGGGAGTGGGTTTGCGTCTCCACAGATGTGACATGTAATGTGGTCTCTTAGTGTCAACTGCTTGTCCCCATGGAGATGAATAACTTAAATGCCGTAGTTTTCAGGCAAAGCGATATCCTCTCCTTGGAGATGAGCAGGTCACTGGAAATCACCAGAATCACCAGAAATGTTACATCGTGCAACTTTAAAATGACTTCTTGTGAATATATACATTGTGTGGTGCCTGTCAAATAATGTGAACAATTAATACATGTATGCATTTCAACCAGACGAGACGGGCGCATTCAAATGAGTGAGGTATGACTTTTTTCACTTTTAGAGTGACACACAGGTTTCTTGGTAAATATTCTGTACCCCCTTAGGGTCTATAAGGGGAGGAGATGGAAATGCTGATGGTTTTGCAGCTGGATGAGGGGAGTTTTTGGCACACAACTGTAACAGGTCGATGGAGGAGAGAAAAAGTGCATTTATATAACTTGAGAGACAAAGTGAAAGACTGCGATTGACAGGCGGGTGAAAATATCAGGAATTGTAGCTTCATTTTTTTGGGTCTGGGAAAGAACACTACGCCCTCTAATCTTTTCCAAGTAGTCACAATTTAGTTTCCAAAAAAAAAATCATGAAAACAATATAAGTTATTTTGACATATTTTGACAGGGTTACAATGTGTCCGGAGGTAAAAAGTCCATGTGACAAATGGCTGTTCTCCAGTGCGTTGTGAGGTCATTACTGCTTTCCTTCATTACACACTATTTGACCATGACTCAATGCAGGCCTTGGGGAGCAGCTCTTCAGACAGATGGCTCAGATTAGTATTCACATCTCAAGTAGCTGCAGTCATCAAACCCAAAAGCTAACATGTTGTTTCGAACAAAGCATCGGAGCCCCCGTGGGAACAAGTCTGGGTGCGGCCATTTTGGCATACTGTCTATAACTGCTACTATGTAATCACTGCTACTGAAATGTAGTTTGCGATGGAGGCTGGAAATAAACTTACCTGCAAGAGCGGCTCTAAAAATATATGTCTTTAAACTTTGACATTTCAGTATATGTGTATATGACGAGTGATGATAACCGTCAAAAAACAGTTCTTCGAAACAGCATGGTGCTAGCTTGAAAGACAGCCAGCTACCATGCCGTTTGAGAATAAACAAATAATAATGCCATAATATATATTTTTTTTACATTTCATGCAGTATGAGATGAACACAACAAACAGGTTTATCACCAACCAAAAGGGGGCATTGTAGAGACGACTAGACAATACATATTAAGCAGGCAGGGAGATGACGCAATAGACTTAGATGTTGATGCATATCTTTCCTAACCAAGAGGCTTGCGCTGTGCTTGCTGAGCTCATCACTGTCTAAATGCTGCATACTAATGTAGGTGTCACCGATCTGTCAATCTGCCCATTTTCCCATAGGAGAACACAGCGCGCGCCACTAAAGCTCAAGTAAAAGGCGTGCACAAGGTTACTCTTATGTGGCAGATGCAACGCTGAACTCTTTCAATTAGTCTGACTACTCTGGTGCGGTTGGATCCAAGGTCATGGAGAAGTTTTATTATACTGAAATTACATAAAGCCAACTGTGGAGGGTTTAAAGAGAAGGTACACGGATATATACGACAAAGGTGGAATATTAACTATACAGAATTTGGTCTGATAAAGTTGCAATGAAGTTTACACATTGCAAAAAGTCCTACTTCTAAGATCAGCTGCCCATCTAGTTTATGCTATACTTATTTATCATAGAAGGTTTGGGTCAGTTCAAAGACTTGTACAGGCAAAGCAGAGATTGAGTAAACAGAATGTCAAATATAGGACTGTGCTCTGGCTAGGCTAAAAAATATTTTTGATACTTTTTGGCTGTTCATCTTGAGCTTTTGCAACACAGTAAATTTGTCATTGTGGTATAAATACAATCATTTTCATCTTAAGTTTATGCACATACTTTAACGTGGATTGGTATTATATAAAGCTTGCTCAATAGGCAATCCTCGGGGTAGTCCTGACCAAGCCTAGCTCAAGATATGGAGTCCCACAGCTCCAGTCGGGTTGCTCCAACGGCATTGAAGGATAGGTCAAATACAGAGAATACATTTCTCTATGGGGATAATAAACTGTTCTTTAACTTTAATCTGAATTACTTGTCAAAAGTCAAAATACATATACATATTCACTCACATTTTGTCCTATGATGCCCATGGCACATACAATGCTAATGCTATGTAAGACTAGCAGAAGAACTTGGCTGCATAATTCACCAGTTTTTCTCATATTACTGAATACAGCCAAGCCTCAATAGTTCTTTAGTGAATTTAAATACAGTAAAATAGACAGTGGCTCCTTCGCGCTCGAAAATGTATTCAGCAAGACCCAGGCGTCCACTATTTACCACAATGTTGTTCAGTGGAAATCGTGCTTTGACTCCTGGGAAAAAAGACAATGATTTCCATAAAAAAGGGGGTTGAAACTCCCATCTTAACAATCTGGCCCTGGTACACTGAGGGCCACTGCTGCCTGCGCTGTATGCAAATGTGTCTGTTCCATTTAAACACCCAGGCTGCGGTCTTCTAGTGGCTCTGCTCTCGCTGGTCGCTCGTCGCCTCGCAGTGTTTAAAAGCCAGAGGAGAAGCTCAAGACGATGTTTGTTCTGGGTGAAATGTATGTGCTTTTGTTTGTAGTTACTTTTCTTTCGAGCACAGACATTTTACAGGGTGACATTTGGAGTTTAGCATTATGCATTATGGATAGTACATAAGCTACTAATCTAGGAAAAGTTTGAGACGGGCATGTGATCAGTGTATTCTTTAGTCAGTCCCAAGCCTGTACAAATTAAGAGGTTTGTATAAGTGATTTAAATTGCCAGCTCAATAGAAAGAGTAGCATATTTTGGAGTGTGAGGATTTAATATGATAAATGCAGTACATAGAATAATAAACTAGAGTTGGAATTGATAATTTTGTGAACTCAATAGACTACAGTATTTTGCTGCAAAAGGGAGTTGGTAGACCTGTCACAATAGCTACTTTCTTTATCTTTATTTATACAGGGGAACCCAATGAGAGCACTTGGGCTCTCTTTTTCATGGGAGCCCTGTTTAAAATACAATAGAAACAGAAAAACAAAACAAACAAGTATATAAGTCCATAGAAAACATTAAAAACAGGTGCAGGTTGGGTGTATAAAAGTTTGTTACCAGAAATTGTGATTATGTCACTAACGTATCCAGTTTTGCTTTTCCTTGAAGTGTACTCTATACTATATCGAATGGAACACTTGGACTGTTATCGTGACAGGCCTATGGGTTGGTGAGCATTTGTTTGTTAAGACACAACAGACATTTGACAAAAACATTTGACTGAGGACTGGACACGGGGAAGAGCTGGAACGCGAATGAACCGAATGAGTGGACCAAATGTGAAGAGATGGAGGAGACGTGACATTTTCCAACACATCATCCTTACCTCTAATTGGAGTACCACCTACAGGTGCCAGTCAATTCAATGCAAACAGGGTGGAGAGATTTGGTTAGTGATCCACTGGGGTAAACACATGACTTCACACTACAGGCTATAGAGTAGTGCTTCTCAAACTGTGGGCTAGTATGCAGGCTTGCTTTGGTCGTACTGACGAGATAGATTTGTGTCAGTTTTAGTGCAAGACTAATTTTTGCATTGAGCTTATCTAGACCTAAAACAGGACAACTCTACTTCTGGTCTTAGTTCATACTAGTCTTGGTTAAGTCCTGGTTCAGGAATTATTTTTGTTCCAATTAATAATTGATTTAGCCGTGATCGGCACAAGTTTTAAGTAGTCCTGGTTTTGCACTTCTTTAGTGCATGTTCAGTCCTGGTTGAGTCCTGTTTTAGTCTAGGTTAGGTCCTGGTTTAGTCCTAGGTTTGCCATGCTTTAGTCCAAGGTCTGTCATGGTTTCAGACCTGGTTCAGTCTGCTTTCAGTCCTGGTTTGGTCCTTGCTTCAGTCCTGATTTAATCCTGGTTTATTCTAGGTTTGGTCCTGGTTTAGTCCTAGATTTGCCGTGCTTTGGTCCTGGTTTCACTCCTGGTTTAGTGCTGGTTTAGTGCTGGTTTCAGTCATGGCTTCAGTCCTGAAAGGTTTCAGTCCTGATTTAATCCTGGTTTAGTCTAGGTTTAGTCCCGGGTTAGTCCTGGTTTAGCCCTAGGTTTGTAGCACTTTAGTCCAAGGTCTGTCCTGGTTTCAGTCCTGTTTTCAGTCCTGGTTTCAGTCCAGGTTTGGTCTTTCTTTCAGCTCTAATTTAATTTAGTTTAGTCTAGGTTTTGGTCCTGGGATAGTCCTAGGTTTTAGTCCTCAACTGTATAATCCTGGTGTGTTTTTAGTATAAGCCCTGAGTGTTTGATGCACAACAAGTTTGAGAATCACAGCTCTATACTGACGTAGTAGAAGCCACTACAATGTAAAACTTTTGTGCCATTATACTGCAAGGACATACTGTCACGTTTACAGTTGTCCAGCAAATCTAACTAAATCTATGCATTTTTTTTTACTTAGGGTGGCAATATCTAAAACCCCATTTGTCCTTGTATCACATCAGTTTTAAACAGCAACTCAAACAGATATTCAAATAGAAATTCAAATAAAGTAAAGAAAAACATCAAAGTCATGCAGTTAACTCAGTGACACTTATCAAAACTTATTTAGGTCATGAAAGAGAAAGCAGTGTCTCTTGTCTAATGACTGACGGTTTCAAAATAAACCTAACAGATGTGTTTATACTTTTTAAGGCAAGTCAATTAGTAGGAATACAACTACAGAATATCATTTAGTACTTCTGCATGCTCTGATATGGCACCAGATGTCAAAAAATATGCTGGTGAAACACTGTTGGTTTGAGGGCATTGCATATCAAACACTTTGCCAGGCACAGCTTTTGTAAGTGTGTGAAAAAGTAATTAACGGGTTTTGCTAAAAACATGTAATACTTGTCTAGATTTCGCAAAGCTCATTTGAATGCAAAAATACAGTCTACAAACCTGGCAACAGAAGCTACTTATCTTTTCTGTATCATCCAGGTCAGGCTAGCGATGTTTATTTATCAAAACGACTAGCGCTGTGAGACAAAAAAAGACCATTGATTTTTATTGTTATTTTTGCCGGGATAAATCGGAGCTAATGCATCATCGGCTGCCCTTTCACTAACCTAGATGTGTACTTAAAAAAGTGTACGGTTAAAAAATATGCTTTATACTTTTACAAGGTTGTGAAACCATGCGTCACTATCAAAGGTTGCAGAAGTTTGGATGTAGCTCCCCTTGTCACCACTTCAATTGCTGCTTATGCTACGGCTGCTATGCTAGCTAATAAAGGTGCCAGTGACAAGCTGTAGGAAATGTTCATGATTCATTTTGATCAAAGACTAAGCAAGGCAGACATGACAACAAAGTCCTATTTCTATTGACTTTTTCAACATTATGTCGCAACTCAGCTGCCGTTGGCATAATATGACATGGTGACGTGCATTTGGGAGCTTTCATGCACGTTTAATTACCTGAGCGGAGCTGTTTGATGCGTCCATTGCTGCTGTTGATGTCTACAGGAAGCATGTCTTTGTACCAGGAGAGATCTCGGGGTCTGGGTTTCCACTGGCAGCACACAACATGGTGGCTGTTCGAGTCTTCTCCACCACTCGGAGCTGGGGGGCCCATGTCGATGGTGGGGAAGCCGTGAGGTATCTGGTCCTCTGCAAGACAAAGCAACAACATTTTCAGTAAAAAAAATTTTTTAAAAAGAAAACGTGAAAAAAGGGGAAAAATGAGAGGGAGAAAAACAACAAAAACACAAGGAAATATACTGTTCTACTAAAATCAAATTAATTAAATAAGAATGAAATAAGATTTAATCTGCTTCTTTTAATAAAACCTGGACTTCTAGAGTTTGTACAAAAAAGATAAAATGCAGTTGCTGCTGGTCAGTGGACAAAAACTCTGAGACAGAAAAATAACATTTTGTTCTGAAGTATCATGAAGGCTTTCAATTGCCCTTTTCTGAAGTGCATTTAAGCCAGTAGTGAGTCTGTGGGGGCTGAAGAAATCATAAAATAGAGAAAAAATATGGACTTTCAGGTAGAAGCTAGGGTTGTGCAATATGGACGAGCAGACCATGAAATGATCGCAAATATTGTGTATGTTGTTTGGAGATATGCTAAATTTGAATCATTTGTTAATCATAATAAAAATACTCCAAAAAGAGAGGAGTGAAGGTGAAATTTGAAATAAAAAAGTAAGTTGCCTACTTCCAAATAAAGGTTTTTATTATTTTTATTTAATAAGTTTTTATTAAAGGTTTTTTAGATTTGTCTGAACCTCAACTTTTTTTTTTTTGCTTGAATTTGTTTACTTCATTTTAGAACGACAAAAAAAAAAAAAAAAAAGACAGGCAAAAAACACAAGAACAAATAAATAAATACAATTAAATTTTTAAAAACATGGGAAAAATGTATAAGGTCATCTGAATTGAGAACAGGAATCTCAAAATCGCTATAAGAAAAATGCAAATATCTTCCAAAATCGTGGAGTCAAAAGTACATCGCCAACATGTCACAAACACAAATATGTCATGACCAAAATTCTGCTTTGGTTTTCAGATGGAATCGATAAAACTATCTATGTGATTGATTATCACAGCAGTGTTATTACCCCCCCACATGAGAGTTCAGGGCTTAGAGAAGGGAAGCACAGTCACAATCTGCCTTTGGGCACCCATGCATAAAACAGACGCCTTAGGCTTAGCAAGCTAAACAAACCTATTTGAATAATCCAACTCATCATGATGCAAGTACCACATATCCATGACAACCAGCATTCTCCAGAAAACACAATATGCAGATCTGAAGTAAACCATAGGAAATTTATGCTGAAATCATGACACATTTGACAGCAGTGTACGCCGCCAATGTAGTATCATTATGCATTATTTTGTGTGCTGGTTTCGCATTTTAAAGTCATATTTATTATAAAACCAGCAGCCGGCAATGCATGCTAGCATATATACCATATTATGTCTCATGTCTTAGCAATGCCCAGCCCAGCTTAAAAATGTGTGATAATCTTGTCATCATTCATTTGAATACTATTTCAATATACTATAAAATATATATACATTATTTTGATAATAATGCCCACATTCCACCACATCCCTTTGCATTCATAGTAGGCACAAGGACGAAGTGTCTTGCCTAAGGACACATCAACAGCTTGCATTAGGTCACTGCTGCCCAACTCTGGTACCAGGTATTCCCAGCAGTCTCCCATCCAAGTATCCAGGACCCAGCCGATATAGCTCCCGAGGTCAGATGTGATCAGGCATTGACAACGAGCTGTTGCCATCAATGTAGTGCATGTCAGTTTTAAATAACAATAACATTCCTCTACAAAACATATCAAGTAGATTTGAGGTGAATTTGTCCATTTCTTGTTATGGGGATATAGCTGCAGAAGGTATTTGAAGTGTGCCCTTAGGTAACACTACCAGGAGTCTTCAAAGCTGCATTTCCATAAATAATTTGTTACCAACATGACATAGCTATGCTCCAAAAGGGTATACCGGGGCCCCATAATAAATCTCAATTCAACCAGTGGACAATGTTATTAAAGAGGGAACACAAAGGGGCCAGAGAAATCCCTTTTCTAAGACCTGTAATCTCTTTTATCTCTTTACTCATAGAGATGTGTCCTCAGGGCCTACAATGTTAAGATGAAATACTTACAACCCTTCTCAGGAGTTAAACTGCAGTAAGATTAAAGACAGATGAAGAAATAATGTAGAAATTAGGATAGTTTTAACATAAATGCTGTTAAAAGAGATCTTGGGTTACTTATTTTCTCTAGTCGATCATGAGAATATAGTGGGTATGAGTTGAAAATTGTAATTATGGTTAGGCAGCCTTTCTCCATTTAATGCAACTCTATTTACAAAACACAATTGTTCCTCCTATTGATCAGCCTCCATCATGCACTTAGTGAGTGACAGGTGGATTTAACCAATTACAGTGAAGTGTTGACTCCACAGTAGAAAGCGACTTGTGTACATAAATGGCAATGAACTGAAATTGTGATTATCTTTTGGGCACACTGCTCCCCCCTAATTGCAACATAACATCAATGTTTAACTATGACGTGTACCATTGCAGGATGGGGTCAAAGATACAAGCTCCAGCCACAAGAGGTGGCTGGAGCTGAAGAGTAAAGACTTAGGACTGCTTTTGTCAGGGATAGAACAGTTAAATACTGCCACCAAGGTAAGCAATGTCATGTACTTTTTATGGATCATGCATTTACCCTCACATTGACAGAATTCATATTTGTGATAATGGTCCTACATTACACAAAATGTACTCTTGTGAGCTTTAAGTCAAGTTCTAATGTAGTGTCCTCAAACACATAGTTGCAGTTGTGTTGTGTTTCATTCACACGTTTGAGTAATCCTTTTTTATAAGTCTGTATGGATCTCCGAAGCTCAAAATGCTCTGTTCCACCTTGTGAAGTAATGAAACAGTAGTTTTCAAGTTAACAGCTACCTTCAATTCCAGGACTGAAATTATCCAAATGATTCTAAAGAAGGTTTGTAGAGTTTGAAAACACAGTGGAGCACTCCCTGTATTACCACATGACATCACAAGGTGGACACAGGGCATTTTCATTTGAGAGAAGAACTAAATACGCAGGGTTTGTGTGAATGAAACTAAACAAAACTCCGGGTGCGTTTTTGATGAGGACATCAAATTCTAACATAGATCAGACAATAGAGTAATATGGGCCCTTAAATGTATATTATTATGTACTAAGGTCACTGCCTTGGCAGTGGTCTAGTATATACAGTTTCTGATCATTTAATTCAAAATGTTTATTATGATGTCCTCTGGGATTACGTTTATTCCATTGTTCTATGTCAAAACACTGGCACAAAATGGAAGCGTCAAAAAACCCACTGCAATATAGACTTAATTGCTTGTGTCAAGCTAACATTTAGACAACAAACAAATACCTTATCAGCTTTTGTGCGATGTTACAATACAACAACAGCTAATCTAACATGCACTGGGAGAAATGAATAGTTGATCCCTGGACAATTAGCATGCCAAGATTGTACGCATTTGATGGCACTTACAAAAACATACTCCCTAAAGCTTATCAAAGGAAAATAATCATTGTGGTGCTTTGTTGCTATATTTGGAAACTCAGAAAGTTTTAGAAATGAAACTGCCAATGTCACTATTCTCATAAATTGTCACTGCACTAAGTACTAAATAAACCATTGCAATACTAACCACTACGAACTAATACCACTAATGCCACCACTACTACCACTTAATACTAACTACTACCAATACTAACTACTACCACTTACTACTACTACTACCACCGCTAACACCTGCTGCCACTTACTATTAACTTCTACCACTTACTATTACTACTACTACTGCCACTACTACTAACTACTACCAATACTAACAACTACTACTAACTACTACCACTAACCACTACCACTAACTACCACTTACTACTACTAAACTACTACCACTTAGTACTACCACTACTAACACCTTCTGCTAACTACTACCACTTACTACTAATTACTACCACCACTGCCAGCTACTACTAACACCAACTGCTAACCACTACCACCTACCACCACCACTAACACCTACTACTACTACTATCATTCACTACTAACTACCACTACAACCACAATCACCTCTATCACTACTACCACCTACTACTAACTACGACCACTACCACTACTACTACCACCCACTACCAGCCATTACTGCTACATTTTTTCACATTTGAAGGAATTTATTTTGCAACATTACATGCCCAAAAACTTGAAAACGAAAAGTTTGCATCTATTGTTGAAACTTCACGGACAAGTTGTTCTTCCGGCGTTTAGCTCTGGCCTGTAGCCTGCATCATCTCAGATTCAGATGTGGCTGACAGATTTCTACATGGCCCCTTATCTCCGCAGCGGGCATTTCTTCCTGTCTGAAGATACAGCATTCACAGGAGACAAAACCAATGGAGAAGCATCTGCATAGCTCTTACAAAAACAGACAAGCGGCTCAACAATGAAATAATACTCTCCAATTTGTCTCTGAATGAGTAATGGTAACAGTAGCAGGCTGCGTGTTCCTGTGTGGTTTGTTCACTGTAACCTTCAAAGACAAAAACAAGGAGAGAGCGAACAGGAGTAGACTAGTATGTACCACATCCAAGTGCATCATTTAACGGATAAAATTTGTGCCAAAATTGTGACTAAATGAGGACTACACAAAGACTACACTAGGGATTAGTGTTGCCAAATGCAACATTTAATGGACAAATTTTTTGCCAAAACTGTGGCTAATCAAAGACTACACTAGGAATTAGTTTCGTCACAGTACAAACATTTCCAACTCGACAGTATAATGTCATTTTTACATAAAATCATAGATTTTATGTTGACATTTCTTTATATTGCCAAGTG